>CM068373.1:380437284-380442284 GCA_034769895.1 Magicicada septendecula
GTCGGGGAGAGAGAGAGAGGAGGGGTCATCGACCGTGATGGAAAAGCTTTACCTCACTGCTTAAAGCTTTAAGAAGTTAGCGATACTGAAAGTATTTTCGGTCAAGTTAACACGGCTCTTTTTAAGAAACATTCTATCATTTATTTGATGTTGATACCGGTATTAATTATAGATTACACTTAGTTCCATTCACTTCCATGTGCTTACAAATACTTGTAATTAGTTTCGTTAATAACTAGACCAAAACATTGTCATTACATGTCAACTCTTCCGTCTGTCTCGTAAATTTTGCGCAGCACTGTTTGAGTCTTATCTTTGTAAATAAAGAGCAACAGCAACAGTGTCGTAATACTCATACGATAACCTAGGAACTTCGCAGGTGAAGAAATTAATTTCTATTTTTCATCTGTAACGACATGCGTGTATAATTTTAATTTATTTCACTATACACCTCTGAACCTATGTGTAATTATTATGTAAACTGCGTTATCTATGGAGGAACTGTTGCAGCAAACGTTAACACTAGAACGATTATATTATTATTATTCAGTGATCAGATAATTTCATAAAAAAATAAGAAACGTAAAAGATATACGCTGACTTTACCGCAACCACGTCTATTTAGATAAACAGCTCGGAAGAAAAAATAATTCTTCACAAAGCAGAACAACAACTACAGTCTCAAATAAATATATTTTAAATCTGGGACTATGCGTGTACGTAGGGAAGGTCTTCATATGCTCACTGGACAAAATATAAATATTCGCTGGCAGATAATTTCATAAAAAATAAGAAACGTAAAAGATATACGCTGACTTTACCGCAACCACGTCTATTTAGATAAACGGCTCGGAAGAAAAAATAATTCTTCACAAAGCAGAACAACAACTACAGTCTCAAATAAATATATTTTAAAAAAGATAAATATACATTAGATGGAAATGTTTCCTCTGTTTTTCTCTGTGAAACACAAAAAGAACTTGGGAATCGTGTTTCTTCCCTAGATGCGGTCAACACGATTAAAAGTAAAATTTTAATAACAAAGTTTTCACTGTACTTTAACAAGGATGGTAATATTTTTTTTTTCTAGTGCCTAATCTTTTAAACTAAAAAACGTACAATCTTTATTACTTTTACAAATATAGCTTGAACGTAACACATACACACAGACGTTAGGGAGAGGGAGAGACTGCAATGTGTCAGTGTAAAGTCGTGTCAATGACCTCCTGTATTACAATGGTTTAGCATAGTTTCTTACTGAAGGCTTGCACGCTTTAAATTCAGCTATACCTAAAATATATCTTCAATTAGGGTCATTGTACACACACAGTGGAATGCTTTCAGAAATTTGCGACACACACACACACACACACACACACACACGCGCGCACACACATACATACACAACGATGTTTCTACTTATTTGAACAAGTCCTGTATTAAATGCACTTGTTAATGTTTTAATGTGAACAATTTTACGTTTAAATAAAATCTGTACATACAATAAAATTATGTTTCAATATTAATGATATAAATATTACTGTTTTATTAATTTAAAATACCGTATATATATATATATATAACCTAGGAACTTCGGAGGTGAAGAAAATAATTTCTATTTTTCATCTGTAACGACATGCGTGTATAATTTTAATTTATTTCACTATACACCTTCGCCACCGCTGCTACCACAGTCGTCAGTAATAAAAAAAGAAGAAGAAGAAAGTTCAGTTAGGAAACGCATCAGTACTCGTTCGAAACTGAAACGATTAACATCAGTCCCAATGGACCACAGCATCCGCGAATTTCCGCGAATAAAAAAACGTAAAACGTAAAACGTAAGACGTAAGACGTAAGACGTAAGACGTAAGACGTAAGACGTAAAACGTAAGACGTAAGACGTAAGACGTAAGATGTGAAACTAAAACGTAAGACGTAAAACGTAAACCTAAGACGTAAGACGTAAGACGTAAGACGTAAGACGTAAGACGTAAGACGTAAGGTACGTTTCACGTTTACGTTAGGTTAAAATGCAGTCTACTTACGTTTCACGTTAGGTTAAAAAATGCAGTCCACGTACGTTTCACGTTTACGTTAGGTTAAAATGCAGTCTACTTACGTTTCACGTTAGGTTAAAATGCAAACACACACACACACACACACACACGTGTTAGGTTGCAACCTAACACGTGTGTATGTTATTTAAATAATAATTTAAATAACATACACGTGTGTGTGTGTGTTTGTGTGTGTGTGTGTTTGCATTTTAACCTAACGTGAAACGTAAGTAGACTGCATTTTAACCTAACGTAAACGAAAAACGTACGTGGACTGCATTTTTTAACCTAACGTGAAACGTAAGTAGACTGCATTTTAACCTAACGTAAACGTGAAACGTACGTGGACTGCATTTTTTAACCTAACGTGAAACGTAAGTAGACTTCATTTTAACCTAACGTAAACGTGAAACATACGTGGACTGCATTTTTTAACCTAACGTGAAACGTAATTAGACTGCATTTTAACCTAACGTAAACGTGAAACGTACCTTACGTCTTACGTCTTACGTCTTACGTTTACGTTTTACGTCTTACGTTTTAGTTTCACATCTTACGTCTTACGTCTTACGTCTTACGTTTTACGTTTTTACGTCTTACGTCTTACGTCTTACGTCTTACGTCTTACGTCTTACGTCTTACGTCTTACGTCTTACGTCTTACGTTTTACGTTATACGTTTTTTTATTCGCGGAAATTCGCGGATGCTGTGGTCCATTGGGACTGATGTTAATCGTTTCAGTTTCGAACGAGTACTGATGCGTTTCCTAACTGATCTTTCTTCTTCTTCTTTTTTTATTACTGACGACTGTGGTAGCAGCGGTGGCGAAGGTGTATAGTGAAATAAATTAAAATTATACACGCATGTCGTTACAGATGAAAAATAGAAATTAATTTCTTCACCTGCGAAGTTCCTAGGTTTTATATATATATATATATATATATATATATATATACGGTATTTTAAATTAATAAAACAGTAATATTTATATCATTAATATTGAAACATAATTTTATTGTATGTACAGATTTTATTTAACGTAAAATTGTTCACATTAAAACATTAACAAGTGCATTTAATACAGGACTTGTTCAAATAAGTACAAACATCGTTGTGTATGTATGTGTGTGTGTGTGTGTGTGTCGCAAATTTCTGAAAGCATTCCACTGTGTGTGCACAATGACCCTAATTGAAGATATATTTTAGGTATAGCTGAATTTAAAGCGTGCAAGCCTTCAGTAAGAAACTATGCTAAACCATTGTAATACAGGAGGTCATTGACACGACTTTACACTGACACATTGCAGTCTCTCCCTCTCCCTAACGTCTGTGTGTATGTGTTACGTTCAAGCTATATTTGTAAAAGTAATAAAGATTGTACGTTTTTTAGTTTAAAAGATTAGGCACTAGAAAAAAAAAATATTACCATCCTTGTTAAAGTACAGTGAAAACTTTGTTATTAAAATTTTACTTTTAATCGTGTTGACCGCATCTAGGGAAGAAACACGTTCCCAAGTTCTTTTTGTGTTTCACAGAGAAAAACAGAGGAAACATTTCCATCTAATGTATATTTATCTTTTTTAAAATATATTTATTTGAGACTGTAGTTGTTGTTCTGCTTTGTGAAGAATTATTTTTTCTTCCGAGCCGTTTATCTAAATAGACGTAGTTGCGGTAAAGTCAGCGTATATCTTTTACGTTTCTTATTTTTTATGAAATTATCTGCCAGCGAATATTTATATTTTGTCCAGTGAGCATATGAAGACCTTCCCTACGTACACGCATAGTCCCAGATTTAAAATATATTTATTTGAGACTGTAGTTGTTGTTCTGCTTTGTGAAGAATTATTTTTTCTTCCGAGCTGTTTATCTAAATAGACGTGGTTGCGGTAAAGTCAGCGTATATGTTTTACGTTTCTCATTTTTTTATGAAATTATCTGATCACTGAATAATAATAATATAATCGTTCTAGTGTTAACGTTTGCTGCAACAGTTCCTCCATAGATAACGCAGTTTACAAAATAATTACACATAGGTTCAGAGGTGTATAGTGAAATAAATTAAAATTATACACGCATGTCGTTACAGATGAAAAATAGAAATTAATTTCTTCACCTGCGAAGTTCCTAGGTTATCGTATGAGTATTACGACACTGTTGCTGTTGCTCTTTATTTACAAAGATAAGACTCAAACAGTGCTGCGCAAAATTTACGAGACAGACGGAAGAGTTGACATGTAATGACAATGTTTTGGTCTAGTTATTAACGAAACTAATTACAAGTATTTGTAAGCACATGGAAGTGAATGGAACTAAGTGTAATCTATAATTAATACCGGTATCAACATCAAATAAATGATAGAATGTTTCTTCAAAAGAGCCGTGTTAACTTGACCGAAAATACTTTCAGTATCGCTAACTTCTTAAAGCGTTAAGCAATGAGGTAAAGCTTTTCCATCACGGTCGATGACCCCTCCTCTCTCTCTCTCTCCGACTTTCAAAACAAACACGCTAAGCTACCCCTACCCTACCGTTGTAAGATACATCAATATATATACGTGAAGAATGCAATTAGCCTTCATACCTCATTGTGAAATCGATAATTGCGTGCATCAACATTTAAGAGGTGAGTAAACAGATTTGAATACGTTACGTAGCGAACATTGTTATTGAACTTACAGCACTTCTAATCAACATAGTTGTTGGAAATATTTAAACATTATCAAGTGCATTATTTATTGAAGTTAATACATGACTTGTTCAAATAAGTAAAAACGTCGCTAAGTGTGCGTGTGTTTGTACGGATTTATTCTCAGTTGTATGTGCATGCGCAAATAATTCAAATGCATATACATAGATGACTGAAAAAGAGATGATTTACATAATAAATGTACGCTTAGACAGACGGGATGTCTGATGTTTCGTTCGCAATCAAAGAAACAT
>CM068373.1:383447284-383765681 GCA_034769895.1 Magicicada septendecula
AAAATGCAGAGTTAAGAGCATGGATAAGGGTTATGTTTGAACAATCCAGAGAAGATATTTGTGAATGGAGGAAAAAATTAAATGAGGTGCGAGAAGAGACAATAATGGAGATGAATAAGAAGATGGACGATGGTAAGAATTCCACAGAACCACTAAAAGAAGAGTTAAATAAAAATACTCAAGAACAGATTATAAATAATAATAATAAAAAAGAGGAAGAAAGCATAAATACTAAACCAGTGATCGAACCGATAAAAGAAAATGATAATATTAAATCTTGTGAACTTTCAAATGAACACAGTGAAACCGTGAATAAAAACATGGAAACCCTCTACAAGAAAATAAATAATAATAATGGTGTAACGGAAGTGAACAATAAAGACACCAAAGAAATAATAAATGATAATAAACCATTAATAATCATAGAAAATACAGATAAAAACCCAGAACCATTAAATAAAAAATTAAAAGAAACCAATAACACGAAAACGCCTGAAGTGGAGGGTACAGCAGGTGACACCGTGGAAAACCAACCCGAGAGACCCGTGCCAACAGAGATGACAGATTTCCAGGAGATGATGGTGAAATGTATGAGGAAACCTTTTCCCCAAACCATAAAGAATAGCTTTGAGAAGGCGAGAGAAGAAATAATAAATGATATTAAACTATGGAGAGAAGAAATAATTCAACAGTGGAGGGAAGAAATAAGAAATGATGGCAAACCAGCGATAGAAGAAACACCAAACGTGGAACAATTGAATAAGGAAACAGAAAATAAGAGTAAACCATCGATAGAAACGATAATAGAAAGTGACGATAAAAACAAGGAAGAATTAAGTCTGCAGCCTGAAGATAATGATAAACAAACCAAAGACAAAGAAGAGACAAGTACAATATTATCCGAGAATAAACACCACAGAAATGAAGAGAATATTCAGCACAAAGAAGCCATCATAAAAAGTATAAGGAACCTGGTGATTCAGAAGATCAAGAAGATAGGAAAAATATTTCCAAAGAAAATAAGAAATACGAGAAGGAATGGAGATGATTAAAGGTGGGTTAGTTAACATGTTTAACCTCCCTATTAATGAACAAAGAGGATTAATTAAGTTTAAAAACTATAGAAAGAACTTAATAAAAATATTAAAAGTAAATCACAATAAAATAGTGAACAAAAACTTAAAGATATATTTAAAATAAATATGCCAACAATTGAAATGTATCATAAAATATCAATGATATTCTCAATAAGTAATAGATCATTAAAATATTTGGTTAATAATCCAGATGATAAAGTGATAGAAATAGTATTAAATACCAGTGACTATTTTATGTTAGAAGAGTTACAATACCTGTTAATTAAAGAAGAATTAACCATGACGGAAGACCGTGAAGTAAATGAAGATTTCGTAGCAGCCAAGTTGAAGAGCCATATGATTAGGAGATACTTCACCAGTACAGAAATCAATCTGGACAGCAAAATAATCCGAGTAAACCGAGCGACAAGGATAATCGACCACGGTTAAACCAAGTAACCATCAACCATTGAAGAAGAAGGACGGATGTTATAGATAACCAAATGAAGCAAACCAGAGAAGAAGAATTATGTGAACCTAATTAAAATATATTAAACCAACTATGAGTGAAAATAAAATAATTACAGGAACAGACGAAGACTAGACAATATCATGAACAATCCAATTAATATAAAATGTATAACAAATAAAATGAGATAATGATTAAAAGACTAACAAGGAGATAATGATAATAAATGAAACAATTACTTAAATGAATAATTAAAAGGAACTAACCAACATAGAAATGTTACATACTGTTATATAAACAATGTTATGAATGAATTATGATGAAAATGAGGAAGAATAGAAAACTACAACATAAGGTGATGATGAATTTATGAATATAACTGCATAATTATATGGTGATGAAAATAAATGAAAATAAAAATATGTATAATAACAAAACCAACATCCAAAATAGTATTGATGAAAAACAACAAAGCTTATGGTAATACAGCAAATATGTCAAGTTATAATAACCAATGACCTGTGAAGAAAAATATGTTAAATGAATTGATAAAGCATCAGAAGTGATACAGTAATGGAATTTATGTAATGGAACCTCTAATCCCTTTCGTATTCTAATAAGTGAATATAATGTCTTATAAAGAAATATGAATAACATATTGTGTCTTATGTGTTGTGATAGTGCAACTGTTGTTATGTACAACTTTGTATTGTCTCAGACAGTGTACTATATCCTTTTTATTGATAATTTAATTGAACTGATTTTAAAGTCACTGTTCACTGTTTACTTTCTATAATTTCTTCGGGCGCCACCTTGTATTTATTAATTACAAGAAACAGAACAAAAAAATTTGTACTTACCATTTTTTGGGGTTCTTTTCGGCGAACAGGAGATCAGAATTGGTTGTTCAAAATAAAGAAAGCTTTGTTTTGTTTCCCATGATTTAAAATTTATTGGCATTTCAATTTTATCAAACAAATTATTCTTTTCTCCCTCTTTTACATTTTGTTCCCATAGTAATTCAAGTAAAATGTAGACATAAAATGGATCATTATTAAGTTGAATATAATTTGTTCAGCAATAGTCATAATAAAACAGGAAATATAAATACAAAATAATTCGGTTAATACTTAACTTAACTAACACAACGGAAACCAGCGCTTTCACTCACACACACATACATATCTACCCCAGGATTCTAAGAGCTCTCTATTAATCGTGAAAATCTTTAAATGTGAATATTACTTAATAGTATATTATTTATGTGAATATTATTTAAATCATAATTGAAAATTTTGTTTTCATTCTTGTAGACCACTTAGCTGAGTTTGAGTCCAGACGACGTCGCATTTCTCCACACACACATTTTACGTTAATGAATAATTTGTTTTACATCTCCGAAACTGTCATTGTATCAAGAAAACTGTTCCTTTACATTATTTACGCATAAATTTCGATTTTATATCACATTTTTCTGTACTGCGGGCCCGCAATTTACGTTCCGGAACTTTTACATATGCCACTCGCGAGTGGTGAAGTTAGACTGCCACTAGGCCAACGGCACTATTTTTTAAAGTCGCTGTTGTTGTATGACCAATTCTCATTGTTTTTAAGTTTGTATTACTACGCCAACTGCATTCCACCGTTAGGCTAGGCTCTGACGTAACATCGCCTGATGCTCAATTACATAATTTGTTTACGCTGTTTTGTGTGTCATTGTTTGACCTTGGCACAGTTTGCTGTCTGTTGCTTCCTGCGTCTTTTGATATTCATGAATAATTTTTACCATCAGTGTTACCACTGCCGCTACCACTGAATTTACCTTTGTTTACGTTTGTCCCTATCATAGTAAAAAAAATGTTATTTGTTTTATTAAAAAAAAAATACAAACTTCTTTATTACCCCGAAATAGGCCCAAAATGCCCCGTTACAATACCCCCTCAATAAGATATTTTATGCCGAAGCATAAAAAATCTCATTGACACATTCATACTTGCTAAAGGGATCAGCCAGGATACGTCGCCACAACCCCCTTTATGGTTTACAAAAAAAAATATAATTAACTCACCCTTGGTCCGGTGACTGTGACCACACCTGAATGACAATACTGGACTTCTCTATCGAGATCCCAACACCGTAGAGTCAGACAGATACTTAACGCCCCTGCTCTGACGCGCTGGCCAGCTCAGGTCCGCCGCCACAGCATCACCAAACACTGAAACAACAAATCAAATATCAACTAGTGGCCTTATACAACACCATATCCCCAACTGATCTGTTTCCCCCTAGCGGTGCTGGTTTGCGCTAAGAAGCACTTGTTTTGTTTTTCACTTATTTCTAACATATATATGAATACCTAATAACACATTATAATACCCATTTTAAAAATTCCATAATCTCATTCTCTTATTAAGTTTAAAATCCCAAAATTCAAAATTCTTGCCCTGATTCCCATCAGAATTTAAATAAACATTTCCCATTACCATATTATACATCTCTGTCATCCCCAATTTGCAGTTAAAATATTTAAATTCATAAAATTCTCTTACACTAACAAACACAATATAACATAAGAAAACATAGTACATTCATAATTCACATTGTTATTATTATCTTAAAATAAACAATTCGTATTTAAAAATTTACACACTTTACATCATAAAATCATAAAATTACCTTTCAATCTCAGTTGACTTTTATTAATTCTCTTTCAAAAAAAATTATATATATATATTTTTTTTTTTTTAATCTTCGTTTTACACATCATTTCATTTATTATTCCCTTTCATTAATTTGGGTGATTCTACGTTAGTCATTATAATTCACTTTATCAACTTGGCATTTACCCATAATGTTACCCCTTTTATTACTCTAACGCTCCCTTACAAAATCTTTAACTAGTATGACGCCCATCTCTACCAAAAATCTACTAACCCTTCTCTACCTCTAACTACTTACTACTTTAACTCAATTCGCCACCTTCTCTCAATATATAACAAAAATACTCTCTAACCCTTTGTACATAGGATGTGTTTCCCCCCCCAAAAAGCTCATTTCCCTTATCTGGTTCCTGGATTCTACCTAAGGCAACCCCGTCTCCACTAAATCGATCCCAATCCCGTCCCAACTTATCATTATGTTGCGGACTCCCACATTACACTCCCCCCTACTACAAAATTGCCATCCCCAAAATCTCAATCTCATTACCTTACTACAACTACAACAAAATAACATCATTAATTATAAACATCAATATATCAATCAAAATCTACATATATTCTCCATTACTACTGTGTCTCCACTTATATTCAAATTCTTTTACTTGTATTTCATCTCTTATTCTCTTTAATACCTCAATATTTTTCAACTTGGACTAACTCAAACGTTTTACTCAAACAATTACTGTCACCCAACTTCTATCTTTTGCAACCCATTGAAAATTTTAACTATCACAACTTTATTTCATTTTATTTTAAAATCTATAAACACATTGAAAACATATTATTATATTTTTATAATCCTTATTCCTAACATACTACATGCAATTAATACAATAAGACATAATAAACACAATATAGGAAGTATCTAGTGCATCCATTTTTCAAATCAAAACAAAATTATTTAGTAGCGAGTTATCATTATTAAAATACAACAAATTTCTAATTCGTTACCCCCTGGATAACCTCCCTGCCACACACACTATGACCCCCCTGGACTGTGGCGTCCAGTTGCGTCCACAAGGACTGAAGTTTTGGAGGAATTTGACATCTCCGTGTCCTTGCTTCTGTGTTACATTTGAAAGGTTTAGATATCAACATATCTTTGTTCTATAGTTATGCGCCCTTAATGCGGGTCTACCACCTGGCTTTGCTGTTCCTCCTCGAACAGAGTGGCAGCCGCTGTTCCATAGTTCCGGGGGATTTCCCCTAGTTTCACCCCCCATTAATTTCTAATATAAACCAATTTCAAGCCAGCTATGGTCAAGGGACTTGATATGGCCATAGCTGACCGCTAGCCAAAACCACGATTAGTGCTGGTAAGGCAGTAATCGCCCAAAAAGTCGGGGAAATCATCTCTTCCTTCAAGCATGTATTCGTCATCATTAATTTGCACGGCACGGCAATTTATCAAGTTACAATATAAAATTGTACAAAAGGTGTGCCGTGCATTTTCGCCATGTTGGCCTCCGATGGAGGTAACACTCTCTGTTACCCCCAACACTTTCCGCTATCTACTGGGGCACATGCCACCCCAGCAATAGCAACTTAATAACTAATTAATTAAAATTGAGAACTAAACTTTCTACCATTGCAGTTCCACACTACACTGTTCTATCACTTCTTTGAGCATCAATCTACCCCCCAAAAGCATCCCCACATCTTGTATAATACATTACATAACATAATAAACAAATAGACATTAACCTTGATTATTAGCATACATTAAACAAACAATTCTCTTTTTAAATAATTTATATAAAAACTTATAAACATTCGTGTTTGAAATTGTTATTAACTCTTTTATATATCCTCATTTCATTATTTATCCTTTGCTGTAATTAGGTTCCTCAAAATTTCCAAATTTATTATTAATCTATATTTTTAACCATATTTATTTATTTATTTATTGTTATTAAATTAAAATCTCATCAAATAATTTAAATTCATTATAAAAATTCAAACATATAACATTCAATCACAATATTGAAACATCTCAAATTATTTACTTCAATTGATTATTAAAACACAACATATTTCAATTATTATTAAAATTTACAAAGCATCAATTATTGTCTTCATAATTATTTTATTATTTATTTAGATTGCAAACTATTAATAATATTATTATTATTATCACAACATTTTCTACTACATATACACATTATTTACCTAACATTTCATAATACCCACAATTGAATTCACTACATTATTTACAAATTATTCGTCAATAACTGTTCAATTGTTTCACACTTCATATGTCCAAGTCTGCAAGGTCATTACCAAAATTTACAATATTTAAAATTGTCCATTCACTGATTTTTTATTTCAACCTCCATCATCGTATATATATCGAATATATTTATAACATGCATCATTGTTATCCACATACAATTTATTATTATTATTATTATAATAATCCACTAACTTTATTTCATTCATTATGCCATTATAATTTATAGGGTTATTCCCTATTAATATTCCATAAACCTTGTCAACATAAGTTGTTCTTGTCCAGTCTCCATCAGTATTATTGGTCAACGTCAGGTAAGTTGTTTTATCATTTTTATATTCCTCTACTATTACGTCAGGTAAGTCATTATCGTTTATAAAGATATTATCAAAGATATTCTCTATCTCTCTTTCGACAAGTAAGTATTTCATATGGTTTATCTTCACCCCTTCTAATCTTTTTCTCAATTCATCATAATTTCTTTTTAACTTATATAATTCTATCTCTCTCTCAATACACAACTCTCTCTCTTCATAACACCACATCACACTCTCACAATTATTACAGACAGAGGGTACAACATTATACAACATCAATATACACTTCAATTCATCTACCAATACGGGTCTCTTGCCCTTCAAAAACAACATTTGTGAACACCTTGGTTCAGAAAAATTAATGGGAAAATTTACCCTCTGCCCACATTCAACTACTATATTATTTTTCCACTCTCTTTCTACTTCATCAATACACCTTAACATCTCATAATCACATTCCACAAACTCATCAGTACTCTCTGATATGACATTTTCAATTATATTATTATTCTCATTATTTTCAACAACATCATTATTATTTATTAATTCTTTATCTGGCATCGTATTTTTACATTTGTCACTACAATTTTCATTTGTCTTATTTTTCTCTGTACATACACACTTTCTTGACTCATTTGCTGCTCTTTTTGCTTCACTACATATTTCGCTCAACTTACTCTCCAGACTACATAGTGAATTAGTTAATACATCAAACTTAGCATCATTCATGTCAAAACGTTTATTTAATTCAGTATTCTGTATATCTAATTTTTCATTTACACTACTTTTAAATTCTTGCATCTCGTTTTTCTGTTCCTCAAATTTGCTATCAAATTTATTAAATTTACTATCAAATTTATTCAACAATAACTGCATCATACTCATCATATCACTATTATTCTCTTTCTTAACTGAGGTCGGCTTCGATTGACTCGTTATGCCTTCCATTATTCTCGATTCAGTCTCGCTTAAATTGCTATTTATTTGACTTTCAGTTTGACTATCAGTGAAACTGACTTCATTGTTAATATTTTCATTAGTATTCACCATTTTTATTTAATTCTTACTTATTTATAATACACATCTATCAATCGTATTATAACCTTACTACTTATGTTTACACATTTTTTAGTTACCTTAAACAACCATTCTGTTCTCCCAAGTAGGCCTATATTTATATAAAAAAAATATGTTTTATATAAATGTCCCTGTTCGGGCGCCAATTGTACTATATCCTTTTTATTGATAATTTAATTGAACTGATTTTAAAGTCACTGTTCACTGTTTACTTCCTATAATTTCTTCGGGCGCCATCTTGTATTTATTAATTACAAGAAACAGAGCAAAAAAATTTGTACTTACCATTTTTTGGGGTTCTTTTCGGCGAACAGGAGATCAGAATTGGTTGTTCAAAATAAAGAAAGCTTTGTTTTGTTTCCCATGATTTAAAATTTATTGGCATTTCAATTTTATCAAACAAATTATTCTTTTCTCCCTCTTTTACATTTTGTTCCCATAGTAATTCAAGTAAAATGTAGACATAAAATGGATCATTATTAAGTTGAATATAATTTGTTCAGCAATAGTCATAATAAAACAGGAAATATAAATACAAAATAATTCGCTTAATACTTAACTTAACTAACACAACGGAAACCAGCGCTTTCACTCACACACACATACATATCTACCCCAGGATTCTAAGAGCTCTCTATTAATCGTGAAAATCTTTAAATGTGAATATTACTTAATAGTATATTATTTATGTGAATATTATTTAAATCATAATTGAAAATTTTGTTTTCATTCTTGTAGACCACTTAGCTGAGTTTGAGTCCAGACGACGTCGCATTTCTCCACACACACATTTTACGTTAATGAATAATTTGTTTTACATCTCCGAAACTGTCATTGTATCAAGACAACTGTTCCTTTACATTATTTACGCATACATTTCGATTTTATATCACATTTTTCTGTACTGCGGGTCCGCAATTTACGTTCCGGAACTTTTACGTATGCCACTCGCGAGTGGTGAAGTTAGACTGCCACTAGGCCAACGGCACTATTTTTTAAAGTCGCTGTTGTTGTATGACCAATTCTCATTGTTTTTAAGTTTGTATTACTACGCCAACTGCATTCCACCGTTAGGCTAGGCTCTGACGTAACATCGCCTGATGCTCAATTACATAATTTGTTTACGCTGTTTTGTGTGTCATTGTTTGACCTTGGCACAGTTTGCTGTCTGTTGCTTCCTGCGTCTTTTGATATTCATGAATAATTTTCACCATCAGTGTTACCACTGCCGCTACCACTGAATTTACCTTTGTTTACGTTTGTCCCTATCATAGTAAAAAAAATTTTATTTGTTTTATTAAAAAAAAAATACAAACTTCTTTATTACCCCGAAATAGGCCCAAAATGCCCCGTTACAATACCCCCTCAATAAGATATTTTATGCCGAAGCATAAAAAATCTCATTGACACATTCATACTTGCTAAAGGGATCAGCCAGGATACGTCGCCACAACCCCCTTTATGGTTTACAAAAAAAAATATAATTAACTCACCCTTGGTCCGGTGACTGTGACCGCACCTGAATGACAATACTGGACTTCTCTATCGAGATCCCAACACCGTAGAGTCAGACAGATACTTAACGCCCCTGCTCTGACGCGCTGGCCAGCTCAGGTCCGCCGCCACAGCATCACCAAACACTGAAACAACAAATCAAATATCAACTAGTGGCCTTATACAACACCATATCCCCAACTGATCTGTTTCCCCCTAGCGGTGCTGGTTTGCGCTAAGAAGCACTTGTTTTGTTTTTCACTTATTTCTAACATATATATGAATACCTAATAACACATTATAATACCCATTTTAAAAATTCCATAATCTCATAATCTCATTCTCTTATTAAGTTTAAAATCCCAAAATTCAAAATTCTTGCCCTGATTCCCATCAGAATTTAAATAAACATTTCCCATTACCATATTATACATCTCTGTCATCCCCAATTTGCAGTTAAAATATTTAAATTCATAAAATTCTCTAACACTAACAAACACAATATAACATAAGAAAACATAGTACATTCATAATTCACATTGTTATTATTATCTTAAAATAAACAATTCGTATTTAAAAATTTACACACTTTACATCATAAAATCATAAAATTACCTTTCAATCTCAATTGACTTTTATTAATTCTCTTTAAAAAAAAATTATATATATATATATATTTTTTTTAAATCTTCGTTTTACACATCATTTCATTTATTATTCCCTTTCATTAATTTGGGTGATTCTACGTTATTCATTATAATTCACTTTATCAACTTGGCATTTACCCATAATCTTACCCCTTTTATTACTCTAACGCTCCCTTACAAAATCTTTAACTAGTATGACGCCCATCTCTACCAAAAATCTACTAACCCTTCTCTACCTCTAACTACTTACTACTTTAACTCAATTCACCACCTTCTCTCAATATATAAAAAAAAATACTCTCTAACCCTTTGTACATAGGATATGTGTTCCCCCCCCCTGAAAGCTCATTTCCCTTATCTGGTTCCTGGATTCTACCTAAGGCAACCCCGTCTCCACTAAATCGATCCCAATCCCGTCCCAACTTATCATTATGTTGCGGACTCCCACATTACACTCCCCCCTACTACAAAATTGCCATCCCCAAAATCTCAATCTCATTACCTTACTACAACTACAACAAAATAACATCATTAATTATAAACATCAATATATCAATCAAAATCTACATATATTCTCCATTACTACTGTGTCTCCACTTATATTCAAATTCTTTTACTTGTATTTCATCTCTTATTCTCTTTAATACCTCAATATTTTTCAACTTGGACTAACTCAAACGTTTTACTCAAACAATTACTATCACCCAACTTCTATCTTTTGCAACCCATTGAAAATTTTAACTATCACAACTTTATTTCATTTTATTTTAAAATCTATAAACACATTGAAAACATATTATTATATTTTTATAATCCTTATTCCTAACATACTACATGCAATTAACACAATAAGACATAATAAACACAATATAGGAAGTATCTAGTGCATCCATTTTTCAAATCAAAACAAAATTATTTAGTAGCGAGTTATCATTATTAAAATACAACAAATTTCTAATTCGTTACCCCCTGGATAACCTCCCTGCCACACACACTATGACCCCCCTGGACTGTGGCGTCCAGTTGCGTCCACAAGGACTGAAGTTTTGGAGGAATTTGACATCTCCGTGTCCTTGCTTCTGCGTTACATTTGAAAGGTTTAGATATCAACATATCTTTGTTCTATAGTTATGCGCCCTTAATGCGGGTCTACCACCTGGCTTTGCTGTTCCTCCTCGAACAGAGTGGCAGCCGCTGTTCCATAGTTCCGGGGGATTTCCCCTAGTTTCACCCCCCATTAATTTCTAATATAAACCAATTTCAAGCCAGCTATGGTCAAGGGACTTGATATGGCCATAGCTGACCGCTAGCCAAAACCACGATTAGTGCTGGTAAGGCAGTAATCGCCCAAAAAGTCGGGGAAATCATCTCTTCCTTCAAGCATGTATTCGTCATCATTAATTTGCACGGCACGGCAATTTATCAAGTTACAATATAAAATTGTACAAAAGGTGTGCCGTGCATTTTCGCCATGTTGGCCTCCGATGGAGGTAACACTCTCTGTTACCCCCAACACTTTCCGCTATCTACTGGGGCACATGCCACCCCAGCAATAGCAACTTAATAACTAATTAATTAAAATTGAGAACTAAACTTTCTACCATTGCAGTTCCACACTACACTGTTCTATCACTTCTTTCAGGGATGCAAACTGGTCAGTAAACTCAGTAAAAGTCAGTATTTTTGAGCAAGTCAGTAAAAAGCCAGTATTTTTTAAATTGGTCAGTAAACTCAGTTTTTTAAAGCAGAATTTAGTAGTTCTTAAGAAAGGGTTTTTACTCAATACCGGCAATTCATTTTTTTTATTTCCTTACTTTCTAATATGATAATTAAAAATTTTTTTGTCAGAAATAAATAATTAAGATTAGGTATGAAAAGCAGATTGTGAGATTGCATTCCAGTATAAAATACCGGTATGGAGAACCATACATGACTTCCATATTCTAAGATTTATATTTAAAATCATTTTCAGCCAAACAGCCAGGGAAGGAATTTTAACAAAAAAATACTTCTTTGTTGCCAATAACGTAGTACACATATAAAAAAAAATTATCCCCTCCCCCTTCAACTATAATTTTGATTTATAGAAAATTACCCCCAGCCCGTTCAACTAGCCTCTTCATTTATAGATATTTCATCTACGTTTCTACAGTGGATTATTAAGATCTTATCAGGATACTTTATCAAAATTAAGTACTTTACTCATGTTACAACAAAAAATGTTTCAGGTAAACTGCCCTTTCCCCGTAACCGATCTTCACCAAAATCAACAGACATTGAGTTCTCTATAGCTCAGGCACATATGTAAAAAATTATTTGATTCTGTTTGAATTTACGGCAGTTATGGTTCGTCATATAAAAAATTACCCATGTTAAAACATAAAACATGAGATTTATAAAACATATCTAAGATTTATATTTAAAATCATTTTTGAAATAAAATATTTTCATAGAACCTACTAACGCTGGGGAAATCTGAGGAGCCAATCAGAGTTGGGCCTACCTGTCACTCTGCTGAATTTGGTGGAAAGCCCTGTCACTGTCATCAAAGTATCAGCCTTGACAGGGTCCTCTTTTTCTGCAAAATGGGAGAGGCTAGAGATGGAGTGAGTGACATGGTCCCCACCTCAATGAAGAACCCATTGTTTTATAAAAATATATTTAAATTTTGAAAACTGAAAATTCTTTTCTTGTTGTAAATATTGATATTTTATAATCAAAATGACTTTATTTTTGTTACCTGGCAACAAAATTATTTTATTTTCAATAATTACCATTGTTTCAAAAAGTTTAAATAAATTTTCAAGTACTTTACTCTTGTTAAAACGTAAAAGGTTGCAGGTAAACTACCCCTTCCCCTTAACCGATCTTCACCAAAAACAATAGGTCGCGAGTACTCTACAAATCAGGGCTGTATGCAAAAAATTATTTGATTCTGTTTGAATTTGCGGCAGTTATCGTTTGCCATAGAAAAAAAATCTACAGACAGACACACAGACAGACACGCACACAGACACGTTTCGGAAAACGACTTTTGTTCATGTTTTGAGTGTAGTAGAATCAGAATCTGCAATAATCTCGAACACGATTTTTTTACCATCACCATACTTCCATTCCTTAAGGAATATGGAAGTAAAAATTACCCTTGATAAAAACCGTTGCAGGTAAACTACCCCTTTCCCTTAACCGATCTTCACCAAAAACAATAGGTTTTTAGTACTCAACAAATCAGGGCTGTATGCAAAAACTTATTTGATTCTGTTTGAATTTGCGGCTCTTATCGTTTGCCATAGAAAATACCCTTGTTAAAACATAAAACGTTGCAGGTAAACTACCCCATTCCCTTAACCGATCTTCACCAACACCAATAGGTATTGAGAACTCTACAATACCTTGATGTATGCAAAACATCATTTGATTCTGTTTGAATTTGCGGCTCTTATCGTTTGCCATAGAAAATACGCTTGATAAAAAACGTTGCAGGTAAACTACCCCTTCCCCTTAACCGATCTTCACCAAAAACAATAGGTCTTGAGTACTCTACAAATCAGGGCTGTATGCAAAAAATTATTTGATTCTGTTTGAATTTGCGGCAGTTATCGTTTGCCATAGAAAAAAAATCTACAGACAGACACACACACATACAGACACACACACACACAGACACTTTTCGGAAAACGACTTTTTTTCATGTTTTGAGTGTAGTACAATCAGAATCTGCAATAATCTCGAACACGATTTTTTTTGCCATCACCATACTTCCATTCCTTAAGGAATATGGAAGTAAAAGCAGTCTGGAATGTACTGTTTGCCCAATGATGTTTAACTGAGGGCGCAATATTGGTGCTATAAATTCCTGTTGCACTAACAGATTTTTATAGCACCGTAATATTTTTAACAGTACATTTCATCTGTGTTTTTGTTTCAGGTGCTGGTTTACTGGTATAATTTATAAGGCCGATAATATCCATGAAAGATCACTGAAAAAATTGTTAGAGCTTCCATAGACTTACTACACTGGCTCAAAGTTAAGAAAGAAGAATACAACCGGAACTGAAGGGAAGAAAGCGACCACCCAAAGTTTTTTAATCCGTTGTTTCATACCGGCCTTATAATTTTTTGAAATCAAATAATTTGTTGGGACTCTTAAGTGTTTAAAAACAATTTCTTACTGTGTAAAGTATTTGAAATAGGCAGGTGTAAATTTAAAAGTGACTGGCTGAGAAAGTCTGACTGTAATGGCTAT
Organism: Magicicada septendecula; assembly: GCA_034769895.1. Lineage (NCBI taxonomy): Eukaryota > Metazoa > Arthropoda > Insecta > Hemiptera > Cicadidae > Magicicada > Magicicada septendecula. The sequence goes on from CM068373.1 coordinate 383,461,561, forward strand.
ATTGTTGCTGAGTGGGGACGTAAAGCCAGTGACCATGAGATGTTCTGTACCCTTTGTGTAAAAACTTTCAATATTTCGTGGGGATATGAAGCCGTGGAACAGCATGCATCTTCTCGGAAGCATAAAGAAGAATGTAAACAAAAACTTTCCTCTTCACAACTTCACCTGACTTCAGTTCACCAATGCACAGCTGGTTCACAAGACTGTGCGCCATCTACTAGTGTTGGTGAAACAATCAAGCAAACGGTTCAGTTGTACAACATTAGAGATAGTGCAGCCAAAGCGGAACTTATTTGGGTAATGAAGACAGTTGCAGCGGACTTTCCTTTGCTTCCATCCTGTGAAGACATTCGGGAGACTTTTGAAGCGATGTTTCCATCAAGTGTTCCTACAGATTTTTCACTTTCAAGAACAAAGGCACAATACTTGATAACTGATGCTTTGGCACCATTCTTTAAAAAGCAGATGTTGAATGAAATGGATGGTGCTCTTTTCACATTATGTTTTGACGAAACTGTTAATGCTGGCTCATCAAAAGAACTTCAAACAGCTGTTAAGTATTGGTCTCCATCTAAAGAAATGATTGTTACAAGGCATTTGCAGACTTTTTTTATGGGGTCAGCTACCGCTGATGAATTGTATAATAAGCTGTGTGAAGCTATAGATAACACAACCTTACTGCAAACCAACTTACTGATGCTCAGTAATGATGGGCCCAATGTCAATAAAGCAGTTACAAACGTGATAAATGAATCTCTTATTTTATTAAGAAAAAAACGAATGGTTGACATTGGTACATGCAACATTCACGTACTTCACAATGCTTTTAGGCGCGGTATGAAAGAACTTGGTGATAACGCTTCAAATTTGATATTCCTTATTCATGACTTTTTTGATGGTTGGCCTTCGAGATGGGAAGATTTTGAAAAAATTCAGAATGATCTGAAGCTACCTAAGCACAGGTTCATCAAACATGTTTCTTCAAGGTGGTTGTCTTTGGAGTCAGCAGGTTTAAGACTCCTAGAACAGTGGCCAGCAGTCACAAAGTATTTCATGGTATTTGTGCCAAAATATAAAAGTGATTTAATGATATCATCCAAATACAAGAACATTGTTAGTCTTCTGAAAGTTAACACAATGAAAGTGGAAATAAACTTTGCTTGCTCCAGTGCTCACATATTTTCACAGTTTACTGGTCACTTTCAGAAAGAAGAACCTTTGATTCACCTTCTGTATGATCACCTCAAAACTCTAACAAGCAGACTAATGACTCGTATATGTCATTCTGAGGTTATCTTCTCGTTAGATTCCTTGAATGATGAGAAAAGTTTTCTTCCTCTTAAAGAAGTAAACTGTGGATTAGATGTAAAAGAATTACAAATGTTACCAGAAAAGGACAAACTTGCATTTCTGCTCCAAGCAAAAAAGCATTTCATTGCTAGTTGTAAACACATTTTTACCAAGTCTTCCTTGACGTCAAAACCTTTATTGAAGCATTTTGAATGTTTGATCCCATCCGAAAGAACAAAAGACAATAGTTGGAAGTCCATCGTTGAAGTGGCAAAAGCATTGCCTATTGATCTGAACATAGCCTCCCTTATTGATGAATGGAAGTTACTGAGTTTGGAAGAAGATGAGCTCCATAGCAAGAGCAATCGCATTGATGTTTACTGGAACCAGTTTTTTAAGAAAACTAATAAGGCAGGTGAGATGAAGTACCCACTTGTTTCTAAGGTTGTCAAAGCAGCTTTATCTCTTTCTCATGGTTCAGCAGATGTGGAAAGAGGCTTCTCAAGCTCACAGAGAGTTATGACCTCTGATCGGGCAAGGATGTCTGAAAGAACTCTGGATGCCTATCTTCACATTAAGGGCGCGTTGCATAAACTCTATGATGGAAAAGTACATTTGGTTCATATAAACAAAGAGCTCTTGAATCTCACTCAGTCAGCCTATATACATCATAGGCAGTACCTAGAAGAACAACGTTTATAGAAAGAACAGGAAAAGAAAGAAGAAGAAGCTAAGGAGAAAGAGCGTATTGCCGAAAACGAATTAGAGAAAAAACTCTCAGCTGAGAGGAAAGGTATTGATGAAAAAGGAGTAGTATTAAAACAACTGAAAAGTGATGAAGAAGAGAAAAGAAAAGTAGCTGATACTCTTTTAAAAGATGCAAATGAAAGATTGAAGCAGGCTGTTAAAAATAAGGATCTTGCTGCGGCTAATGTTGCACAGGCAATCCTGGAAAGTGCTCAGAAAGTTAAAGAAGAAGCTGACATAAAAAGACATGATGCGGAACAAATTCAGAAAAATGTTGAGAAAAGAAAATCGTCACTAATTACTTCATTTTTCAATAAAAAACCCAAGCAATGAGTTTCAATTACAATTCTTAAGCAGACTGATCATAGAGTACCAAGGATATTTAACGTTCTCTTGGTATGTACATTATATTATTCTAGGAATATTTAAGATGGGTAATTATGTTACAGTTTTATTAGATATAAGATGTAAGTTCGCTGAATAATATGTCAATAAAATAAATATACAAAATTAACTTATAATGGTGGCAAGGGAAATTGGCCTGAGTATCTGTAAACCAGTTAACAATATGCCTGCTGATTTTACTTGAACAATGTTTAGTTTTTAATGTTTTTTAATAAGTCTCAAACTAAAATAATGCCGTTGTATGTTAGATTTTGTTTTACAGCTGCTCAGTGGGGAGAAGGGTGGCCAATTATAAAAAATAAGTTTTAAACTGTCTCTAATTACTTGTAAATTAATATTAATATGGTCGATGGAGGTCAGTAATTAAGGTCAGTTATTTTATCTTAGGTCAGTAAGAAGTCAGTATTTCAGTGATTTTAGTCAGTAAAATCAGTAATTAAGACCTCAAAACCAGTTTGCAGCCCTGCTTCTTTGAGCACCAATCTACCCCCCAAAAGCATCCCCACATCTTGTATAATACATTACATAACATAATAAACAAATAGACATTAACCTTGATTATTAGCATACATTAAACAAACAATTCTCTTTTTAAATAATTTATATAAAAACTTATAAACATTCGTGTTTGAAATTGTTATTAACTCTTTTATATATCCTCATTTCATTATTTATCCTTTGCTGTAATTAGGTTCCTCAAAATTTCCAAATTTATTATTAATCTATATTTTTAACCATATTTATTTATTTATTTATTGTTATTAAATTAAAATCTCATCAAATAATTTAAATTCATTATAAAAATTCAAACATATAACATTCATCACAATATTGAAACATCTCAAATTATTTACTTCAATTGATTATTAAAACACAACATATTTCAATTATTATCAAAATTTACAAAGCATCAATTATTGTCTTCATAATTATTTTATTATTTATTTAGACTGCAAACTATTAATAATATTATTATTATTATCACAACATTTTCTACTACATATACACATTATTTACCTAACATTTCATAATACCCACAATTGAATTCACTACATTATTTACAAATTATTCGTCAATAACTGTTCAATTGTTTCACACTTCATATGTCCAAGTCTGCAAGGTCATTACCAAAATTTACAATATTTAAAATTGTCCATTCACTGATTTTTTATTTCAACCTCCATCATCGTATATATATCGAATATATTTATAACATGCATCATTGTTATCCACATACAATTTATTATTATTATTATAATAATCCACTAACTTTATTTCATTCATTATGCCATTATAATTTATAGGGTTATTCCCTATTAATATTCCATAAACCTTGTCAACATAAGTTGTTCTTGTCCAGTCTCCATCAGTATTATTGGTCAACGTCAGGTAAGTTGTTTTATCATTTTTATATTCCTCTACTATTACGTCAGGTAAGTCATTATCGTTTATAAAGATATTATCAAAGATATTCTCTATCTCTCTTTCGACAAGTAAGTATTTCATATGGTTTATCTTCACCCCTTCTAATCTTTTTCTCAATTCATCATAATTTCTTTTTAACTTATATAATTCTATCTCTCTCTCAATACACAACTCTCTCTCTTCATAACACCACATCACACTCTCACAATTATTACAGACAGAGGGTACAACATTATACAACATCAATATACACTTCAATTCATCTACCAATACGGGTCTCTTGCCCTTCAAAAACAACATTTGTGAACACCTTGGTTCAGAAAAATTAATGGGAAAATTTACCCTCTGCCCACATTCAACTACTATATTATTTTTCCACTCTCTCTCTACTTCATCAATACACCTTAACATCTCATAATCACATTCCACAAACTCATCAGTACTCTCTGATATGACATTTTCAATTATATTATTATTCTCATTATTTTCAACAACATCATTATTATTTATTAATTCTTTATCTGGCATCGTATTTTTACATTTGTCACTACAATTTTCATTTGTCTTATTTTTCTCTGTACATACACACTTTCTTGACTCATTTGCTGCTCTTTTTGCTTCACTACATATTTCGCTCAACTTACTCTCCAGACTACATAGTGAATTAGTTAATACATCAAACTTAGCATCATTCATGTCAAAACGTTTATTTAATTCAGTATTCTGTATATCTAATTTTTCATTTACACTACTTTTAAATTCTTGCATCTCGTTTTTCTGTTCCTCAAATTTGCTATCAAATTTATTAAATTTACTATCAAATTTATTCAACAATAACTGCATCATACTCATCATATCACTATTATTCTCTTTCTTAACTGAGGTCGGCTTCGATTGACTCGTTATGCCTTCCATTATTCTCGATTCAGTCTCGCTTAAATTGCTATTTATTTGACTTTCAGTTTGACTATCAGTGAAACTGACTTCATTGTTAATATTTTCATTAGTATTCACCATTTTTATTTAATTCTTACTTATTTATAATACACATCTATCAATCATATTATAACCTTACTACTTATGTTTACACATTTTTTAGTTACCTTAAACAACCATTCTGTTCTCCCAAGTAGGCCTATATTTATATAAAAAAAATATGTTTTATATAAATGTCCCTGTTCGGGCGCCAATTGTACTATATCCTTTTTATTGATAATTTAATTGAACTGATTTTAAAGTCACTGTTCACTGTTTACTTCCTATAATTTCTTCGGGCGCCATCTTGTATTTATTAATTACAAGAAACAGAACAAAAAAATTTGTACTTACCATTTTTTGGGGTTCTTTTCGGCGAACAGATCAGAATTGGTTGTTCAAAATAAAGAAAGCTTTGTTTTGTTTCCCATGATTTAAAATTTATTGGCATTTCAATTTTATCAAACAAATTATTCTTTTCTCCCTCTTTTACATTTTGTTCCCATAGTAATTCAAGTAAAATGTAGACATAAAATGGATCATTATTAAGTTGAATATAATTTGTTCAGCAATAGTCAAAATAAAACAGGAAATATAAATACAAAATAATTCGCTTAATACTTAACTTAACTAACACAACGGAAACCAGCGCTTTCACTCACACACACATACATATCTACCCCAGGATTCTAAGAGCTCTCTATTAATCGTGAAAATCTTTAAATGTGAATATTACTTAATAGTATATTATTTATGTGAATATTATTTAAATCATAATTGAAAATTTTGTTTTCATTCTTGTAGACCACTTAGCTGAGTTTGAGTCCAGACGACGTCGCATTTCTCCACACACACATTTTACGTTAATGAATAATTTGTTTTACATCTCCGAAACTGTCATTGTATCAAGACAACTGTTCCTTTACATTATTTACGCATACATTTCGATTTTATATCACATTTTTCTGTACTGCGGGCCCGCAATTTACGTTCCGGAACTTTTACGTATGCCACTCACGAGTGGTGAAGTTAGACTGCCACTAGGCCAACGGCACTATTTTTTAAAGTCGCTGTTGTTGTATGACCAATTCTCATTGTTTTTAAGTTTGTATTACTACGCCAACTGCATTCCACCGTTAGGCTAGGCTCTGACGTAACATCGCCTGATGCTCAATTACATAATTTGTTTACGCTGTTTTGTGTGTCATTGTTTGACCTTGGCACAGTTTGCTGTCTGTTGCTTCCTGCGTCTTTTGATATTCATGAATAATTTTCACCATCAGTGTTACCACTGCCGCTACCACTGAATTTACCTTTGTTTACGTTTGTCCCTATCATAGTAAAAAAAATGTTATTTGTTTTATTAAAAAAAAATACAAACTTCTTTATTACCCTGAAATAGGCCCAAAATGCCCCGTTACAACAGAGATGAAGATTCCTCTGATCTGTGAGTATATAGTTAAGGAACGTGTAACGGGACAGTTAGGCCTACCTGGGGTAATATAAAAAATATTGTGTTTTAATAAAAAAAAAACTAATGTTTTATTATGTAACATTAATTTTGGGGAAACATAAAAAGTAATATAAAATAATAATTATGGGAAAGTAAACAAATTTAGAGTTCATGAATTATACAACGCAACAAGTGTTAGGTGGAATTGCGCCAAGGTCAGCTCCAGTGACAAGCATATTATGTAATTCAACGGATCGTATGATGTGATGTCAGAGACCAACCCAAGTTCTTATTTTCACTGGAATGTCGATCCAAAATTATCATCCTGTCAAAATGACTTTAAAACGATTGAGAACAAAAGGTTGGAATCACGTGATTCCCTCACTACGTTGGAAATAGAGACTAAAAAGTTAGCCCCAGTCTGCTATAACAACTTGTGCGAATAGCACGTATACGTTCTGTAATGTAAATCACGGGCGCCCACAGTTCAAAAATGTGCTACAAAACGAAATTTATATGTAAATAATGTTTAATCACTGGTTGCCATTATATAGTGAAAGCCGCAAAGGTGTACGAAATGACCGAAAGTACGGGACAGTTCTTCTGGACTCAAATATCAGCTAAGTAACCTTCGATTGTCATCTAACATCAAAAATCAGATATAAATTTTACGATGAAACCAATTTTTTTAAACACTAAACAAATGAGATGTCATGTGGGCATAGGGGAATGTAAGACGGAGTGACTGAGAGTACATAATAAATAAGGAGCGCTGGTTTGCTAAATATAGGTAGTAAATTAATTGAATAAATACCATGGTTTCGTTTTAATTGTTTCTTCTTTTAAATGTTAAACTTAGATATATATGGGAAAAATTATAACATTGAATAATTATAAATATGGCTACCAACCAATGTTCTAAAGGTAATGAAGTAAATGGAAAGAAATAACGTGCTATAAAATTAATAAATAATTCATGGGAAACAAGTAAAGTTTTCTTTATTTCGAATAACCATAATCTGTTCTCTTGTTCACTGAAAAGAACCTGGCCCTGGTAAGTACATATTTTTCCTCTTGTAGTTGGTAACACAAGATGGCGCCCGAAAAATCAGAAAGAAAGCAATGAATAAAAGTGAAATTAATTAAGTTCTAATATTTTATCAAAAAATAGTAAAATAGTACAAACGGCGGAAAATGGATGCCAATGAGAGCCCCTCTGACTCCAAACCTGCTATAAATGTTAGGGAATTATAATATTTCAAGGATTAAGTCAACAACTTCGAGGTAAATGAAAGAGAAAAGGAGAATTGTTATAAGAATTGAGATATGTTTAATGAGAAGGAGAAACGTGTTACTACAGGAGAACAGGGAAATTATCAAGATAAGAACAAAATGTATAAATAAACAAATAACCAATAAAATGAAAAATTGACAACTACTTGTAAGCTAAAGAAATGAGACTAATGAAGAACATAGTCTAAACCAATACACAAAAAAACCATTAAGTTAGATAAAGAAGAAAGCATGAGTTTTATAGATAATAGAACCAAATTAAAATGATAATTTCATAAAACCAAAGAACTTGTTTTTCTCAAATTATCAATTTTGAGAGGAGACCATATGTAATGTCACAAAACGTTCCATAATAATAATGAACACCAGAAGGGTGAATGATACTAAAATAACTATAAATGAGTAACCAGGAAGAATGTAACAGTAAATATAATAAACCAATAAAGAATGAAAGGAGAGAAGAAATTCAAGTGAACAGTGGTAAACCCACTATCTGCATAATATGACACCACAACATAAACAAACAGAATGACAAAGACGAATTGACAAGACAAGTTTCCCACATAAACTGTTAAGTGAGCTTAATAAAACCTTTAAAGAATAAAGTCAAATAAAATAAATAAGATAAGAGATGACATGAAGTATATTTGTATCATGTATTATAAATAGAAACAGCACATTAGCTGATCCATGTCAAAGTACTGATTTAAAAGGACAAATATAAAGAACGATACTATGATTAATCATAAACTATAAAAGATAATAAGAAAACCAATAATATGTGTTATAATAAATTAAAGATAACAATCAATGTAACCACCGAATGTACTTAGGTAACATTATAAGTAGTTAAAATATGTAAAGAAATGTCATAATAGTCAAGGAACAAAACATTGTAAAGGAATGATAACAAACCAAGAATGACACACACAATTAAGTCATAAAAGTAAGAATCAGGTAGAGACCCTACTAAGCATAGGGAGGTAAAATAATAATAATGACAAAAAGAATGTAAAGCACCACTACTTGAGTGATGTTATAAGAATAAGAAATAAGAAAGACCAATTGAAGTAAGAATAGTTAAATATGGAAGTTTGTGATAGAAAATCAACAAATGTATACTAATAATTAATATTGTTCAGCTGGATACAGCATTTAAGTATAATAATGTGTTCTTTTCAATCAAATAATCATGTTCAAATTAGAAATTAAGGATAATTAAACGAATAATAAGAAAAAGTTAATAGTCGGATCTGCAGCATCTAGCAGACGACGCCTGTATACAATGCCTTATTTAGTTTAGAATAAAGAATTGTTAATGAAAACTATGACCAAACTGTCACCAAGACATGTCAAAATAAAGAGAAATAAACAAGCTTTATATAATAGTAGACCTGAATTGTACTTGTAATAACTGAGATATAAACGTTAGCATCATAAATTTGGTGAATTTCTAATAAATACAACAAATACTATTAACATTGAAATCAGACGCTTCCAATACAATTATGTAATGGTTATAAATAGAATTACATCACCATGACATCATTTTCTACCAATCGCGAACGACTTTAGAGACGAGGGAACACCACCTAGCGGCTATCGGAGAAAAGTATATATACGAACGCAATTGTAAACAAAGAAGCATTTTTGTCTCTTTCCACTCAATCAACAACAACTAATCCAGGCCGAATTATCATCAAAATTTTATAATCAACAAGAAGAAAGAAGTGTAATTAAAGAACAGTGCATCGATATCAGTAGTGATAGTTTTACTAGAAGTGCGTGTTAGAGAACGAGGTTAAGTATCATACATAACCAATTAAATAGGCATTCAAGAAGAAAATAATATCGTTCATGTGCGAAATAAGTGAAGTGTAACCACGATCAGTGTACCAGATCGTGGAGTGTTAATAAATAGTCATTGAGATTATTAGTCAGCGAGTACTGTGCATATATTTACATTGTTTACGAGTAAGCTGTTAGCAGTATAATATAATACACCTTTATACTGATGCAAGAAACAATAATACAATAAGTACTAAGCACTGTTTTAACTTTATTTAGACGAATTATAATATTCTGACATAAGATTTCATGTAATAACGTTATCCTAACTAACCTAAAATTGGTCCCGATTAAACGAACTTTTCGTTGATTAATTTCAATAACTAAATGTGTCTACCCTAATAATCTAGTGTTTTATAATAGCATTGTAAAGTGAAGCAGTGGCGTTTTATTCTGTAAATTAAAAGAAGTCGCCCTAGAGATAACTAATATTTATAAATAATCAATCGATTAGGGTTAGAGTCGTCATTGCAAACAGACTGAGTTAAGAAAATTGAAAGCCGGATGATTTGTAATCCGTGTGTTGTATTAACCTGAATGTATTTAATTAAACCAAGTATAGAGTGAACAATAAACCAATGAATTGAGAATTAACAAATATTGTCAGCAATTATTTAAATAAGTGATTACTTCTTTTTTACTAGTTAATGAGTTGCGATTTCAAGGCAAGCAACCAGTAAAGTTGGCTACAATTCAGACAAGTGAACCGCCAACAGTTAGAATATAATTAAACAGATAAAAGGAAAATTAACTCCTGATATTGATTCAACCACTCAATCAATTACTAACTTATAATCAATCAAAATTAATCATTCGATTATTCAAAAGAATTCTTTTTTATGGAATATTTCTCACGAAATTCCATATGGCGCCCAGGTAAAATTCATAAGTGCTCACTTAAACACTAACAGCACTATTATACTGTTTTATAAAAAAAATAAAACTTGACAGTTTACTAATCAACTGAGACTGACTGAACTTCTAGTATGACATCAACGGTACGTGAAGGTTTGAATTATATAAATAACTTTTTCTAAACTACACACTAACATACACAGATGACATAATTCAACGGGAGTGCGAACGAACTTCAAGAGGTCTACAAAACTGTTTACATTCAGAACATACGGGGATTACAACCAAATAATTACTCAAAAGAATAAACAACATTTATTTAAACAAGATATGTAATTTGAACCAATTAAATAATTAATTATTACTTAAAAAATCATTTAACGAAACAGAGTGTTAGATTAAATTCAGTGACAAGTAAAAATGAAAAAAATTTTATATAAAAAGAAACTAGTGAAGAAAGATTGTATCTAAAGTGACGCCAACAATGCGTGGCTATCTAAACAGAAAACGAGAGTTTATTATTTGTATTAAAGTGACGCCAACAACGTGTGACTATTTGAAAGGAGAAACGAATAAATGTTAAGTTACAAATATGTAACAATATATATATATATAGTGAATTACCTGTGCAAGTATATTTTTTTATTTTTATCCCTGTATATACACCTAATAAATACAACACACTTGTGGAAGTAATTTATTACTTGATAATATATAACATACAAATACTGCAAGAAACTCAAAACATATAGTTTATGAGACGTGGAGTTAATGAAAATTCAGTTGAAAGAGTGAAGACGTTTGATGAGCTTAACTAGGAAAGTGTAAAGGCTGGTCTGAGGTTAAATTTTGAAATAAAGAACACGATTGAGCCAGGGAAGGAAATGAAATTGATTGTACGAATTCATGATTGTGAGTAGAGTGAAATGTTGAGGTAAAGTAATAAGAACAGAAAAGATATAATACCAGAAATTATCAGTTGAAGAAGGTCAGAGTGGATCCTTCAGGAAGCTGACCAATACTATGGAGATAATGAACTGACTTTGCTTTGTGAAGGAAAGTTTTATTTAGTGTGTGCTTCTTGCAGTGATTTGTAGATGAGAAACACGGACAGGGTAAGTGATAGTGATTCAAAAATTCTGAACGGCACAGAGAAGTATGTAAAGTGAATGTCAAAATAGACAGAAACCAGTAAAGTCAAAATGCAACCAAACAGAAATAGATGAGATCACCTGCAGAATTTATGAAATAACGTTCGAGAACATTTAGCTAGGCAAAAAATGGCAAATATTCACAAAAATTACTAGATTGGTGGAAAGTTCATATGAAGATGCTACCATGATGGTCCGATGCAAGTCTGGTTGAACACTACGATACAGTGAATTGGTCAAGATTTTCTCTGGAGAGAATCACTGGAGGTGGTGTTGAATGGTAACCATTATAATTTTTGTATTTAGATAAAACTATCTGAAGAAGTGTAGGTGTTAGGTGTGCCTGTGAATGATAGTAAAAACTAAACTGTTTGCTGTTAAGTATATACTTTGCCATATGGATTATCAACAATAAATACTACTAACAGACATTGATTTTAATTATATTACTCTATATTATACTGGTTTAATAGCATTAACATGTTTGCAGATGATCTTGTGCCAGTTGCTTCTCTACTATCACCGTAACACTATTCGAGTAAAGAAAGCACTTGCAGAGATGAAAAGAAGAGAATTCTCATTGAACAGCTTTTCATTTAATTCAGACTCTGAAATTGTAAGTTGTCTCATAGTTATTTTGTATTAACAAAGTCCTGAAAAATTGGATTCCCATTCATTTTATTTAACTTACAAATATGATAACCCCTTTTATAGCTATAATTACTTACAAGCCTTATTTTATAACACACAACTAGCTTAGAAATGGGCCTACATTAAGTGATTATCGAATTTTGCCGAAATTTCTAGTAAGTCTAGGGTGCTGATCCCCTTATCCTTCCTGTAGTTATGACACTGCTTGGTATTATCGTCAAATGATATTATACGGTAATTTCAAAAATGGTTCAGAAACACAAGCATGTAACACTAAAAGAAAAAGTTGACATTATTAAAGTGTATAAAAAACAACTTTGACTGTCTGAGATGCAGCAACTGAGTTTGGTATTGGTAAAACATGAATAAGCAAAATTTTAAATGTCAAAAGAGAACTGTTCTACTGTTGGCTGGAAAATGGAAATCAAAGAAGAAAATTAAGTTTCCAAAAACAGAAGGTCTATTTAACTATGAAAGTACATATGGATGGTTATACAGGGCAGGATGTAATAAAATCCCAATTTTGGGGCCCTTAATTCAAGAAAAGGCATCTGAAGTTGCTAAGGACAAGGGTTTTCTAAACTTCAAGGCTTCTTATGAGTGGCTTATAAATTTAAAAAGAAACAGCACAAAATGTCTTTGAAAAGCAGCAAAAATACATCATGTGAAGCTGATCTGTGAATCAAGAAGTCAAGGATGGGAATATTGTTTTGGAAGACATTGTTGCTGATTATAGTAAGGAAGACATGTATAGCCTCAATGAAACCAGACTCTTTTATCATGATTTGCCAATTAAAACAATGATGATATCAGGTCAACAGGCCTGTGGTATCAAGCAGTCAAAAAAATCGTTAAACTATTATGTTATGTGGTACATGCTGAACAAGATGAATAACCTTTAATAATTGGGCATGCAAAAAAACATTGCTTTGTAACGGTACAGATTTGTATGCTAGAAAGAGTAATTCAATTCAGTCTTAATTGTCAGTATTCACCTGTGAGGTGCCCCATTGTAACCAGCAACATACAATGTTATCATAAACTGTTGATGTCTAGACTGCCCAGCCCAGACGTATTACGTAACAGCCTGCCAGCAGCCTCTGTGTAAATCACAGTAAGAACTTTGTCACCCTAGAGTTTGCATCAGACAGTAGCAGGGAGCAGTGCATTAACAAGTTAAACGGTGGCCTCGGGTGTGTAAGATAGGCCGAAATTAAAAACGGCCTATCTAATAAAATAATTATAAAAAGTGTACAAACAATATAGCACGGTGCAGTGCAACAGTAACTCATGGCCGCGCGGCCAGCAAAAAACACCTAAGTACTCGATCAAAAGTAAAGTCGGCCGACTAAATTATTAAAAGTGAAATGTAATAAAACGGTTCGAATAATCCGCAAACAATTAACGCCATACAAATGACAAAATAACATGAACTAACTTCAAGTGACTTTCGGAGTACGGGACAAAATAAGTGCTTACAAAATTGGACCAGGTCGACAACCAGGCTGAGTACTCATTAAATCACTTTTTTCTAATTACAAAATTTGAACAGCTTTAAAATCTAAACTTGTTTATTATGAGATCTATAAGGGAATGGGGTTTATTTGAATATTAATGTGAAAGAAAGAGAGCGGGTGTGTGTGTGGTAAAGTAGAGGTTACGTACTGGTTCGTCTCAATATTCATATCCAATTAGTAATTTCACTCATAATAGTATTTAAAAAGTTAATAGAGATAAGAATTAATTTCATAGTTTGATAAAATAGTTGTACAGCCTTTTTCAGAACGTAAAAGAAGGGTGTGAAGTTTTGATAGTAAATAAAAATAAGCATGTGATTTAGACAGTATAAAATGCGTTAGCGTAATTATTTCGCACTTAAACCCAGATAACCTTGTCTGCAGTGGATTTTCGTCTGTAAGATCCTGGAGAAGGATCCTAAGGTAAGAGTTTGTTAATTTGAAGTAAATTATATTGTTTCATTGGCCCCGAACTAGGGACTCGAATATTTTATTATTTGCATATAAATTATATTGTTTCATTAGCCCCCGAACAGGGACGGTGAGTATAATTTTATTACACTAACCAGACCTAATTAAGCTGCAGAACGGGTTATGTGGAAGTGAGGGCGTTGTTAGAAATGTTTTTAGATCGTATCTAGAAAGTAACGAAAGTAAAATTGATAAATTTTAATAACTGTGTGTGCAACTGATAATCATTCAATTAAAATTAATTTCATAATGAAACAACATAGAAAACATAGACAATAAAATAAATGAGATTGACGTAATTGTCGGCGATGAAGCCGAAAATAAATTGATGTTCGAAAGTAAAGAAAATGTGTCAACTGAGCCGGCTAAAAGAAGCGACTCAGGAATTCAAACAAATGAAATGATAAGTGAAAATAATTTTAATGAACCAAAAACAATGAATGAAGTCGAAATTCAGTCGATACCTATTTCAGGTAATCAAAATAAGAAATCCGATGACGATAATATGTTAACACGGTTGTATAGTATGATGTGTAGTAATTTTAGTGAACTAAGAGGGGACATGAATGAATTGAAAGAACAAAATAAAGAAGTCAAGAAGATTTCGAGAAAATAAATTATCGTTTTGATAGTAATGACAAAAAATTTAATGAAATAAAGGGGGATATGAATGAAATTAATATAAAAGTGACCGAATCACAAAAGAATATTGATGATAAACTAAATGAAATGAATGTTAAGTTAACACAACAGTTAGATAAGCTGGGGAGAAATATTGATAATAATGAAATAATGGAAACCAGGGTAAGTGATAATAACAAAAAAATAAATGATAATGGTGTTAGTTTAAGCGTCGAACAGGTGACAGCAAATAAGGTGAGTAATAATGCTAGTTACAATGATGTTAACAAGAGTGATATATTATTGAATAAAGGTAATGGTGATATATTGAGTAATAGTGGTAGTGTTATGGAGAGTAGAAATTTAGTTGAGGTTAGAGGATTGCTGGTTAGTGATCGTAATGATTTAGAAAGGGAGTATAGAGGTAGTTTAAATGTAGAGTATGAACAGAGGGCAAATTTTTCTTGTGGTCTATGTGAAGGAAAGGCTTCACCAATGTTGTTGGAGGACAAAGGTTCCTCAAGAGTTTTTGTGGGAGGCAAATGGTCTCCGAAATGTCCCTTAATTTTTGGTGGTTTATCTGGTAAGTCCAGATGGAATTATAATAAAGTGGTATTGTCCTCTGTGTGGAGTGAGAATATGAAATGGTGTGGTATTGAAAGTGATTATGAGCGAGATAGAGTGATAGAGTTATTCAGATTAAGTAGAGATTATGAAGGGTTTGTAGGGGGAATAAATATTGAAAGGAATGATTATATTATAAACAATGTAGACTTACCTTGGGCAGTAGTAAACAATGAGTATATTGATGATAAACATTTACCTGTGGGGAAAGTTAGTGTACTTATAGTAGCAGACAATTGTGATAATGAGGTAACTTATCTGGGTGTAACAATAAATACTGACGGAGACTTTACAAAAATTAATAATGCAGATTTGGTTTGTGATAAAATAATAATGGGGGGTAACCCTGAGCATTATTATTTTGGTATATTGGAAAAAATAAATTTTTATGGTTATTACACAAAGGATAGCCATATGATGAATGTAAATAAAAACAAAGTGTGTAACATGAAAATGAGATTAATTTTCGATGACGGGGGTTAGAAAAATCATGAATGAACATTTAATTATTTGAGTCAATGGTAAAATTACTTGGTTGACTTATGTAATGAAGTGTGGTAAACAAGAAAATTATGACGAAAATTTGTAAATAAATATGTATTGGTGTTAAATGTATTGTGTCAGAGTATACTGGTAGAATGTATACAATTGTTTATGTAACAATGTTTGTAGTATGTTATAATAATAATAATATTTTATTTTGCTAAACAATTAACAGGAGGTAATAAGGAATTTTATTTTGGAATGGTGGGTGTCTATATTAAAAGTGTTTTAAATAAGGTAGTTAAAAGTTAAATTGTTTTGATTTGAATTGAAATGAAGCCAATATAAAAATGTGAATTTTATTAATATGTCAACACTAAAAGATTTATAGAAACTGAAAATTGAAGGAAGTACATGTATTAGTGGTGATGTAACCTGGAATGTTGAGACTGAGTTAGTGTTTATCAAACAAGTCTTGTAGACAACCGTTGATGTAAACAGGTATTTTGTATGTTGTGTGACTAATGTTTACAGTCATGCTCGAGTTGACAACAATAATAATGTTGTATTTTGATGAGTCATTGCTATGAATAACATAATGAAATAACTCAGTGTTTTGGTTGTAATGTAGCCAAAATTTATGTGAGGGGATTTATCAATGTAGATTAATAAAATTAAAGTAGATTCCTTTTAAATAATGTAATTAAAATAATTGAAATTGTTTTGAACATATGGAGAGACTAAATTAAATTTGAGGTGGCTTTGGATTAACTTAAAATGTGAATGTTAGTGATGCGTTTAACTTCATTTTGATTTGAATTTTAACGGTAATGATAAATTAAATAAAAACTGAGGAAAATTGAAGGAAATTTCTGGGTAAAATAATCAAAAATGTTTGGGCCAAGATAGTGTTTGTAGAATAAGACGTGCATACAACTGTTAATGTAAACCTTTATAAATAGTTAATCTGTTTTATGTTTAACTGTAGATTCCCCACCTAAGTGCGGCCATGACCTCACTGAATCATGACCGTGAAAGTAGTTAATTGTGACAAATCATAAATTTTACTTGTTATAACCAGCTTGTCGTTTGTTTTTGTTTTGTTAACCCGGTGGTTTGTTAGATTTAGTAGGGGGGTTATTTTTGGGGGAATCTACCAATTTTTGGAACAGGGCTATTTTCACCCATATAGGGGTGGTAGTCCCTTAGGGGCGTATCAATCATTGTTAGTAAGTACGTTACTGAATTTTTATTGTAACGCCGAAGCAAGGATGGGGTGGAATAAAAGAAAAAATGTCCACCCTTTCCGCATCAGTCCTTGTGGAAGCAACTGGGCGCTACAGTCCAGGAGGGGTAATAGTGAGTGTGGATGCACCCCCATCCTGTGACTCAGTTACAGGTCACGAGGGAGATGTGGTTTACGGCTAGGATGAGGCCGGCGATGGACAAGAAGCCTAGTGCAGAACACAGTTAAATGTAACGGGTATCAGGGGATAAAGGGATCAGAAGGGGGTAGTAAAAAAAAAGATATATATATATATATATGTATAGGAGTTAAGGATAAGGCATTCTTGAGGATATAACTTGTATCTCTTAGTTATGATTGTTATGATTTACTGCTATTTTGTATAATCCATGTGTTATTTTGGAGGGGTAATTAGTGTACTGTGAAAAAAAAAATACGAACCAGTACTTTGCTAAGAGGAAACGAATCAGTCGAGGATATGGTATTATGGTATCATGGAAGGCCTTTTAGTAATATTTTAATTGAATGTTTCAGAGTCAGGTGATACTGTGGCAGGTATCTGCCCGATCTTATGGTGTTGGGATCTCGTACAGAGAAGTCCAGTAAGACCGGATGGGTGCGACCACAGCTACCGGACTAGGGGGGTAAGTACACATGATTTTAGTAAAAAACTAAGGGGGGTTGCGGCGCCATATTCTCACTGATCCTCTTAGGTTTTAGGCAATGAGAGTTTTTATGCCTCGGCACAAAACCTCTCATTGGGGGGGTATTGTAACGTTACAGATTTGTATGCTAGAAAGAGTAATTCAATTCAGTTTTAATTGTCAGTATTCACCTGTGAGGTGCCCCGTTGTAACCAGAAACATACAATGTTATCATAAACTGTTGATGTCTAGACTCCTCAGCCCAGACGTATTACGTAACAGCCTGCCAGCAGCCTCTGTGTAAATCACAGTAAGAACTTTGTCACCCTAGAGTTTGCATCAGACAGTAGCAGGGAGCAGTGCATTAACAAGTTAAACGGTGGCCTCGGGTGTGTAAGATAGGCCGAAATTAAAAACGGCCTATCTAATAAAATAATTATAAAAAGTGTACAAACAATATAGCACGGTGCAGTGCAACTGTAACTCATGGCCGCGTGGCCAGCAAAAAACACCTAAGTACTCGATCAAAAGTAAAGTCGGCCATATTATTATTGTTAAATAATAAACTAGTCCCTGTTCTTACGGGCGCAATTTGTTAAATAATAAACTATACGATATGACGTCTTTACTTAGGCAATAATTTCAAAAGTTAGGCGCCATCTTGATTAGAAAATAAATATAGACGTAAATAACTTTACTTACCTTCCAAAGTCACTATAGGGCAGGAATTCGTTTAAGCGAACTTTTGAGCAGCGGAAATTGTTATTTGAAATAATAATACCTGTTTAAAATTGTTACCAATGAGATTACCCAGTTTATTTATATACGTATAAGTACATCTTACGCCATGGGGCGTTTATCAAACATCAAAATTTTAACCCTCCAAAATAAATAGTAAACATGAAACATTATGAAACATGATTATTAAACATTGAAATAGTATAAATAACTAGCACAACCCAGCACTTAGAAAATTTAAGGCACTCTCTCTCTCTCTCACGCTCTGGTACAATTTATTTATTTATTGAGCTCATTTAAAATGTTTTAAATAAAATTTTTATTGGTCATTATTACATTGAGTGAATTTTGAATTGATCATTTTAATATTGCATGATGTTATGTTGTTTGAAATAAAAAATATGTTGGAACGTTCTCACCAAATTTTGGACAGGTCTCACCGCACTGCTAGGGTCGTCCGATCATGCACAGTCTGTTCCTATTTTATATCGCTGTTAATGCCCACACCGTCGTGTCTGCCCACGAAAACACTTTGGGCAGATCCTATACACACGCCGTTCCTTAACGACCCATCGGCCGATGACACCTGTTCAAGGTCTTTAGCGCCCCAACATTTCCAAGATTTTATATAGTTAATTAACCACTTTTGTTGGTATAAAAGTTAAAATTTACACTTGGTGAACGCTTTTGCCGGCCGGCTACGTTCACGCTCTAGAAGAAAATGACCCAGAGTCTTTGTTTCATATTTCGTAGGTGGGGTAACAGCGACGTCATCAAGCTATTTTTCATAGAGACAAGCCTCGAGTTGTTTACAGAAATGCATTCCTCACTGCTGACGTCATCAGGGCTTGTCGCTTTATCTCGGTATGCGACATACGTTTTTTGCTGTGTTTTGTCGTTCCGCAATGAAAAACGGTCAGAATCCTGTCAATTCACATTTGTGTGTTATAAAATATTTATATAGTCCACTCACCACAGCTTCACAGGGATTATGGAATATTTAAATAATTATTACCAAATTGTTAAAATAATGAATAAATACAATAATTATGGTCTTTTATACCATGTTTTTATTAATTTAATATTGCACCAGAATTGTACCATCACAAAACCCCCTCAATGAAAGATTTTGTGCCGAAGCATAAAAACTTTCATTGACCCATTCATACTTCCTAAAGGGATCAGCCAGGATATGTCGCCACAACCCCCTTACAATTTATATTAAAAGAAATCAATAACTCACCCGTGGTCTGATGACGATGACAGTACCTGCATGACCTTACTGGACTTCTCCTTCGAGATCCCAACACCATAAGGCCAATTAGGCGCGTAATGCCCCTGCTCTGACGCACTGGCCAGCTCAGGACCGCCGTCATAACATCACCAAACACTGAAACAATAAATTAAAATATCAAAATAGTGGCTTGGTAAATTACACTATCCTTAACTGATCTGGTTTCCCTTAGCTATGTGCTGGTTTGTGTTAATAAGCACTGGGTTTGCTTGAGCTACTAAAAATACAATATAAAAAATGTAGCATACAAGAATTACATAGAACTGGCAATCTCTTTATGGACTACCCTGAATTATAAAAATCATTTCGATTCCCATCGATAATAATTAACTCTTTCTGTTTCATAATTAATGTAATTATAAAAGAAACAAATATTTATATAAAAAAAAAATAATTTAATTATAAATGAAAACATGGAAATCCCCATATAAATCTCCAATATTACTCCAACATGGAGAAAAACAAATTATAGAAAAAAACAAAAATAATTAAAATAATTACAAAAATAATTAATAAAATCTTATTGAAATTAAAGTTATTATTATTATTATTAACAGGTAATAATTGGCGCTGTTAACAATATTTACCCCTCATTCTCCTCCACACACACTATTTCTATAAATCATGTTAAAATTTCATAATACATGATAATAATAATACACATTATCATTATATTAATACATTGAAATACATCGAAATGGTTAATTCATATTTGATTAAGATTTACCCATTTTATCTATTTAAACTTGCATTTAAATCATTTACGTAACAATTTCAATTAATTAATTAATTAAATCAAAATTTTCATTAATTAGCCATCAATTAGTTATTATAATTATAAAATTTATTTCAAATTTATTATTTATATTCATATTACATTGTTATTATAATATTATTATTATTTTATTATTCATTTCCTATTACCTCTATACTCTGAACTTTCTACCTCACTAACTACCTAACCTTTCACATTCTAATCCTTAGTCTGGGTGACTCCTGTACTCACTATACTTTGACTTATTATAATCTTGGTCACCTTTCTCTAACTAACAACCAAATTTACCTATCATGACACCAATATCTCAATTATAAACACCTTTACTAATTTCATTCCGACGATAAATCCTATAGCACCGCGCGTCTTTGTACAGAGATGGGTGTTCCCTAACTGGCTATATGCATTCACAATATTTTGCCCTTCCAAAAAATTTGGCAAACACTCCCTAAAACTATGCTATTACCTGCCACAATGCTATACGTTGGCTACTCCTTATCACCTCACCCCCACTACAAAATATCATCAACAACAAATATATGTTTAACCTTGACTTTACTCACCTCTACAAATAATCACTAACTACTGTGTCCCTAAATATCTAATACTTTCTTTATATTATTTACTTCAAAATTCTTAACTATCTAACTCCCTTTACATTAATTAAATAACTCACCTGCTTTTATCTATACCCAGGCACTATTCCTTGTTTAAACTTTCTACCTTACTGTAATCATTGACCATTGCATTATAAAATTTATTTCTCACCTACTCATAACAGTACATCTCACTTTTCAAATATATATATTCTTACTTAATCATTTATTATTATTCATTAGAAATGACCTTCATTACAACTTAAATAATGATTTACTTCATTAGAAACTTTCTATTATAATTAATAATTTACATCTTCTGTTAGTACAACTTCCTTTTGTACCATTTTAATTCAGTAATAAAGAATAATTACTCTTTAATTATTATTCAATTATTTAAACTTGTTAAACAATACATGTTAATTGTTAATTATTAACACAATTATTAAAACATACATGGTGTACACAAATATATAAAAATTACCTGTAATACACAAAAATTGTCAAAACCCATAAATACATTGTGACATAAATACATATAAAACAATGAAAAATATACAATCCAACTTCATTATTGTGTCATTAATAGAAATCAGTCCATATGCAGTCCAATTCAAAACCACTGTTCACATATATTTAATGTTCATTTCACAATACAACAGTCTATCCTCCATCGTTGAATAACATCCTAATCTTATGTCTATTTATCTTATTTTTTAATGAATAAATTTTATTATTAGAAACATTATATTCATAATAATTATCAACTATTTCATATTTATTCACAAGTTCAATTTCATATATCAAGTCACGATCGAGTAGGGTTCTGTCTACATCAGTAAGATCATATGTTATAATCTTGTTATTCATCTTGTAATTATCATCATAATTTTCTACCACAGGTAAGTACTTGATACCTTTATCTATTATTATTTCAATTTTACTGTTACTATAAGGTAAGTATTCATTATTTTCATATACCATCTCTATTCCTAACCTTTCTACCAATTCTCTGTACGTTCTATTTACTGTAAAAATTTCTATTACTTTCTTTCTCTCACCATATCTCTCACAATACTTCTCTACACTTTCTCTCTTAATATATTTCCACCATAACACCAAGTTACCTCTCTCACTCCAAATATGCAGGGGTCACTAACTCAAAATTACTGCACCACTTATGAGGTACACAAAAACACCAAGAAACCTTATTTGTAGACCTTTCGTCTCCCAAATATAAATTTAAGGAACTCTCGTCCTTATTAAAAATAAGTGTATTAATAAGTATTAATAATCCGAAACGCGTTAGAAGAAAAGAAGAAAAGTTAAGCGATCACATTGACGGATTAAGGTAAAACTTTATAGTTTAATTATAAGTGAAGACTCTTCTTCACCCCCTAACACAACGTCAAAAGAAAATTCTAACCCCTGCACCCCTTTAACAATAATACTTTCTCCAAGCTCTCTCTCTGACTCAATACACTCAAACACTTCATTATCACTCATAATGCTTTCATTATCATTTTCTAATATCATTTCATTCTTACTACCTGTAAACTCATTATTCAAGTTATCACTGTTACTTACTTTATTAATCAGTACTTTGTTTTTTGTCATATTTCACTACTACTCACCTTCTGATTTTCTATTTGAATTAAACTCTCATCCAACCTTTTAATCACTTTATCACACTGCTTATTAAGATTATCATTACGAATTTTAATTTCGTTTTTTAATTCATTAAACTTCTCATTGAACTCACTTTTAATTTGAACATTTTGGGTTTTGATTTCATTTTTTATTTCAGTAATTTCACTTTTTTGAACATCGAATTTAAAATTCATGTCATTAAAATTGCTACACATCATGTTATATAAACGTGTTAACATCTCGTCTGTTTTGTTTTCATGAAGTGAGATGGAGGTTACTGTTTCTGTCCCTACATTTTCAGTCGTACTCGCCTCGCCAACCTGACTAATTGGGGTTAATTGAACATCCATCTCACTCGTCATATCTACATCAGTGGTACTGATTTCTAATGTAATATTATCATTAGTACTCATTTTTGCTATTTTATAATATACGCATGCATACAATCTTATAACATAACCTCGTAAAAGTTGGGTTATGTTTACGTATTTAAAATTGGGTTTATTACTTCAGATAAACTTTTCCGCTCTCTTTGTAGGCTTATATACAATTTATATAATTGTCCAGCTGTAAGGGCGCCATTTGTTAAATAATAAACTAGTCCCTGTTCTTACGGGCGCAATTTGTTAAATAATAAACTATACGATATGACGTCTTTACTTAGGCAATAATTTCAAAGGTCAGGCGCCATCTTGATTAGAAAATAAATATAGACGTAAATAACTTTACTTACCTTTCAAAGTCACTATAGGGCAGGAATTCGTTTAAGCAAACTTTTGAGCAGCGGAAATTGTTATTTGAAATAATAATACCTGTTTAAAATTGTTACCAATGAGATTACCCAATTTATTTATATACGTATAAGTACATCTTACGCCATGGGGCGTTTATCAAACATCAAAATTTTAACCCTCCAAAATAAATAGTAAACATGAAACATTATGAAACATGATTATTAAACATTGAAATAGTATAAATAACTAGCACAACCCAGCACTTAGAAAATTTAAGGCACTCTCTCTCTCTCTCACTCTCTCTCTCTCTCACTCTCTCTCTCTCTCATGCTCTGGTACAATTTATTTATTTATTGAGCTCATTTAAAATGTTTTAAATAAAATTTTTATTGGTCATTATTACATTGAGTGAATTTTGAATTGATCATTTTAATATTGCATGATGTTATGTTGTTTGAAATAAAAAATATGTTGGAACGTTCTCACCAAATTTTGGACAGGTCTCACCGCACTGCTAGGGTCGTCCGATCGTGCACAATCTGTTCTATTTTACATCGCTGTTAAGGCCCACACCGTCGTGTCTGCCCACGAAAACACTTTGGGCAGGTCCTATACACACGCCGTTCCTTAACAACCCATCGGCCGATGACACCTGTTCAAGTTCTTTATCGCCCCAACATTTCTGAGATTTTATATAGTTAACTAACCACTTTTGTTGGTATAAAAGTTAAAATTTACACTTGGTGAACCCTTTTGCCGGCCGAATACGTTCACGCTCTAGAAGAAAATGACCCAGAGTCTTTGTTTCATATTTCGTAAGTGGGGTAACAGCGACGTCATCAAGCTATTGTTCATAGAGCCAAGCCTCGAGTTGTTTACAGAAATGCATTCCTCACTGCTGACGTCATCAGCGCTTGTCGCTTTATCTCGGTATGCGACATACGTTTTTTTGCTGTGTTTTGTCGTTCCGCAAT
The DNA here is from genome assembly GCA_034769895.1 of Magicicada septendecula. Lineage (NCBI taxonomy): Eukaryota > Metazoa > Arthropoda > Insecta > Hemiptera > Cicadidae > Magicicada > Magicicada septendecula. Next base: position 383,486,021 of record CM068373.1, read on the forward strand.
GAAAAACGGTCAGAATCCTGTCAATTCACATTTGCGTGTTATAAAATATTTATAAAGTCCACTCACCACAGCTTCACAGGGACTATGGAATATTTAAATAATTATTACCAAATTGTTAAAATAATGAATAAATACAATAATTATGGTCTTTTATACCATGTTTTTATTAATTTAATATTGCACCAGAATTGTACCATCACAACTGCCCAGCCCAGACGTATTACGTAACAGCCTGCCAGCAGCCTCTGTGTAAATCACAGTAAAAACTTTGTCCTTTGTATTGTTTAAATTAGCAGCCATCCTTACTATTTCTTTTATGAATTTGCTCACTGCTATAATTTTTATTGTTCGACTAAGCTTTTCGTCATCACTGACATCTTCAGGTCTTAAACAACGTCTATCAACTGTACGTTGTAAGCTTTTATACTTTAGGCCCCTCCCCTTATATCATCGCCCCTCCTATTGGTTCTAGCTGCTACCGCTCTTCACGGGAACTTTGTCTACATTTTTCCGTTAGGCATTTTTCTAACGTCCGTCAAATTGTTTTAAGAATCTCCCGTGAATTTCTTCATTCTTGACTTATAATTTTTTTGTAACATTTTACATTTCGTCATTTTTAGTGTGTTATTCTTATTATTTTAATTTATTTTTGTTTATTATTTAATATATAATAAAATATTTCTTCATTTGTAAAATCCACTTTTATATTCATTAATTTATTTTTATCTTCTTTTTTAACTTTAAGTATTTCTAGTTCTTCTATTAATTTTCTTTTTCGCGGATTGTTTTCTATTTTGATTATTTCCATATTTTCATTTGGATTTATGAATTTATGGCCTGATTCATTAAAATGTCTTGCATATAGTGAGTTCGTTACTCTTACCCCTTCTCCTTTTGCGTGTTCATTCATTCTAATTTTAAATTTTCTTCCAGTTTCGCCCAGATATATCTTATTACATTCCCCACATTTTAATTTGTATACACCGCTTTTTTCTGTTAATGGAATTTCTTCTGTTTTATCATTTTTTATATATTCGAATACATTTTTCGTTTTCTTTATTCCTATCTGTATTTCATATTTTTCGAAACATTTTTGTAACATTTTTGTTTGATATCCTATGTATGTTATTGCTCCTTTATATTTCTTTTCTTCATTTGTTTTTTCTTTTTTGTTCTTTTCTATTTCTTTATTTTCCTCTATTTTCTTAACTATTCTATTAATTATTTTAGGGTTGTAATTATTATTTTTTGCTATTTGTTGTATTTTCTTTAATTCTTTTTGTTTGAGTTCTTCATTTTCTAGATAATTTATAGCTCTATAGCAAAATGAATTTAATGCTGCCATTTTATAATTGACTGGATGATATGATTCTTGTGGAATTATTAAATCTGTGTATGTTTCTTTCCTATATATATCGAATTTGAGTTTGTTATCTTCAATTTTTATATTGATATCCAGGAAATTAATTTCTAATCCTCCAATTTCTTCTTGAAATTTTATTGTTTTTTCTATGTTATTTAGTTCTTCCGTAAATTTTTTAAATTCATTTACTTCTCCTTCCCAAACTATTAGTATGTCATCTACATACCTGATCCATTTTTTAATTCTTCTTTCTTTATCTATATCTTTTAAAATTTTGATTTCAAAGCTATTCATGAATATCTCTGCCATTAATGGTGAAAGCGGTGATCCCATTGGTAATCCATTTTCTTGTATGTAAAATTTGTTATTAAATCTGAAGTAGTTCTGGCTTAGGCATAATTCTAATCCTTCTATTATTTCGTTTTTCCATTCTACATTACTTAATTTGTTTTTCTTTATTATTTCTACTGTTTTTGCTATTGGTGTGTTGGTGTACATATCTTTTATATCTAATGACATTAATTTTGTCTTATTTGTTATGGTAATTTCTTTTAATCTTTCTATTACCTTTTTACTATTTTCTATGCTGTGGATTTCTTCTTTTTCATATGCCATTTTGATTCTTTTACTTATTTCTTTTGATATTTTGTATGTTGGCGTATTTATAAATGATACTATAGGTCTTAATGGCATTTCTTTTTTATGTAACTTAATTTGACATCTAAATTTTGGAGCTTCAGGATTATGTTCTATTTTTTGTTTCTTTTGCCATTCTGTTAAATATGTTGTCTTTTTTATCAATTTCTTTGTTTGTGCTTGAAATTTACTTGTGTAATCATATTTTATTTCTTTATATGGTCCTTTTTGTATAAATTGCTCTGCTTTTTCGATATAATCTCTTTTGTTCATTACCACTGCTGTGTTACCTTTATCGGCTTTTATAACTATCAAATTGTTCTCCGTGATTTTCTTTTTTAATTCTCTTATATTTCTTTTTATTTGTGTTTCGTTTTTATTTCTTACATTTTTGTTTTTCTTACATATTTTTTCTACTATTTCTTTTACTTCACTTCTTAATTGTTTTTTAGTTTCTTCATTTTTTATTTTATCGATTATTTCTTCACATTCTATTATTGTATTTTCTTTATCTATGTTTGTTTTTGTTGCATATTTTAAACTTTTCCCTAATAATTTATGTTTATTTTCTGTAAACTTTGTTTCTGTTAAATTTAATACTTTTTCGGCAAATTTTATTTCTTTATCTTTTTCTTTATTTTTATTTCTTGTTCCTTCTATTAATTCCTTGAGTTTCTTATTTAATCTCTCTTCCATTTTTCTTATTTTCTTTTCTATGTATTTTTCACCAAAATCTTTTCTCATTTCTTCTATTTCTATATAATTGTAACTTGTATATAATTTTTGATGTAATTGATACATTTCTTTGTTATATTTATTTATTTTACTGTATAAGTTCTTAATTTCAAGTTTTATCCATATTTTTTCCGCCATGTTTTTCACTTGGTTTGCTACTTTGCTTTTGTTATTAATTTTAATTTTTGCGTATTTTGGAGTTATTTTATTAATTAAACACTGTTTATTAAACCAAATTTTCCCTAGCGTTTTTTTCAATTTTGCTTTAATTTTTAAATACTTAAAAAATTCCCTTACATTTTTATATTTATCTGCTTGCAATTCGCATGTTTTATTCTTTGTATTGTTTAAATTAGCAGCCATCCTTACTATTTCTTTTATGAATTTGCTCACTGCTATAATTTTTATTGTTCGACTAAGCTTTTCGTCATCACTGACATCTTCAGGTCTTAAACAACGTCTATCAACTGTACGTTGTAAGCTTTTATACTTTAGGCCCCTCCCCTTATATCATCGCCCCTCCTATTGGTTCTAGCTGCTACCGCTCTTCACAGGAACTTTGTCTACATTTTTCCGTTAGGCATTTTTCTAACGTCCGTCAAATTGTTTTAAGAATCTCCCGTGAATTTCTTCATTCTTGACTTATAATTTTTTTGTAACATTTTACATTTCGTCATTTTTAGTGTGTTATTCTTATTATTTTAATTTATTTTTGTTTATTATTTAATAAATAATTATTATTTATTATTATTTATTATATATTAAATAATAAACAAAAATAAATTAAAATAATAAGAATAACACACTAAAAATGACGAAATGTAAAATGTTACAAAAAAATTATAAGTCAAGAATGAAGAAATTCACGGGAGATTCTTAAAACAATTTGACGGACGTTAGAAAAATGCCTAACGGAAAAATGTAGACAAAGTTCCTGTGAAGAGCGGTAGCAGCTAGAACCAATAGGAGGGGCGATGATATAAGGGGAGGGGCCTAAAGTATAAAAGCTTACAACGTACAGTTGATAGACGTTGTTTAAGACCTGAAGATGTCAGTAATGACGAAAAGCTTAGTCAAACAATAAAAAATTATAGCAGTTAGCAAATTCATAAAAGAAATAGTAAGGATGGCTGCTAATTCAAACAATACGAAGAATAAAACATGCGAATTGCAAGCAGATAAATATAAAAATGTAAGGGAATTTTTTAAGTATTTAAAAATTAAAGCAAAATTGAAAAAAACGCTAGGGAAAATTTGGTTTAATAAACAGTGTTTAATTAATAAAATAACTCCAAAATACGCAAAAATTAAAATTAATAACAAAAGCAAAGTAGCAAACCAAGTGAAAAACATGGCGGAAAAAATATGGATAAAACTTGAAATTAAGAACTTATACAGTAAAATAAATAAATATAACAAAGAAATGTATCAATTACATCAAAAATTATATACAAGTTACAATTATATAGAAATAGAAGAAATGAGAAAAGATTTTGGTGAAAAATACATAGAAAAGAAAATAAGAAAAATGGAAGAGAGATTAAATAAGAAACTCAAGGAATTAATAGAAGGAACAAGAAATAAAAATAAAGAAAAAGATAAAGAAATAAAATTTGCCGAAAAAGTATTAAATTTAACAGAAACAAAGTTTACAGAAAATGAACATAAATTATTAGGGAAAAGTTTAAAATATGCAACAAAAACAAACATAGATAAAGAAAATACAATAATAGAATGTGAAGAAATAATCGATAAAATAAAAAATGAAGAAACTAAAAAACAATTAAGAAGTGAAGTAAAAGAAATAGTAGAAAAAATATGTAAGAAAAACAAAAATGTAAGAAATAAAAACGAAACACAAATAAAAAGAAATATAAGAGAATTAAAAAAGAAAATCACGGAGAACAATTTGATAGTTATAAAAGCCGATAAAGGTAACACAGCAGTGGTAATGAACAAAAGAGATTATATCGAAAAAGCAGAGCAATTTATACAAAAAGGACCATATAAAGAAATAAAATATGATTACACAAGTAAATTTCAAGCACAAACAAAGAAATTGATAAAAAAGACAACATATTTAACAGAATGGCAAAAGAAACAAAAAATAGAACATAATCCTGAAGCTCCAAAATTTAGATGTCAAATTAAGTTACATAAAAAAGAAATGCCATTAAGACCTATAGTATCATTTATAAATACGCCAACATACAAAATATCAAAAGAAATAAGTAAAAGAATCAAAATGGCATATGAAAAAGAAGAAATCCACAGCATAGAAAATAGTAAAAAGGTAATAGAAAGATTAAAAGAAATTACCATAACAAATAAGACAAAATTAATGTCATTAGATATAAAAGATATGTACACCAACATACCAATAGCAAAAACAGTAGAAATAATAAAGAAAAACAAATTAAGTATTGTAGAATGGAAAAACGAAATAATAGAAGGATTAGAATTATGCCTAAGCCAGAACTACTTCAGATTTAATAACAAATTTTACATACAAGAAAATGGATTACCAATGGGATCACCGCTTTCACCATTAATGGCAGAGATATTCATGAATAGCTTTGAAATCAAAATTTTAAAAGATATAGATAAAGAAAGAAGAATTAAAAAATGGATCAGGTATGTAGATGACATACTAATAGTTTGGGAAGGAGAAGTAAATGAATTTAAAAAATTTACGGAAGAACTAAATAACATAGAAAAAACAATAAAATTTCAAGAAGAAATTGGAGGATTAGAAATTAATTTCCTGGATATCAATATAAAAATTGAAGATAACAAACTCAAATTCGATATATATAGGAAAGAAACATACACAGATTTAATAATTCCACAAGAATCATATCATCCAGTCAATTATAAAATGGCAGCATTAAATTTATTTTGCTATAGAGCTATAAATTATCTAGAAAATGAAGAACTCAAACAAAAAGAATTAAAGAAAATACAACAAATAGCAAAAAATAATAATTACAACCCTAAAATAATTAATAGAATAGTTAAGAAAATAGAGGAAAATAAAGAAATAGAAAAGAACAAAAAAGAAAAAACAAATGAAGAAAAGAAATATAAAGGAGCAATAACATACATAGGATATCAAACAAAAATGTTACAAAAATGTTTCGAAAAATATGAAATACAGATAGGAATAAAGAAAACGAAAAATGTATTCGAATATATAAAAAATGATAAAACAGAAGAAATTCCATTAACAGAAAAAAGCGGTGTATACAAATTAAAATGTGGGGAATGTAATAAGATATATCTGGGCGAAACTGGAAGAAAATTTAAAATTAGAATGAATGAACACGCAAAAGGAGAAGGGGTAAGAGTAACGAACTCACTATATGCAAGACATTTTAATGAATCAGGCCATAAATTCATAAATCCAAATGAAAATATGGAAATAATCAAAATAGAAAACAATCCGCGAAAAAGAAAATTAATAGAAGAACTAGAAATACTTAAAGTTAAAAAAGAAGATAAAAATAAATTAATGAATATAAAAGTGGATTTTACAAATGAAGAAATATTTTATTATATATTAAATAATAAACAAAAATAAATTAAAATAATAAGAATAACACACTAAAAATGACGAAATGTAAAATGTTACAAAAAAATTATAAGTCAAGAATGAAGAAATTCACGGGAGATTCTTAAAACAATTTGACGGACGTTAGAAAAATGCCTAACGGAAAAATGTAGACAAAGTTCCCGTGAAGAGCGGTAGCAGCTAGAACCAATAGGAGGGGCGATGATATAAGGGGAGGGGCCTAAAGTATAAAAGCTTACAACGTACAGTTGATAGACGTTGTTTAAGACCTGAAGATGTCAGTGATGACGAAAAGCTTAGTCGAACAATAAAAATTATAGCAGTGAGCAAATTCATAAAAGAAATAAAAACTTTGTCACCCTAGAGTTTGCATCAGACAGTAGCAGGGAGCAGTGCATTACAAGTTAAACGGTGGCCTCGGGTGTGTAAGATAGGCCGAAATTAAAAACGGCCTATCTAATAAAATAATTATAAAAAGTGTACAAACAATATAGCACGGTGCAGTGCAACTGTAACTCATGGCCGCGCGGCCAGCAAAAAACACCTAAGTACTCGATCAAAAGTAAAGTCGGCCGACTAAATTATTAAAAGTGAAATGTAATAAAACGGTTCGAATATTCCGCAAACAATTAACGCCATACAAATGATAAAATAATGTGAACTAACTTCAAGTGACTTTCGGAGTGCGGGACAAAATAAGTGCTTACAAAATTGGACCAGGTCGACAACCAGGCTGAGTACTCATTAAATCACTTTTTTCTAATTACAAAATTTGAACAGCTTTAAAATCTAAACTTGTTTATTATGAGATCTATAAGGGAATGGATTTTATTTGAATATTAATGTGAAAGAAAGAGAGCGGGTGTGTGTGTGGTAAAGTAGAGGTTACGTACTGGTTCGTCTCAATATTCATATCCAATTAGTAATTTCACTCATAATAGTATTTAAAAACTTAATAGACATAAGAATTAATTTCATAGTTTGATAAAATAGTTGTACAGCCTTTTGCAGAACGTAAAAGAAGGGTGTGAAGTTTTGATAGTAAATAAAAATAAGCATGTGATTTAGACAGTATAAAATGCGTTAGCGTAATTATTTCGCACTTAAACCCAGATAACCTTGTCTGCAGTGGATTTTCGTCTGTAAGATCCTGGAGAAGGATCCTAAGGTAAGAGTTTGTTAATTTGAAGTAAATTATATTGTTTCATTGGCCCCGAACTAGGGACTCAAATATTTTATTATTTGCATATAAATTATATTGTTTCAGCTTTTCTGGTGTTAATATCAGTGTTTTACAAATAGACTAGCATTCAAACAAAAAAAAGTACATGGATGATGAAGGAAATAATGAGTGCATGGTTATCAAATTTTGACAATAAAAATAAAAGAAAAAGAGGAATGTGGTTTTATTTTTGGACAACACCACCTCACATCGTGTCAGTTTGGAATGTACTAACACAAAGCTCATATTTCTCCCTCTGAATACTACGAGTGTTTACCAGCCTTTAGATCAAGGAATCATAAAAAATCTTGGAAGTTCACTACAGACAATTGTTGAAGCATTTGCTTAATAATATCAGTAACATTGAACAACCGTTTGTTAAAATATCAAATAAAATTGTGCCTGTTTTGGACACAATCACGTCTGTTCAAATATATAACCACAGATGGTTTATAATTGTTTTATGTAATGTGGTTAGCCTGATAAAAACAGCAATAGTCCCTCTATTGAACCACAAGACAGTGAATTGTAGGAACTAACTCTTCTTTTAACTGTGTTTGGAGTAAGCCACAGTTATTTTTTGGATATAGACAAATAACTTGAAAGGGAAGATACGTCATTAATCATATGAAGAAAAAAAGCAATTGTTCATCAGTGTTCCTTGATATCAGCCAAGAATTTGATAAAGTTTGGCATCAAGGATTATTCTATGAACTCAAAAGAAGCTTGTTGGATTCCATATTCACCATCTTACAGTCATATTTAAAAGAAAGACATTTTTGAGTACACCACGAAAATGTAACAGCTAGTTTGTTCCCAATAAGAGCAGGAGTTCTCCAAGGAAGTGTTTTGGGTCCCAATCTGTATCTGATTTATACAGCAAACCTGCCAACTAGCAATGCTGTGATTACTGCTGTGTACGCTGATGATACTCCAATCTGACAATTTAATTTTCACAGTTAACAGTTCGTAATTAACTACACAGTCTTTATAACAAATCAAATAAAAATTGTTCACACGCAAATAAATGTCAACTAATATTAAAACACAATTGTATTACAATATACCGTCTGATTATAAAACACAACACTTAACTAATAACCACTTGAATGCGCACAGTAATATCGCCCGATAATAACTCGATCCGCACTGTAAATATATCGCAGCTATACTGAAAACTAAGGCCGCTGCCGCCATGTATTTATACCTTTGGTCACAGACCAGAATGTTCCAAATTGCGTCTAGAGTCATGTATGCCACACACATTAGAGCAAGATTCTTCTGGCACATTCGACAAACACATCGATTGTTCTGTGATGTAACACTGCCCCCTCCTTAAGCCTGTTTGTCCCGAACTGGCAAACCGTCTCTGAAGTAGTACTTAGCCAGACGATCTAGGTGGACGACCTTGAACTTTCGCTGTCCTTCCTGTTAAATCTGATAAACAACATCGTTGATTCTTTTTTTTTCACACTGTAGGGTCCTTCCCAGTTAGAATGAAGCTTAGGTGAGTGACCACGACGGCGCTTTGGGTTGAACAACCAGACCTGATCTCCTTCTTGGAAACCCACACTATTGCTGCAAATGTCATACTGAGTTTTCATTTTTTCACTGACAATCTTCAGCTGTCCTGTTACCAAGCGATTCATTTCTCGCAGTTGGTTTTCTAACTGCGAGGAATAGTTCTGCGGCTCTTGGGACTGAGTAGTGGGTGATCTGAACATTAAGTCCCCAGGAAGACGAATCTCCCGCCCAAACACCAATTTTGTTGGAGTCATGCCGGTTGTGTCATGTACTGATGATCTATACGCCATGAGGAATAGTGGTATACATTGGTCCCAGTCTGTTTGGTTCTCGTCAACAACCTTCGAAAGATGCTGCTCAAGTATCCTATTGAATCTCTCAACCATCCCGTCCGACTGATGATGCAGAGGCGTTGTCCTGGTCTTTCGAATTCCGAGTAGACTGCATAATTCTTTAAACACTCCTGATTCGAAATTTCTCCCTTGATCCGTATGGATTTCCATAGGGGCTCCATAACGGCAACAGAAGTTGTGAACTAACTGCTTTGCCACAGTGGAAACCTCCTGCTTTGGAATTGCGGGGCTTCCACCCACTTAGTAAAGTAGTCACCTACAACCTGTAACGGGACAAACTATTGGGGTTTATTTTTTTTCTTAAATACTTGTAAAATGTAATTGCCACTCCAGCTGAACAATATTTGAATCATAAACGCTGGGCAGTTTTTTAACACATTGCAGTCAGTGCGGTTCCAAGCCAAGCCGTACATAGGTGTTGTTGTTGCACAAAAGCAATTAACACGTCTGAGAATGTGAACGTTAGCAGCGAGGGGGCATATTCGTGCATGGGTGTGCCACAGTGAACAGCTTGAAAAGCACGTACAAAACATTCATTCTCGCCCAGTGTGCAGAAAAACAAAGAACAGTCGGCTATGAACATCCAATAAATACGGACGCAATCAGTCTGCGCGTCCGCCGGCTAGGCGTAGTTTTCGTCGCGCCCGCAGTTCAAAAATGTGATGTAAAATCAACATTATTTCCATACAAATAATATAAATAGACTGTGTTGTGACAAACAAAAATGTAATAACTGTTCGGCAATAAGAACCGTGCAAAACGAAAAGTGCGAGATGAAGCCAATTACGTAAGGAGACGGGACTACGTGGACAAAATTCAGCGGAGCAACAAAATGTGGTTTGAATAAAATTTTAATAATGGTTAAACCAAAATATTATCATTGTAATGTCAATTTAAAAGAAAATGAGATCTCTAAATGTATGGGGTATTTGCGTGTGCGTGAGCGGGTGAAAAGTATGTTAACATAGAGGTGCTGCTTTGTGGGTTAATTAATTAAATAATCTAATTTTCAGTTATATTTACGTTTATTAATAAAAGAAAAAATGTAATAATCATGTTAGAGTGAGGGTTCAGGAATGAACCGATAATGTTGGCTTTGTGTTTGAATGGGAGAATTCAATGTATGATTGTGATGAAGGTAATAAAAGGTAATAGATTTTTTGGGAACAAATAATTAAGTTATTTACTGAATAACCCTATTCTGCCTTCCTGTTCGCTGGAAAAGAACCCTGGTAAGTAACTATTATATATATATTTGGCAAACCTTAAAGACGGCGTCGGAATTATACAGACGTCAACAAGTGTTTATGTACAAACCGATAAATGATTAAATACCACTTTGTAAGATTGTTAACAATTGGCGATTCCGAACGGTGACTTTATATAAATTATTTATATAAATACAAGCCTACTGGGAGGAGCAGAATGGTTATTTGAAGTAAATAATGTATAAATAAAGTACGTAAGTAAGAAGGTTATGTTATGATTATGTGTAGTATAGGTAAATAGAATATCTTTTTGATAATAAGTATATGTTATATATAGTAAAATTTTGAAAGAAATATATTTAAATAAAATTTTTTTTTTAAAATGGCAGACAATAAGGAAAATGTCAGCATCACTGACAGTGCAAATGATAGCCAGACAAGTGTAACTGAATCGCAAATCATGAGTGAGAGTGTTCACTCAACGCCAGTCCCGACTAAAAGGACTGATGAGAATGAGATAGTGAAAATGATGCAAACACTTTTTAATATACAGAATGCTAAATTTGATGAAAAATTTAATGAACAGAAAAGTGAAATTAGAGAAATCCAAAATAATTTTAACGTAAAATTTGATGAAGTAAAAAATGAGATCAAAAAACGAAATGATAATTTTGATAAACAATTTGACGAAGTGAATAAAAGGTTAGACGAGAGATTAAGTCAGATAAGGAATAATAAGGTAAGTAGCGGTGACAATATGATGAAAAATAAGGAAGAAAGAATTAATAACATGGTGAGTAATAATGATGATTTGAATAATGAGTTTACAAGTGATAACAATGATAATAGAAGTAAAAATATGGTGTTAGAAAATGATTGTGTAGATGTTGATAGTGATGACGAAATTGTAGAGAGAGTAGAAGTTGATAATGAGATGTTTGTGTGTATTGAGTCAGAGAGAAATGTGAGAGAAAGTATATTTGTAAGGGGATTGCAGGGGGTAAAATTTTCCCTTAATGTTGTAGTAGGGGGTGAAGAAATGGCTTCACGCGAGTATTTGGAAGACGATATGTCTGCAAATAAATTTCCCTGGGTTTTTTGTGCACTTTTCATAGGTGGTGCAGTAATGATGAGTTAGTGTCCCCTGCATATTTTGAGAGAGAGAGTGTAGCTTGGTGTTATGGTGAGAAATATATTGAGAGAGAGAGAAATAGAGATATTTAAAGTAAAGATAAATTATGAGTAATTCATAGAAAGGTTAGGCGGAGAGAGAAGTAATAATAATAACGAGTACTTACCTTATAGTGAAATTGAGATAGCAGTAGATGATGTTAAAGATGATAATATAACTTACCTGATTTTAACAGAATATACTAAAGGCAACAGGACTATACTCGAGCGTGACCAGGTACATGAGAGAATAATATGGAATAAACCAATTAATTCAAAAGATATTGTGGAAAGATATAAAAAATTAAATAAGTATTATATTGATAGTACTAATATAATGTATTCAATAATAAATGACTTGTATAGACCTAAGATTAGACTGTTATTCGACGATGGAGGGTAATTGTTTTATTGTGTATGAACATTTAATTATGTGAATAGTGTGGTTTTGAAATGGATTGTCTTATGAAACAATTTGTGGTTGATGATAACAAATAATAAGTTGGACTGTATATTCTTTTATGTGTTGATGTCATTATGTTAAATATACGTATTTGTGTATTACATTATGGTGTACTATGTGTTATGTAAACAATGTGTATATGTAGTAGAATTGATAATATTAATTATCAATTAAATTAAATTTTCAATTAATTAGTATAAATTAATAATAATTATAAAATTTTACAGACTAAATAAGCGATGAAAGTAATTGTGAGATTTTAAAGGGATTGAATTAAATAATTGAAAATTAATTACTTAATTAAGGTTGTACAAAAAAAGTTTGATAATGAAGTTAAATGATTTTATGAAATTAAGATTCTATAATGATTAGTAGATGATTAAATAGGTAATATGTTCAAATTGAGGTATATTATTATAAGGAGAGAAGTGATGAATTTTCTAGTGTTATATTAAGGTGAAAATGTTGTAAAAGGGTTTGGGTGATAATGATAAATAAGGCAGGTGAGTTAAGCAGAATTAATTTTAATGGGAGTTAGATAAATAAGAATTTTGAAATACCAGTAACACACAAAGAGAGTATTGGATATTTTAGGGACACCGTGGTGTAAATTCATGTAGAGAGGTAGAGTGTATTGAGAGTTTTGAAGGGGAGTTGAGAGATAATAGTGAAGAATTGTGGGAAGAAAGGGAGGATAAATTTTGTAGTGGAGGGTCCGGTGTAAGGAGTGATCAACGTGCGTCGTTGTGGCAGGTGATTGTGCAGTTTCGAGGAGTGTTTGCCGATATTCCGGGAAGGGCAAAGGGTTATGAATGTGTATTGCAGGTACGGGAACACACACCTTTCATGCAGCAAAGTTATCCAGTGCCTTATTCCAAAAGACGAGCGGTGCAAGAGAAGTTAGACAGAATGATGGAGGGAGGCATAATAGAAAGGTGAGTAAGGTTAGATAGATAAATGCCTATTAAATTGAATCATTATGAATAACGGAGAATCGCCCAAACTAATAGGGATGAAAAGGTGAAATAAAAGAAAATTCATAGTTTGTAATAATAACTGAGAGGTAATGTAAAATGAAGGTTAATATTAAATTTGAAATTGTGAAGAATTAAATGATAAATAAATAGTAAATAGTAGATGAGTAAATGATAAATAATTGATGGTTAATTAATAAAAGTTTAACAATTAAAATTATTAATTAATTAATTAATTAAAATGTAATGTTTATAATGTTATATGCAAATTTAAAGATGGTAGGGTGTGTAAATTTTAATCAAAGTTCAATGTGAATTCTTCGTATTGTTTAAATTAGCAGCCATCCTTACTATTTCTTTTATGAATTTGCTAACTGCTATAATTTTTTATTGTTCGACTAAGCTTTTCGTCATTACTGACATCTTCAGGTCTTAAACAACACTTCTTGAGGTTGTTTAAGACCTGAAGATGTCAGTAATGACGAAAAGCTTAGTCGAACAATAAAAAATTATAGCAGTTAGCAAATTCATAAAAGAAATAGTAAATCAATGTGAATTGTTTATTACTAAAATACTCTAAAATGTAATAATCGCAGTGTTAATTATGAGTGTATTATTATTTATTATGTTTATTATGTATTAGTGTGGGAATTTAAACATGAATTGTATGTATGTATCACATGTTGTATAAGCGATTCCCTACATTTCGGGCGATCTCGGCCTTACCAACCCAGATCGTGGTTTTGGATGACAATCAGCTGTGGGCAGCAATTGTTAAACCTGACCATAGTTGGTTGCCTTTGAAATTGGTCAAACATAGAAATTTAACGGGGTTTAATAAGGGAATCTAAGTTTATTTTGAACACAGGCTATTTTCACCCAGGTAGGGGTGGTAGACCTTAGGGGCATATGTTAAGCTTGTGAATTAACAAACTTATATTCAATAATGATATTACAATATAAATGTATTTATATTTGTTTTTAACAATACTACCTTTGTCAATAAACTTTAAATACATAAATAAGGTTATCTTACCCATAATAATAATTTATCAAGTCCCAGTGAGGGCGACAATTGTAAATAAACAAACTTATAATCACTGTGAGGGCGGCAATTGTGAATACACTCACTCTTATCAATAATATTAGCACATATATTTAGTAAGGTATAGATAACAAATACCATAATTCGGTATTAATGATACTCACCAATTTCATTATTTGCCGGGCTCGTTTTCTTCCTTTATAACTTGTTTTCTACCTAAGGGGTACCAGGGTTCGGGTACAGGAAGATTTTGAAACACAGTTGACGACACAAATGATAACCAGATATTCTTGAAATTAACCATCAAATTTAATTCAATCTAAGGTAGTACACATACAGCCATGCGGTCAAAATAGTGACGTCATATGATATGACACAAAACAAAATGGTGGCTAACTTTCCTATCTCTTTTGATTCTCTCTATTTCTTTATCTGTTGAATTAATATCAATGTACACTTTATAGCTGCAGCTTAAAATCATTTATTAATAGTTAATTAGTTACTGCACAAACCAATGCCTTCGGTTTATGTGTTATGGCCATACATTCACGCATTCATTCTCACACATTCAACTTCAGACCCGTACATTCTTTTTTATTATCGATTTGATATTAATGAGCTCATTAACTATAACAATGACAAAAGGAACTTCTCTGCTTGTTAGGTGGTGGTGTCCATCCGTTGTTGGTGTGAGACTCCCATGGTGATGGTCGGTGTTCGCCTTTAATTCCGCTGAGTTTAATTAGATAGATGTGTGCACTGAATTTACATTCTTTATATATTTATACTGTAAACAAGATGAGCCTTTATTGCTCCACTACTGTTGGTAACATTTTTGTTAGTTGAATTAAAGTATTGTTAAAAAGTTATACACACAACGATACATCGCTGTGGCTCCTCTGAAGAATGGCGTTGAAATGAGAGCGAGGCAAGTGTAATTTCTTGCTTGTGTGTGTGTAGTTCTTACGTCATCCCGCTTTGTCTTGCTGGACAACGCCTCGTTGCACACATTGTACTCAGTGCGTCATTGTTCTTAGCGATGACGGACTAGTGTTATAGCCCAATCATAATGCATATTGTGGTACTTCGTCATAAACACCGCCATGGTAGATTTTGCTGTTTTCACGTCCACCGGAGACCTTGGTGTTTTACTCTGGCCGAATTTACGTTGTTCCGTTTTCCAGAGGGACAATGTACCTAACCATTCTGTATGTTTAAAAAATACATAATAAAACAATGAAAATACCCATAATTCCCATAATTCTGGTACTGGGTCAGTCTGTACTGTTACAAACCCTATCAAGGAAAATTTTTTGTGTCGAAACAAAAAAAAATTTCCTTGACTCATTCACACTCTCCTAAAAGGATCAGTCTAGATACGTCACCACAACCCCCTGTAACGTTACACAAAAAAATTTTATCATCACTTACCCTTGGTCCTATGATGCTGGTCGCACCCTCTGACCTTACTGGACTTCTCCTGAGAGATCCCTACACCATAAGGCCATGAGGCACTATACACTCCTGTTCTGACGCTCCAGCCAGCCCAGGACTGCGGTCACAACACCACAAAACTCTGAAACATCCAATACAAAATTTCAAAATAGTGGTATAATACACTTACATATCTACAACTGATATGTCCCCTTTTAGACGCATTGGTTTGTGTTCGGGCATTGGTTTGTTTTTTAATTCAAAAGTGTCACTTAACCACAACAAGACTTAAAATACATTGATTTCTTACCACCACCAAATTCAACTACTTCCTTGTAAGAAAATAACACCATATCTATAACTACACACATAACACAACATCAATAATTCTTTAATATATCCCCAAAATACCTTCACCTAATTAATTCTATAAATCCAACTTACAACTATCATGGCAGACACTTTTCCTTTAAACTTTGTTGCTCAACTTATAATCATTTATTTATTTTGTAAATGGCAGCTTACGAGAATATTTTATTTAACTTCATTTTTTTAACTTTATATTTTCAACTTTAAAATCTACTATCTCTTAACACTTATTATCGTCATTACCCCTGTAACGACCTCCTAGCCACACACTCTATTGCCCCCCAACATAATAAAACATCATAAAACATTGTACCTTACATATTAACATTGTTACATTTCCCTTACATTAAACAATTTAAATTTACATGATTTGTACCAAACTTTATAACATCAATTCTCAATTAACTTTTAATTATTTAACACTCATTAGATTCTATACAACAATTTCAAATTTATCCTTACCTTTCTGTTACAATTACCTTCCTATCATGAATTTCCCTTTTCTAATCCTTTTATCCTTACTCGTTTGGGTGACTCTCTATTATTCATTATTTTCTCTAGCTTATTTTGGCATTGTCAATCTAACCTTACTACCCCTTTTTAACTACTAACAACCGCTTCTAACCATTAATATATTTTGACACCAATATCTCTATAATAACCCCCTTCACAAATCCCATTTAAAACCTCTGGCACCGCGCCTTTTTGTACTAGTATGTGTGTATTCCCTCCAACCAACTCATTCCCTTATCGGTTTCTGACCCTTTCAGATAACCCTTTCCGGCACACAACAATCCCTTCCTGTCTCAACATCTCTCGTTGGACTCCTACACCAATACCCTTATTACAAAATATCACCATCAACAACAACTATAATTACCATTCACATCACTCAACTCTACATATAATTACTAACCACTGTGTCCCTAAAATATCTAACACTTTATTTTTCCTAACTCCCCATAACTCTAACTAACTAACTCCAATGCCCTTATTTATCACTATAACCCAAACTCTTTACAACATTTCAACTTAATACACCATTACAAATTCATCACTTATCTGCTAACAACACCTTTCATATCCAAATACATAATCATCTACTAACCATTAGAATCTGAATTCTCATAATATCCTTTAAAATCATTATTAACTTCCTCCAATTATTTAAAATCGTACAATACATGCTTACATAAAAAAAATACATAAAGTACACAACAGCAAAAATACACAAATACATAGACATCAATACACAAAATATACAATTCACATAATCATTAAATCATTCACCATAATCAGTCCTAATCAGTCCATTTTTAAAAACACTGTCCACACAATTAAATGTGCATAACACAATAAACAATTACCCCATATCGTCGAACAATAGTCTTATCTTATATCTATATACATTGCTTATTATTGAATCTCTTATATTAACATCATAAATGCATATACCATTCAAATTTTCATTATTTTCCACAAACTCATTTAATCTGTCATGATTGGTCATTGTCCTGTCACCTCCAGTATAATTCGTCACAATCAGATAAGTTACTAAGTCATTATTTTCATTATCATCTCCTACTACTATATCAACCTCCTTACAAGGTAAGTATTTCATATTTTTATTATATATCATCTCTATACCTAACCTTTTCATAAACTCTTCATAATTTTTCTTTACTTTATATATCTCAATTTCTCTCTTTCTCTCTCTCTCAAAACCTTTCTCACCATCATACCAAGCTACACACTCTCTCTCCATATATGCAGGGGACTCTACTACTTTATCACTGCACCACCTGTGAAGTGTACAAAAAAAACCAGGGACCACTTTATTTGTAGACCTTCTGTCTTCCAAATACGCATTGAAGGCACTCTCGTCCTTCCTAAACACACGTGAAGTCTTTACTTCACCCCCTACTACAACATTAAGGGAAAATTTTACCCCCTGCAAGCCTTTTATCTGTAAATTCTCTCTATACTTTCTCTCTAATTCATCAACACTTTTTATCACTTCATTATCAAATTCTACTCCCATTATACTTTTATCACCACTCTCAATACTCACACAATTATTTTCTAACACTATATTTGTAATTTTATCATAATTCTCACCACTACTTACCTTGTCTTTATTTCTATCTGATTTGTCTACCTTGTCAATACTACAATTTTGTCTCTGTATTTTCTTTTTAAATTTTTCTAATCTCTCTTCTAATTGGTTCAATTTTACATCTTGCACATTATTTTGTTTTTTCAATTCATTTTCGAGGCTATCAAACTTCTCGTCAATCTCTTTTAACACACTATTTTGTGTTTTAATCAATGCGAACAGGTCTTCTAATGATATTTTATTTTCGGCTACTTTAGGTGTTGAGCTAATGTGTCTTTCCCGTAAAATAGATTCTGTCTCTGAATTTTCTATTTCTATGCTATTGTTATTTTCTGCCATTTTGTATTTTAGTATTTAAATGGTTATTTATCTCTATTTGTATTTGACTACGCAATATACTCAACTCGTATTTAACTATTTACCTCTAACAACATAACCTCTCATTCATTATATATCGTCTTCTGTGTTTCTCCATCTATCTGTTTTATATAAATTAATTTTATACAAAGTCCACTGTGAGGGCGACCAATTGTGCATAAACATTCTTATAGTCCCTGTTCGGGCGCCAATTGTGAATTAACAAACTTATATTCAATAATGATATTACAATATAAATGTATTTATATTTGTTTTTAACAATACTACCTTTGTCAATAAACTTTAAATACATAAATAAGGTTATCTTACCCATAATAATAATTTATCAAGTCCCAGTGAGGGCGACAATTGTAAATAAACAAACTTATAATCACTGTGAGGGCGGCAATTGTGAATACACTCACTCTTATCAATAATATTAGCACATATATTTAGTAAGGTATAGATAACAAATACCATAATTCGGTATTAATGATACTCACCAATTTCATTATTTGCCGGGCTCGTTTTCTTCCTTTATAACTTGTTTTCTACCTAAGGGGTACCAGGGTTCGGGTACAGGAAGATTTTGAAACACAGTTGACGACACAAATGATAACCAGATATTCTTGAAATTAACCATCAAATTTAATTCAATCTAAGGTAGTACACATACAGCCATGCGGTCAAAATAGTGACGTCATATGATATGACACAAAACAAAATGGTGGCTAACTTTCCTATCTCTTTTGATTCTCTCTATTTCTTTATCTGTTGAATTAATATCAATGTACACTTTATAGCTGCAGCTTAAAATCATTTATTAATAGTTAATTAGTTACTGCACAAACCAATGCCTTCGGTTTATGTGTTATGGCCATACATTCACGCATTCATTCTCACACATTCAACTTCAGACCCGTACATTCTTTTTTATTATCGATTTGATATTAATGAGCTCATTAACTATAACAATGACAAAAGGAACTTCTCTGCTTGTTAGGTGGTGGTGTCCATCCGTTGTTGGTGTGACTCCCATGGTGATGGTCGGTGTTCGCCTTTAATTCCGCTGAGTTTAATTAGATAGATGTGTGCACTGAATTTACATTCTTTATATATTTATACTGTAAACAAGATGAGCCTTTATTGCTCCACTACTGTTGGTAACATTTTTGTTAGTTGAATTAAAGTATTGTTAAAAAGTTATACACACAACGATACATCGCTGTGGCTCCTCTGAAGAATGGCGTTGAAATGAGAGCGAGGCAAGTGTAATTTCTTGCTTGTGTGTGTGTAGTTCTTACGTCATCCCGCTTTGTCTTGCTGGACAACGCCTTGTTGCACACATTGTACTCAGTGCGTCATTGTTCTTAGCGATGACGGACTAGTGTTATAGCCCAATCATAATGCATATTGTGGTACTTCGTCATAAACACCGCCATGGTAGATTTTGCTGTTTTCACGTCCACCGGAGACCTTGGTGTTTTACTCTGGCCGAATTTACGTTGTTCCGTTTTCCAGAGGGACAATGTACCTAACCATTCTGTATGTTTAAAAAATACATAATAAAACAATGAAAATACCCATAATTCCCATAATTCTGGTACTGGGTCAGTCTGTACTGTTACAAGCTAATGAGTAGGGGTACTGACCTCGAAGTTTTTGTAATGCTGAAGCAAGGATGGGAGTGAGAGAAAAGAAAAAAGTGCTTACTCCTTCCGCCTCAGTCCTTGTGGAGGCAACTGAACGCAACAGTTCAGGGGAGGAAATAGTGTGTGTGGAGGAGAACAAAGGGGATGATTATTATTAACAGCGCCGGATAAATAGAATTTCTGTTAATAATAATATTTTATAACTGTTAAATGATTTTGAATAGTTTTAGATAAAAGGGGAAATGTTTAAGAATTATAGAAGAAGGGAGATATAGATGAATTGTATTTGATTAAATTTTGATAATGTGTTGAAGAGAATTTTAACAATGTGTTTAAATATTTTAGATGAAATTTGAGAAATGGAAGATATTTGTAATATTGTAAGGGGAAATGTCTATTTTACTTCTGATGGGAATCAGGGCAATAATTTTGATTTTTGGAAAAGACTTAACAAGAGAAGGGTAGGCAGAATGATGTAAAGGAATTTTATAAATGTATCATGTTAGTTTAAGGGTTCATATACAAATGTGTTAAGAATTAAGAAAAACCAGTGCTTCTTAACACAAACCAGCGCACAGCTAAGGGGAAACAGATCAGTTAGGGATATGGTATTATCCAATGCCACTATTTGATATTTTTAATTTGATGTTTCAGAGTCTGGTGATGCTGTGGCGGTGGTCCTGAGCTGGCCAGCGCGTCAGCAGGAGTGTCAAGCGTCTGTCTGGCCTTGCGGTGTTGGGATCTCGAGAGAGAAGTCCAGTAAGGTCATTCAGGTGTGTTCACAGCCACTGGACCAAGGGTAAGTGATTGTATTTTTTTTTCATAAACACTACAGGGGGTTGTGGCAACATATCCAACTGATCCCTTTAGAAAGTATGAGAGTGTCAATGAGAGTTTTTATGCTTCGGCATAAAACCTCTCATTGAGGGGGTTTTGTAACGGGACAAACTATTGGGGTTTATTTTTTTTCTTAAATACTTGTAAAATGTAATTGCCACTCCAGCTGAACAATATTTGAATCATAAACGCTGAACAATATTTGAATCATAAACGCTGGACAGTTTTTTAACACATTGCAGTCAGTGCGGTTCCAAGCCAAGCCGTACACAGGTGTTGTTGTTGCACAAAAGCTATTAACGCGTCTGAGAATGTGAACGTTAGCAGCGAGGGGCGTATTCGCGCATGGGTGTGCCACAGTGAACAGCTTGAAAAGCACGTACAAAACATTCATTCTCGCCCAGTGTGCAGAAAAACAAAGAACAGTCGGCTATGAACATCCAATAAATACGGACGCAATCAGTCTGCGCGTCCGCCGGCTAGGCGTAGTTTTCGTCGCGCCCGCAGTTCAAAAATGTGATGTAAAATCAACATTATTTCCATACAAATAATATAAATAGACTGTGTTGTGACAAACAAAAATGTAATAACTGTTCGGCAATAAGAACCGTGCAAAACAAAAAGTGCGAGATGAAGCCAATTACGTAAGGAGACGGGACTACGTGGACAAAGTTCAGCGGAGCAACAAAATGTGGTTTGAATAAAATTTTAATAAGGGTTAAACCAAAATATTATCATTGTAATGTCAATTTAAAAGAAAATGAGATCTCTAAAGGTATGGGGTATTTGCGTGTGCGTGAGCGGGTGAAAAGTATGTTAACATAGAGGTGCTGCTTTGTGGGTTAATTAATTAAATAATCTAATTTTCAGTTATATTTAAGTTTATTAATAAAAGAAAAAATGTAATAATCATGTTAGAGTGAGGGTTCAGGAATGAATCGATAATGTTGGCTTTGTGTTTGAATGGGAGAATTCAATTTATGATTGTGATGAAGGTAATAAAAGGTAATAAGATTTTTTGGGAACAAATAATTAATTTATTTACTGAATAACCCTATTCTGCCTTCCTGTCCGCTGGAAAAGAACCCTGGTAAGTAACTATTATATATATATTTGGCAAACCTTAAAGATGGCGTCGGAATTATACAGACGTCAACAAGTGTTTATGTACAAACCGATAAATGATTAAATAACACTTTGTAAGATTGTTAACAAACCATGATGTACTGGTTTCCATCGTCAGTAACGGAATGGTCCAGCAATGTCTATGGCAATTCTCTCGAAAGGCAGTCCAACGTTATACTGTCTCATTTTACCCCTGCTTCTGGTTTGTGGGCCCTTGCTTGCAGCACATATTTCACACGTCCGAACCCATTCCTCTACGTTGTGGCAAAGATGAAGTCAATAGAATCACTTCCATATTTTGTCAAGGGTTTTGTTAACGCCAAGATGGCCTCCAGATGTTCCATCATGCATCTCCTTCAAAACAGACTGCACTTTACTTCGGGGAACTATCAACTGCATGACCACGTCTCGTCCATCTGCACTTTCCCAAGCCCTTTTCAGCAATCTGTTCTCTAAGGTAAGGGATTCCCATTGTGCCCAGTAGCCCTTCAGCACTTCGGAACCATGGGAGATATCTTGCCAATCCGGGCGGCGACCTTCCTCTTTTGCTGTCAAGATCGGTCCAATGTCTTCATCAGTCATCTGTTCTTGTCGACAATCTTCTGTCGTCCAGCCGTCTGGCAGGAAATCTACTGTGATGGCTTGAACGTGTCGCTGGCGTTTTGTTCTTCCTTCCTGTGGGAATGTCGGCAGACTTCCTGGCACGGTCTTCGTGATAAGCCATCTGCATTACCATGCAGGTGCCCCTGTCGATGTTGTACCTTAAAGTTGTACTCTTGCAGATGTTTAAGCCACCTTGCCAACTGTCCTTCCGGATTTTTAAATCTCAAGAGCGCGGCATGGTCGGTACGTAGTGAAAACTCTCTTTCATAAAGGTATTTATGGAAGTGCTCCAACGCTCGGACGATTGCCAGCAACTCTGTCCTTGTAACGCAATAATTTCTCTCCGGTTTAGAAAGTGTCTTGCTGTAATACGCTATTACTCGTTCTTCACCATTTTGCACTTGAGACAGAACTGCTCCTAGACCAGTATTGCTTGCGTCTGTGTCTACAATGTACTTCCCTTCGGAAGCTGGAAAAGGAAGAATTGGCTGCGAACATAATGCAATCTTCAAAGTTCTAAATGCTTGGTCACACTTTCTCGACCACTGGAAGTTTCGTTTATTTTCCGTTAGCTCATGTAGTGGTTTAGCAATAGTAGCGAAGCCTTTCACAAAACGTCTGTAATATGAGCATAACCCCAGGAAACTCCGAACTTCGTGTTTACTCTTCGGAACTTGGCAGTCTCTTACGGTGTCTACTTTATTAGGATCCATGCTAACACCCACTGCCGAAACCAGATGGCCCAGATACTGTACTTCCTTCTGGAATAGAGAACACTTCTTCTGGCTCAGCTTCAGTTGGGCACCTTGAATTCTAGTTAGAATCTCCTTAAGGTTTTCCAAATGGTCTTTGAAAGTCTTCCCGATCACTATGACATCGTCTAAGTAATCAAGGCAAGTTTTCCATGTCAGTCTATGCAGAAACGCAATCCACCATCCTTCTTCACTATCAGCACTACAGAAGAAGACCAAGCACTTGACGAAGGTTCGATTACTCCCTCTGTCAACATGTCTTGTACTAACTGAGACATTTCCTCTTGTTTAGATAATGGAGACCTTCGAGGAGTTTGGCGTATTGCTGTTGTGTCCCCGGTATTGATGTGATGTTGCACAAGAGAGGTTCTTCCCAGTGACTGTCCCCGAACTGCAAAACAATCTTTGAATTCATGTAAAAACTGTCCGAGTTCTTTTACCTCACCACTTGAGAGGTCGTTAGAAGATCCGTCCAATAATTCTTGCAGTTCCTCTGGTAATTTGGAATTATCCGAAGCACTGGATCTTCGTTGCATCATTCCAGCTACCCAGGCCACAGAAGTCAATTTGCCTAGGAGCGTATTGCTTTGTAAAGTGATAGCTTGATCCAAAATATTCGCCACTCTAATAGGTACATTTCCGGTTTCGTCAGGTTTTACTAAACTTCTGGCAATTAGTATGCCCGGTGTGCTGACTACCTGGGGTTCGAATATAGAGCACTGGTTGCCCCTCAGTTACGGCCACTTGGTTTATGACGTCCATCGATTTTTCTGGTGTCGTCATTGTTGATAAAATTACCTCTTCGCCTCCTATTCTCAAGACATTGTTTTTGAAGTCGACTATAAATCCGTATGCGTTCATAATGTCCACACCAAGAATTGCTTCGTCCACAATGACTGCAACAAGTACTTGACGATTAAACTCAAGTCGACCGAGGCGTAGGTGTATCTCTACTTTTCCATACACTTTTACAGGCCATCTAGTAGCTGTTCGCAAGCTACAAGAGCATGTAACTATACAATAATTTATAAAAATAAAAGAAGAAACTACACCCAGATTATTACGATATTTATACAACTTACCTTAACATAGAAGATTCCCAAAGTCCTCACCTGGTCGCCACCATATTTTCAGGAGTAAATATGGAAACCATTTACACTCTCCCCAAAGAAATGATTTTGACAGATAATTAAACTCCCTTATAGAAAAACTCCAGGGCCGTTTTTAAGTGATACTTAAAGTGAACTTATTGCTACAGAGAATAGGCTATGGGTATTGTGGCGTAATAATTAGTCTAACACATGATTATAGCCAAAGCAAATCTGATTTGATCTTATTAAAACACTGTTAATTTCTTTGTAATTTTATTAATGATGTAATATAATGGTTATTGATTAGGTGATAGAATAATTCAAAATAAACATAATACACAAAAAAATTTCTAAATCGCAAATCAGTACTTTCCTCTCCTTCTCTTTCTCTCACCCCCCTTTTCTCTCACACGCTCTTTCTATATTTCTATACCCCTCCCTTTTTTCTTATGGCACTCACTCTATCTCTCTCACCATTGAGATCTCATTATTTTAGTATCTTTTATATTTTAAAATAATTTTCCAAATAATTGTGAAATACAATTATTTTAAATACAAATGTTAAATAATTTTGCTCAAATGTTTTCTTTTTAGTTGCTTATCTGGCACGTGGTCCCAGTCGTTGCATCTTCCGTTGAAAGTCCCTTTTTCATAAAAACACCAAAATAATGTTTTTAAAACTGTTATATCATCATCACTGCCGCTAATTTATGATTTTAAAAAGTTTTTCACTGTTCCATTACATTTTTAAATACACTTAGGTAGGCGTGGGCACTAAAAGAACACGTGTGTCTTGTATGCTGGACGACTGGAGACTGGCGCATGATATTGGCGCTCCGACCACATCTCAACGATAAAATTCCGTTTGCTGACGCCTTTCAAACCAGTTCCAGGCGGATTTCCACACCTCGTCTCATCCTAATCACATCATATTTCGTTTTACACAGAGACACCTTTTCAACAGGAGACTCGCTGTGTTGGAAACACGTGCCATTTATATGATTCACTGGTTAGCAATATATTCACTTGTTACATTCTTTTACCTTATATGGACATCGCCTGCCCCCACCTCTACAATCCTGACCAGACTCGTTTCATTACAATAAAACAGTAACTTGTTACTCAATTTTGTTACCCAAATTTTGTCCCGTTACAAGCACCAGATTGGCTTGAGATCTTTCACCACGTCGGGGCGCACAGTAGAAACTGTTGCGCCTGTGTCAACTGTAATTGAGGTTGGCCTTTCTTGAACAAATCCAGTAACTACCAAGCTCCCGCTGTTTTTCTGAAGTGTAGAAATTGCGTATTGTCTAGGGGCTTCGTTCCTCCAGTTAGTCAGCACACGCCCCGTTGTACCGACTATTGCTCGTTTCCCTGCTGCTGAATTCTAACCCGACAATCTCATTGTAGATGTCCAGGTTTCCCACATCTATAACACTTCGGTCTTCCATCCTTTCTTATTTTATTCTGTGGCGCCGACCATCGAGTCTGTTCCTTGTTCTTCTTCCTCATCGTCTGTCCCGTCGCGATCTTTTAGCTCGCGCACTTTATGACTTGTCCAACCAGACACTGTTCTGGTGTCTTGCCATTTGTAACACTTGCTGTAGTTCGTTATCTCGGACACGAGCAGTAAATCTCTGCATCGCAAAACTCGTTCGAACATCTTCTGGCTCTTCAGGATAGGCCAGTCTAATTAGTCCGTCGATACTTGCTTCAAACTCTTGAAGGCTCTCCCCGGAATGCTGGTGCCTTGCTCTCAACTGGGTGCAGTACACATCTCGCAAATGTTTATCACCATACCGTAATCTAGAACTCTTATCAACTCGGCATAGATGTTCTGGCTGTCAGGTGGCACTTTCTGTAGTAGTTCTGCCGCAGGTCCTTTTAATGCAAGAATGAGTGAAACAGCCTTGTCTTTCTCTGTCCAATTATTTGCGCATGCAGTAGCTTCAAATTAGCGGAGGTACGTTGTCCAGTGACTGCTTCCATCAAAGGTTGGAGCTTTGACATGAACTGTCCCAACAGCAGGCGAGGTGACCTTCTCTATTGACTTATTTTCTGTGTCTTTTTCTGTCTTTATCATTGGTACAGTCTGTTCAGAAATTTATTTTGGTTGTATTTACATGAACTGTTCAACTTCATTTTTAATTTGCTTGTTTATATTTGCTATTGAGTTTTCTACTGCAGATATTTTATTTGATACAGATTCTTCTATGACAGATAATTTTGTAGACATCGATTCTTCAACAATCAAAACAGATTCTTCTACTTCAGCTATTTTTAATGTCATTGATTCTTGTACCTCCGATATTTTAGTAACTTGTTTATTAAGCTCACCTCGTAGGAGACCCAACTCTGCAGCGGTTTGTTCTTGTGTCTGCTTTTGCTCCTGTATTAACTCCTTGATGTCTTCTGTTTCACGCTTCCGTTCCTCTGCCTCCTGCTTATGTTCTTCTTTTTGTCTTTCTTCTGTTTCTAGCATTAGTGCTTTCTGACGTTCCTCAGCCTCTTCCCTGCCTGCGTTTTTCATCCTGTAGTTTTTCTGCTTCTTCCGCCTCCTGTTATCGTGTCTCTCCTGTCTGAGACATTATAACAGAGGGAACCAGTTTAATTGGTTACTTTCAATCAAACCGGCTGCCGATGTTAGTACAATTACTTACCAACAAATCTGAAAATATGTAGAACAGGAATTAGGATTAGGTTACGCAAATTTACTCACTCTCTGGTTATTTAGCAAAAACATCTCATTATTATATTTTCTTGAATAATAATTTAAATATTATTGTTAATTTGTTTTATTACGTTAAAAAAATAAGTTACTCAAAAGTTGTGCATCGAATGCTCTTACGTCTTTTTAACATGTTCCTCTGGTGAGCAAAATAAAAATTATATATTTATTAACTACATTAAATACCTCGGATCCAGGTTTTAACTTAATAATGCTCTACAATAAGTCAACATTATGCAAGCTATTGAAATATTAGTTTGCTCAAATTTCGAATTACCCTTTACCTTTAACTATCATCAGATTACTATTTCATTATTGTAATTACAGACACTACTATGTTAACATTTACATGATTAGAATAAGTCTTTGCAAAAATATACTGCTTTTGTTGCCATTGTTAAAAGATAATGGTTTGGTTTCACCTTGATACAATGTGATCAGCGGCAGTTCTCTTGTTGTTACTCTTCAGTTGCGTTTCCTAGAAGTTCTACGATGTCGTTCGGGTGTCTCCATTGATTTTGTAGATTCTTAGTTGCGATCATGACAAAAGGATGCTGTTACCTGAAGCTCGTGAGTTTGTCGTTGTTGCTTCACTCCTGATGTACGGTGTTCACTTTTTTCTTTACATTTTACATTTTGCTTTTAACTGCACTAATGTTACTCTATAATGTTTGGATAGAACATACTTTACAATTTAAACATTTCGTTTCCTTTTTTAAAGAGATGTGTCGGCTAAGTTAGTTACTTTTAGTTATTTCACTACATTTCAACTACATAACTCGTTTTACTTTCGCCACATTTCAATTACTTGTGGAGTCTGTCACAACGAAAGATTACCTTCAGTTACATCGTTATTAATTTTTTATATTTACACTTTTTCTTCACGACACATGGTAAAGCTGTTACCTTGTCTCTGATTCTCGCTCGACTGGGGTTGGTTTGGCGGCGGTTAGTAGGGAGAGGGAGCTGTTCGCGCGGAGAGAGAAAAGTAGTTCGTACTTTATTATTATTATTATCATACTAATTAACTACTATTAATAATACTACATTTTCTTTATTGAGTTAGGTATTTCTTATTATTATTATTATTACGTCTTTTTATTTAATTATCATAATTATTAATTTTCGCTTCAATACAGAGTAATTTTCGTGTCCGTACTAGATTTTTACAAGTTGATACAGGCATATAAGTACACAGGGAAGAGTTAAATATTTTCTCACATGTCATTTTAAATAAAAATTATTTTGTGCTATTTAAATTCCTTTTAAATCGTCACACTGTTGGCGTCTTTTCTCTGCTTCCTCTCTTTCTTGTCTTTGTTCTTCTTTTGTCTCTTCCCGTGTCTGCCACAGCAGCGCTTGGAAAGCTTCCATCATCTGACTGGCATCCATTGTTTACCGATTAGTTATGAATTACGTCGTCTTGTACAAAGTGTCCACTGTTAACCGTTCTATCCCACTTCTGACACCACTGTTATGACGGTCTACTTGCTCGTCATAGGTACAGTGGAAATAAAATACAAAACACCATTTAAGTCACTAAGTACCAGCTTTAATTTTCACAGTTAACAGTTCGTAATTAACTACACAGTCTCTTATAACAAATCAAATAAAATTGTTCACATGCAAATAAATGTCAACTAATATTAAAACACAATTGTATTACAATATACCGTCCGATTATAAAACACAACACTTAACTAATAACCACTTGAACGTGCACAGTAATATCGCTCAACAATAACTCGATCCGCACTGTAAATATATCGCAGCTATACTGAAAACTAAGGCCGCTGCTGCCATGTATTTATACCTCTGGTCACGACCAGAACATTCCAAATTGCGTCTTAGTGCCAGTGTGAACTATGTAATTAATAGCGGCCTTGACACAGTCCACGCGGCTGGCGGCTTCGAGAAAACTCTCGCGAATGTGTCTAGAGTCACGTATGCCACATATATTAGAGCGAGATTCTTCTGGCACATTCGTCAAACATGTAGATTGTTCTGTGATGTAACAATACTGTGGCTGGGCAGAAAATAATTACTGTCAATGCAAAATGAGCTGTTGGTATACAATTCTGTCTTCAAGCCTCTGTGGATATACGGTTTACAGCTTCGGGGCACTGCATCTAAATCAGACATCAATATAATGGAAAGATTGAAACGTGGAAAGGTGCTGCATGCCATAACCAACACACCATGGTTTGTCAGCAAGACTTGACCATCTATAGTGACCTGGACCTGCCCTCAGTTAGTGAAACCATTGTGATGTTCTATAAAAGATTTGTGAAACAGCTTGAAGGACACACAGATCCTCTAGCGGTAAATCTAATAGACAACAGAATGCACACAAGATGATTAAAATCAACATTTCCACACTGGAATTACCGGTACTTAGTCTTTAACACTCTAAATAATTGTACATAATGTATATTATTTTTAAATATTAATACATATACTAGTCAATGGACTAATTCTCTTCATACCATGTATCCTGTGAACAATCATGCTTATTGTTATGTATTGAAGATTACATAAATAAACATAAAACACCTAGTTTGAATAGATGCTTGACTGTTAAATATTTACATGTAAATTTCATGTACAATTTTTATGTACTTTTTGTGGCTTCTAAACATTTCTTTACAATTCATATTTTAGGCAGATTTTATCCAGCCAAGGTTTCTAGGTGTGCTTGCTTTTCTTGACAGTAAATTGGTGGAAAGGACTGGATGTGAAAGTGTTAAAAAGAATGTTCTTCTGACATTACCGGATCTGATTAAACTAATGGGATCAGTTCACATTACTCCAGTAAGATTTAAAGTAATGGCAACTCTTCGTTCAGCATTGAATTTATACCACGGTTTCTGCCCTGAACTTATATGTTCAGCATGGAGAGCTTTTGTACAGAAGTAAGTAGAAGACGTTAGTCATGTAAAAACTTAATGTTGAAGTCTGTGGTTTTCAGCTGAAACTGAATATACTATTTGAAGATATCAAATACCGTACACCAAATGTTAATAAAATGTGTGTGTGTGAGCGAGAGAGAGCGAGTGAGGGGGGGAGGACAAAGAAAGCCTGCCTGTAAAAAATTACAAACACAGTTTAAGACTTAACCTTAAGGAGTTCAGTGTCTTTAATTTTTTTTATTTTTTAAAAACTTACAACCAATAAAGGATATGTTCAATTAAAATTTATTTTATCTTTCTTTTGGCAGTGTTGAGCCGGCATCACTTGGACCAATGCTTAGTACAATATTTGTCTCATTATTACCGCTAATGGAACAGTTTCCGATAGAAATAGGAAGTGTTTTTCACATATTAGTAATTCAAAACCTATCTGATGTGACACCGAATTTGCCGGAAATACATTTCTTGGAAGACACACCAGCCCTTCATGAGATTTATACACTGGTGCAGAAGAGTCTTGAAAACGTCAGGTAGTATTATTATTTAGATTGTGTTTTATCAACTTAAACTAAGACAATGTTTATACAGCAACACGTTTGACACCAACATTAGAGTTGCTGTTGCATGAATTACATTAATGTGACCTGTGGTGTGGCTAGTTTCTAATGGTAAATACTATTAAGGGTTTAAAAAGTGGCAGATACAGTATATACAGTATAGCAGGAAGTATTATTACATAGTATACTCAAGATTATAGGACCTTTACAGACACATTAATTTTGTTGATCATTGTCTTTATAGTTTAATTTTCTTACAGATTCTAGAATAGGATTTACGTCTAGTTGGTTTGTAGGTAATAAGTTATGAATTTGTTTTCTTAGAATTTTAATTTTCATAAAAAATAGTTTTTATGTACTAAGTTAAGTGTATATTAAATTAAATAGATCACACATATCACCATAACAACATTATTTGAACATTTTGAACAGTGACGTGTCGCAGAATAGGGTAAAGAAATTTTTATTATTCTTCGGCAACTTGTATTTATCTTTATATTACTAATCGAATTAATGTAAAAAATAACTTAAAGACTTCTTAGAATTCAAAATATATGGTTACAATAAACAGTATTTTGTGTGATATACAGCATGATGTTTCTATTATCTGCTCAGTGTAAAACAAATTTTGATAAATAATGGGGTTTTGAATAAAATACAGTAGAGTATACATTTTCTTGTACACTTTGGCACGTATAATGTGCCAAGTTGCTACAAAAATGCACTACTAAACTAAAATAAATGCTCACATTCGGGTCAGTTACAGTTTTGAACATAAAATGAATGAATGAACCGCTTTCATTTGACAGATATAGCACAACATGAAATAATGACATTAGCTGTTAGCAGAAAATTATGCATTAGATTATAAGTGTATATCTGAAGTCATTCTACAGTTGTACTACTAAAAGACACTAACAACTAGGCAAAATTGTATGAGTGATTATTTCTATATACACCTGTTCCTGTTGGGATGGCTTTCATCTTCTATGGCAGTTCTGTTTTATTAGTAGTATCTTTGTGTTTTATATTATTTTTGCTTATGTGTAATTGACTCCACAATTAATGAGACAAGAATCCTCATAATAGTGAGGTAAGAGTAAGGCTAGAAAGGCTTGATTATGGTGTTATCTTCATGGACCATATTGTTACGACAGTCTTAACAATTGTCATGTTGTTCAGTGGAAACAGAATAACTAGCATCAGTGAGTCATTAATTGCAAACTTAAATTAAACACAAGCAGCAGTTATAAATCAACAAAGCACATTTATACAATAAGTCAAATTAAATTTATGCAACAATAAATGTCACCTTATTACAGTTTTGCATTAATTAACACAGTGACCACATCTCATTAAACCACCTCAAAATCCGCCACTCTGCTGCCTTGAATTGTATCATATAGCAAGCCCAGATGCTGGTAGAGTAGTCAAATAAACATGTAGAATGTGGACAGGGCATCAGCATCTCATGTGACCTAGAACAGTCCAGAGCATTATGTGATTCTGCCACAGCATGGTCTGTAAACGTCCGGAACACTCGCACACCACAGTGTGCCAAGAATCACATAGACACTCAGCGATGCGATACTATTTATTTTATGAGCATTGCACTGCCTCCATCAACCTGTTCATCCCAAACTGGCAGCCCATCTCTGCAGTAATACTTAGTCAGATGGTCTACGGATGACCTTGAACAACATCATCGATTCCCATTTTCACTGTGTAAAGACCTTCCCACTGAATTTGGTTCTCATCAACAACCACATGCGTAATGTCCTCTTCACTGACTTATCTCCTGGGCACTTCTTTTAACTCAAGACTAAGCAAAAGCTTATCCCGATGAACATAGGTTTTCCAATCATCTCTTCTGTCATCATACAAATTGATGCTTCATCTAATAGTTCTTCTTCTGTTTCCACATGGAAACAATGTTTTCCTCTTCTCCACACTTCTTGACTTCTTCTTCAGCGACTGTAACTTACTTGATTGAATGATTGGCAGACCCTGTCATTTTAGCCATGCTAAGCTTTATCTTTTCTTGGCCAACTCTGTTCTCTCTCAAGTCCATAATGAACCTGTAGGCAGTCCACAACAAACCTG
Organism: Magicicada septendecula; assembly: GCA_034769895.1. NCBI lineage: Eukaryota > Metazoa > Arthropoda > Insecta > Hemiptera > Cicadidae > Magicicada > Magicicada septendecula. The sequence continues at coordinate 383,518,918 of CM068373.1, forward strand.
TAGGCATTCATAATGTCCTTGGCAAGAATCACTTCATCGACAATGTCTGCAACGAACATTTGGTGACAAAAACTGGAGGAGAACCAGATGTACATGTATGTTTATACCTTTCCTTATGGTTTGACAGGGCTTTCAGTCATAGTTATAGTACAACAGCTAAATTGAGGCTGGCAGGGGCACAACGGAAACTGTGGCATCCATTTCAGTTATAAATGATGTTTGTTTACCTTCAGCAAATTCACTAACAATCAAGTTTCCACTGTTCTTATAAAACGTGGAAACTGTGTACTGTTCTGGAGCATTATTTCTTCAACTTGTACATTCATGCCCGTCTCTTTGTATTTTATTCTCCCAACAATCTGCCTGTAGATGTAAATTCTGAACTTGCCGACGGCGAACACAATGCTTAGCAGTTCTTTTTCTGTGGTTGTATAGTTCTTTTCCGCCATCAACAATGATCTGCTAGCAAAGGCGATGGTCAGGTGTTCCCGCTCGTCATCTTCTTGGTAAAGTTCTGCACCTACTGCTACATTACTGGCGTCCGCCTGTAAGTAAAATACCTTATTAAAATCCGGATGGTTCATCATTATCATGTGATTAAATTTAGTTTTAATTTCGTTGAAAGCTTCACGCTCCACGTCTCCCCATTTCCATTGTCTGTTCTTTTGAAGTACAGCACTTAACCTTGCTGTTACGTGTGCGTAGTTCTTTTGAAACTTGCGGTAAAAGTTACACAGCCCTAAAAAACTTTGAAGTTGCTTTATGTTCCTCGGTTCAGGGAAGCGCATGATAGATTCTGCTTTGTCCGGGTTCGCTGAGATTCCCTCGGGTGTGATGATAAATCCCAAAAAGTTAATTTCTGTTTGCAAAAATTAGACTTGTCCCAATTTACAGTAAGTCCTCCTCCTTCCAATTTCGCTAAAACATACCCTAAATGATCTAAATGGTCCTCAAAAGTTAGGGATGCAATCAAAATATCGTCTACATATACCGTTAGAAAATCTAAGTCTTTGGGTCTTAAAATTTTGTCTAGACATTTGATGAAGCTAGCTACACTGGTATTTAATCCGAATGGTAATCGCCGAAACTGATAATTTTTTCCATTAAACAGGAATGCTGTATATTTCCTACTTACCTCCACCAATGGTACCTGCCAATATCCTGCGGTAAGGTCGAGTGACGTCATGTATCTCACCCCACTAAATTTCTGGAATATTTCATTAATCAACTCTGGTGATTCACAGTCTGGTATGATAATCTGGTTTATTCGCCTCGCATCTAAACATAACCTGACTCTGCCATCTTTTTTGATTACTACAACTAATGGATTCGAGTAGTGCGATACTGACCTCTCTATTATTCCTCCTTCCATCATCCTGTCCAGTTCCTCTTGCACCACTCGTCTTTTGGAGTAAGGCACGGGATAACTTCGCTGCATGAAAGGTATGTGTTCCCGTATCTGTAACATGCATTCACAATCTCTTGCCCTTCCTGGAACATCGGCAAACACTCCCTTAAACTGCTCTATTACCTGCCACAACGCCGCACGCTGGCCACTCCTTACCACCTCACCTCCACTACAAAATTCATCCGCCCTTATCTCCCACACTGCATCATTAATATTACTCATTTCATTATCAACGTCATCAATATACTCACCTTCTCTACATAAATTTATTTTAGTATCTATATTATTCTCATCTACTCGCTTTTGTAGTAACTTTGCACCAGTTATTTTAACTTTATCTATCACCCTTTCAAAATTAACTCTCACAGACCGATCACCCCCATCTAATTCTATCACTTTCTCCTTAAAATTTATCACAGCTCTATTCCTCTGTAAAAAATCGTTACCTAATATAATGTCTAGACTCAACCCCTTAACTACCAAAAATGTGTTCTCGAAATCTGTATCGTTGATTAAAAAACTTAAATGTATCTGTTTCGTTACACGCTTACTGCGTACTCCAGTGACTCCTATTACTGTAACCCCTGCTACTGGTAAAATTGGAATAGTCTTATTTACTTCTCTTAATTCTCCTAAAATATTTTCAGTGATAACGGAAATCTCGCTCCCTGTGTCTACCAGTGTTCTATAATGCTTATTCTCTATTGTTACCTGTATCTCCGTCAGTCCAGCTCTCACCTCCAACGTCGTGTTGTTTTCTTCTTCTAACAAGTCTGTTACTATGTCTGCTTTGATTACGTTGCTTTGGACGCCCTCTACTGGTTGGACCTCATGTGCTTCCCTGAACAGTGGTTGGGTCCTGGTTACCACTGTTTGTCCTAGTTTTCCGGCTGCTGTCTGCTGTCGCTGGTGGTGGGTACCTGTCGTCCTCTTGTCAGTCCCTGGTTATGATTCATCGCTCCTCTATCATTCTGTGCTCCTCTATTCTGCTGTCCATGCTGTTTAGGCTCCTCTCTCCTCCTCTGGTCTTCTCTCGGTAGACGGCACTTAAAACATTGCTGACTATGTGGGTAATTCTCTCGTTTGCATCGGGAACAACTCCACTCACCTGATTGCTGGAAACCAGTCCTATGCACATTATTATTATTATTATTATTTCCATGATAATTATTTCTTTGGCGATTAAACTCTGTGTGGTTATTATTGTTATTAGGTGGTATGGGTCGCCTACCCCCTTCGCGATCTCGAATGCTCTGTAATATATCTAGTATTTTTTCTAGCTTGTTCAGATTTTCAATTTCTTTTGTCATGAGTGTTACTTGGACTTCCCTCGGTAAATGCATACTAACATGTCTCACAAACGATTTGAAAGGTATCGGTGGTCTAGATATTTAGCCTCGTTGTACAGTTTTGTCACGTATATTGTTATGTTGTTATTATTTGGTCCTATAAAATTACCTGTCCCCATTATACGGCTTCTCAGGACTTCCTGTTCGTCCTCGGTCCAATATTTGCCTTTGAAAGCTCTTTCGAAAGTTTCATAACAGTCCCACTCTAATTGGTGCGCCTCCGCCCATATAACGGAACTTCCCTTCAAACATTTTATTATTTTAGTTAGTCGCACCTCCCAACTACTACTGCTGAAACGATTGTATTACCGTGTTTGATTTATAAACCGCATGGGATGTACCACCCTGTTTTCATAGCTGAAAGTTTCTAACTCGATTTCATTGTACAGGTCCCTAGTTATTATGACCCTTTCGGTAACACCGGTAAAAGTTTTATTAATTTCCCCCCGTAATTCATTCTTCACACTGGTTAAATTATTCTCAATTAAAGTACATTTATCATACATATTATTGTTATTTTGTATAGTTAAGTCATCTATCTCTTGGATCTTATTTTGCAGTATACTTATTCTACTCTTTGTATTTCTTTCATGTTCTGATATTGTATTATCTATCGTTTCAATATTTTTTACTATGTCTACGACATTCAATTCAACTTTCTCTAATTTATTTTGCAAAACATTAGTTTTCAATTCTATTTGTTTGTTTACTTCACAATTGGTCTTAATTTCTATCTGATTTTCTACTGTAGTTAAACATCTCTTTTCTATTTCTCTACTTTGCGACTCTATCTGGTTTTGAACTGTCTCATTTACTATCTCATTAATTTTATCGATTCTATCATCTAAATTATTTATTTTAATATTGAATTTCTCGCTAACTGTTTCTATTGTTTGTTTCTGAATATCATCGCAACGTATCTCTATTTCATTAATTCTTTTATCGAACTTAACATTTTGTCTTTTTATTTCATCTTTCATTTCATTGAAATTAATTTTTATTTTATCATTTTGTTCATCGAATTTATTATTAAAACTACTCTTAATTTCTTTAATTTCGCTTTTTTGCTCATCAAACTTCTCGTCTAATTTATTAAACTTCTCATCAAATTTATTTAACAGTAACTGCATCATGGCAGCTGTCTCATCTGTTTTCTTTTCAGATCGATTGAGATGGGTGTTAATTGAACTGTATTTAATTCGACTGATTCGGTGGCACTGGACTCGCCGATCTGGCTAACTGGGGTTGATTGAACGCCCATCTCACTCGTAAATGTTTCGTCAGTTATGCTGACTTCTATATTCTTATCGTCATTAGTATTCATTTTGCTTATTTATAACACATGCATGCACATAATCTTATAACATAACCCTATCTTTACGTCTGTATTTACGTATCTCCAAATTATATATTACTTCAGGTAACTGTTCTGCTCTTTCCAGTAGGCTTACTCCACATAAAATCACATTTTATGTCGAGTCCCTGTTCCAAAAGCCATTGTAACTTTATTTCTTTTTATTCTTTTATTAATTGAGTTACATACTGTTTACTTTCTGTGTTAACTATTTCATTCGGGCGCCATCTTGTTACTAACATAAGAAGTTCAAATGTACTTACCCTTCTGGGCCGAGTTCGTTTAAGTGAACCGGAAGTAGCGGGTCTTGTTACTTGAAATAACTTACTCTTAATTGTAAGATTTACCAATGACATTACCATTTATTAACAAACCACACATAGTTACATGAGATTCTATTTCGGAAACAAAGCACATTGCTATTCGCCATGAGGCGTAGTTATTGAATCAAATTAAAATTTCATTCCCATTTATAATTTTATAAACATAATCCCACCAAAATAAACATAATCAATCATGTCTTAAATTATAGAATTATATATACATATTTCACAACCCAGCACTGCTTAAATTTTATATTTCATATTATATTCACGCAATCACACGCTCATTCATGCAGTACAATTTCATGGTTACAATATGTGTTACATTCATTCATGGTTATATGTTACATGGTTATATTCATTAGTTACAATAAAATTTGTACATTTGTATGTACTGGTAAATGAATTGCGACAGTACAAATAAGTGATGTACTGAGCATGGAATATAAAAATTTAAATTTACCTAATAAACTGTAAATAATTAATAATATATTAGAAATAAGCATGTTAGGGATTGCAAGCTTGGCTCAGACAAAAATATGAACAGGTGTTTCGACCTGAATCGACGTGCACACACACACAAATGTAACTGAAAGTGTGTACACCAGTATTTTGCTAGTGTGTGTGAACGCAGGTCTCTGCAGGCGAGTTTGCCACCCCAAGTGAATAATTGCACAATTACTGTTTTTCCGTAATTATTCATAAACTATAATTAAGAATTAAAATCCAAAAGCACAATAAAATGTAATAAAATTTACTAAATACTGTGTACGAAAACCACGCGAAAGTGGCACACCGTACGAGTGTAATAGTGAAATAACTGTGTACAAATCGAAAGGGTTAAGTTGCAATGTCCAAAATTACAGTGAACATGTGTTGTAAAAATAGTTATAAGATAAGTATAAGAGTATACTTACAGGACTCTGCAATTCGCAGAAATATAAAAAATAGCGAATTTGACAAAGAGTGGGGGAACTGAATCCAGAGACAGTTTCTAACATGTCGATTTCGTACCACTGCAGGTGTCGACCAAGACATGGGTATAAATAGGACACGCAAGCTATAGTGGTTCTCTTTCTTAAATCATCCACGGTGGAGCGGGAGCTTATGCCCGTCAGCACGGCATATTTATTTTTTTAAATGTTACAGTTACGTACAACTATGCAACTAAGTTGTAAAGACAATCATTTTAATTAATAACATCAGTACATAAGAAGAAATACATAAGAAGATCCATTAACGTCAGAAACAGCACGAGGAGAGTTCCAGAGAGTGATTCGACACTAGACAAGAGAGTGATTCGACGTTGGACAAGAGAAGAGTTCCAGAGAGAGATACGATGCTGGACAAGAGGAGTGTTCCAGAGAGAGAGAGTGATACGACGCTGGACAAGAGGAGAAGAGAGACAGCCGACGCTGGAGGCGAGACGAGGACGAATACCGATGGGTCAAAAATGATCGAGTATGATTGACGACAATAAGGTGATAAACAACTTATTTATATCTTAATCATACAAAGAACTCAAAGACAATTAAAGACATTTCTATTTTATTTAAAAGTAAGAGCAATGTTTCTTGTAAAGTAGAATTAAAATCATAGATGTTTTAGAAATACGATTAACGTAACAAGAGCTCAAATTAATATGATATAAATGATTACAAAGCATTTAAATGAAAACATTTAGTATTTGAGAAAACAGTACTGAGAAACAAAAGATAAATTCAATAACTATTAATATTTTGAGTACATTACAATATAGGAAAAAGAGATTTAAATATTGATATTTTGAGACACATTAATTGACTGAGTAGTCTGAAAATGAGATTTTTCTTTTATACAATAATTATAGAATAGAATATTTAGTCAGTAAGGATGTATATAGCTTAAGCCTTACGGCATAACAACAAATAATAACTAATGTTTTAAATCGAAGTCAGTGCATGTGCACATTTTTTAATAGTATCAAATAAATTTTAATTACCGTTTCAAGTTACATAGAGTTCTTATTACAGATACACCTGACACCCAATTTAAATGTTATATTGTTAAATAATTTGTCAATCTTGAACGTGAGACCGGTCACGCCTATTTTATGTATATGTAACGTTGCATAAATTTGGCGCTCCAAGATCGTGGGGCTCCACAAATTTAAATTATATTAAATTTGCAATTTGTTACATTGCATAAAATGTCGCTTCCAACGTGGGGCATCACAAAAATAAATTACATGTAAATTTGTACACATACAATATAATATTATGCACTTATGCAATGTTGTAATGTTACATAAAATGGCTCCCAAAGAACGTGGGGCTATTCAAACACAAATAGAAGTGTATTTGTATTTGAAAGTAATTTTAACAAAATTTTAATGTTACATAAATTTGTCGCCCTGGACGTGGGGCACGACATGCCTAAATTTATGTACAAAAATTTGTTACATAAATTGTAGCCCATGAACGTATGGCCCGATCCCCATCATTTAACTATTAAAATTTTTTTATGTAGCTAAATGGTTGCTCTAAAATATAAAGAGTGTGTTAAATGAAAAATGTATAATATGTAATTATTATTTATATTAAACAGTAACTGAATGTAATGTTAATTGTTGTGTAATCACACTGCTGGTGCCCACGAATAATATTATTTGTCTTTGTAACAGGTGTAACTGTAATGAGTATTAATAATAACTATTAATAAAAACGTTTAATGAAGAAATTTGTGTTAGTGGTTGAAATCACAATCAGAATGATCAATATTGCACACCACTATATAAAAATTATTCCGATTAGCGCTTTCAAGCTTCACAGCTCATCGTCAGATCAGGAATAGACAGAAAATAGTTAATACCCAACCCTTCACCCCTCTCCCCCACCCTGCTCACCCACAACAAACTAAAAATTAATGACCCTTCCCCACCCCCTAAACTCTGTCTCACCATCTGTACAGTTACATATTTTTCTAGTAAGTTCCTTGTGTTTCAGTGTGTGTGTGTGTGTGTGTGTGTGTGTGTGTGTGTGTGTGTGTGTGTGTGTGTGTGTGTGTGTGTGTGTGTGTGTGTGTGTGTGTGTGTGTGTGTGTGTGTGTGTGTGTGTGTGTGTGTGTGTGCATCCTTTTAAACTACCCTCTTCCTCTCCACACACGTGGGTCAGTCACACACCCTTATTTTAAAACAACCAATTAGTACTATGAAATATAATTCTTAATCTTATCTATCTGCCCTCTCTCATTTACTTCTTAATCATGTTATAAAATATTTCTTCATTATCAAATTTAATTTTAATATTAATTAAATTGTCTAACCCTTTTTCTCTTTCTTTCAATATTTCTAACTCCTCTCTAAGCTTCCTTTCAACTGTGTTATTTACTACTTTTACAATTTCGTATTCTTCCAACGGATTAACAAACTTGTGGTTGTCTTCTATGAAATGTCTTGCATATAACGAATTGGTTGTTCTATTACCTTCTCCACGTTTGTGGTCAGACAACCTGCATGCGAATTTTCGTCCTGTCTCCCCTAGGTACACTTTGTTGCAGTCTTTACATTTTAATTTATAAATTCCGCTTTTCTGTAATACTGGAATTTTTTCTATATTCTTATTCCTTATCAAATACCGTTTCACATTTTTTAATAGCTATATCTACTCTGTATTTATTAAAACATTTTATAATTTTTCTAGTATGTGAACCTATGTATGTCAATGACCCTGCATAATTCTTTTGTTCTGGTTCTATTTTAGCTTTTTGTATGTTGACCCTTTTCATAACTTTATCCACTATGTTGGTGCTATAATTATTATTCCTTACAATTCCCTTTATCGTTTTTAACTCCCTATCTTTTGATTCGGTCTCTTTTAAACACTTCTGAGCTCTGTAACAAAAGGAATTGATTGCCGCCATTTTATATCTGTATGGATGGTACGACTCTCTTGGTATAATTATATCAGAATACGACTCTTTCCTAAATATCCCAAACTGTAGTTTCTCATTATCTTTAATTTCTATGTTTAAATCTAAGTAATTTATTTGCTTACCTCCTATCTCTTCCTTAAATTGTAAGTTTTTATCCTTATTATTTACCTCCTTTATAAACTCATGCACTTCTTCTATGCTTCCTTCCCAAACTACTAATACATCATCAACGTATCTAGACCATAATTTTATATTGTCTTTATACTTAGTGGAAGTTATTAATTGCTTTTCAAAATCATTCATGTATATTTCAGCAAGAATAGGGGATAATGAAGACCCCATAGGTAAACCTTTTTTCTGTATATAAAACTTGTTATTAAACCTAAAATAGTTCTGATTTACACATTCTTTAATTACTTTCATCAACTGCTTTTTATACCTGTATTCTCCCATATTATTATCGTTTATTAACTTAATAACTTTATTTACTGTGATATTAGTAAACATGTCCTTAACATCCAGTGATATCAATTTTGTATTTACATTAATGCTAATATTTTCTAATTTTTCTATCAATTTTATATTATTCTCTATGTTGTATTTTGTCCCAAATTCATATTTCTCTTTCAGTACTCTGCTAACTTCTTTTGATAATTTATAAATAGGTGCATTAATAAAAGAAACAATCGGTCTAATTGGTTTTCCTTCTTTATGTATCTTAACCTGACTTTTAAAAGTTGGTGCTGTTGGATTACTTTCCAATAAATACTTTTTCTTATTTTCTTCTATAAATGTTATCTGTTTCATCATTTGTTTTATCCTTGACTGGTACTTACTTGTATAATCATACTTTATTTCCTCATATGGTCCTTCCCTTATAAATTCTTCCGTTTTCTTTATGTATTCTTCCTTTCTCATTAGTACCATTGTATTTCCTTTATCCGCCTTCGTAACTATAATATCATTCTTCTTTATTTTATTCTTTAGTTTAGTTACAGTTGCTTTGATTTTTTGTTCATTCTTTGAATTATACAAACTTTTCTTAAATATTTTATCTACTACATTCCCTACTTCCCACCTTATTGTTTTTTTATCATTTTCATTTCCTAGTTTTTGTATTATGCTTTCGCATTCAGTAATCGTTTTTTCTTGATTTAATTCTGGTGGCGGTGCGTATTTTAAGCCTTTCGCTAACATTTCTTTTTCTTCCGTATTGAAATTTACCTCTGTAAGGTTTATTACTCTTTTTTCATAGTTATTCTTAGAGAGGTGTTCCTTTTTTACTTCGTTCTTTCTTATTAATTTATTTAACTTATCTACCATTTTTTTATTTTTCTTTTCCAATTTCTTTTCTATGTACCCCAAACCAAAATTATATAATATTTCTTCTAACTCTACATACGAGTATATTCTTAATAATTCTATGTGTCTGTCATATAATTCCCTATTATATCTATTGATTAAGCTGTAGAGTGACCTTATTTCCAGTTTTATCCACAACTTCTCGCTTTGTTCTTTTACTTTTTTGGCTACACTGTTCTTATTTTTAATTTTAACTTGAGCGTACTTTGGGATGACATTATTATCCAGACATTGTTTATTAAACCATATTTTACTTAAAACCCTCTTCAATTTAACTTTTAACTTAAGATATTTAAAAACTTTACTTACCTTATTGTTGTCGTTTATTACCTCATTGTTGTTGTCCATTACCTGTAGTCGATTGCACATCTTAACAGACGTTTAATGAAGAAATTTGTAAATGTAAATTTCAAATGTAAATCAGAACTATTTTAGGTTTAATAACAAGTTTTATATACAGAAAAAAGGTTTACCTATGGGGTCTTCATTATCCCCTATTCTTGCTGAAATATACATGAATGATTTTGAAAAGCAATTAATAACTTCCACTAAGTATAAAGACAATATAAAATTATGGTCTAGATACGTTGATGATGTATTAGTAGTTTGGGAAGGAAGCATAGAAGAAGTGCATGAGTTTATAAAGGAGGTAAATAATAAGGATAAAAACTTACAATTTAAGGAAGAGATAGGAGGTAAGCAAATAAATTACTTAGATTTAAACATAGAAATTAAAGATAATGAGAAACTACAGTTTGGGAATTTAGGAAAGAGTCGTATTCTGATATAATTATACCAAGAGAGTCGTACCATCCATACAGATATAAAATGGCGGCAATCAATTCCTTTTGTTACAGAGCTCAGAAGTGTTTAAAAGAGACCGAATCAAAAGATAGGGAGTTAAAAACGATAAAGGGAATTGTAAGGAATAATAATTATAGCACCAACATAGTGGATAAAGTTATGAAAAGGGTCAACATACAAAAAGCTAAAATAGAACCAGAACAAAAGAATTATGCAGGGTCATTGACATACATAGGTTCACATACTAGAAAAATTATAAAATGTTTTAATAAATATGGAGTATGTGATGGTACAATCATGGTACATTTTATAATTACCTAAAATATGGTAACGAGATCATAAATATTGTATTTTCCTATTTTTTGACATCCCCAACCCAACCTCAAACACCCGATATCGAATTTACAGTGAGTGGACTATATTACAGTATTTGCCAGGATTTGAACTAATTCATGACAAAAAACAGTGTCACATCACAAAAACAGTGTGCAGTTATTGCGATAAGCAGAGCCAAGCCTTCGTTACGTCAGAGGCTGAGAATGTGTTGACAACTACAAATTCACGCTGTCAACAAATTAAACAAAAGGACTGTGACGTCAGTACGCCCCACTTCCGCAGATTTCAACCAGGAATTGTCGTCATTTCATCTGCAGCTCTGATTTGAGCCGGCCGGCCAAAACTCATTCACCAAGGGTGAATTTTTTAACTTTTTAGACCACTGTAGGTGGTTAATAAACAGTATATAATACCTATATTGTAAGATGTACTAAGAACAGTTACAGTTCGGTTTGGTGTAGGCGTCCTCGGCCAAAGAATCGTCCGAAAGAAGATCGACGTATAGAATCGGTCCCACGACGGTGGGTTACGTGGGTCGATACAAAAGGGTGTCCCGTCAAGCGCAGTAAAATACACCGATTGTGCCGATGTCGGTACGGTTCCAACAGTGCGAGGAGGTCAACACGGAAATGGGTGAGAACGTTCCTTTTACATCTTCAATCCTTTGATTAATTCCCAATACCAAATTATGAATCAATGTAAAATCATTTTAAATTCAATACTAAAAAATCATTAAAATTTTTCAATATATAAAGGGAGCTCCACTATGTATAAAATTTGTACCATGAATATGTAAGAGTGAGTATTTGAGTGTGTGGGTTAAAAAATATTAAGTGTTGGGTTGTGCTGAAATTTCAATAATTTACGTTTAAATAATTATAACATATATTATAATGCAGAGTATATCTTTTGTGTAGAGTAATATCATGGGGACAACGCCCATGGCGCAATATATATATATCCATGCAACATTTATCATATTTAATGTTAATAAATACTTTTTATATGTTATTTGAAGTTTCGTTATTTCAGGTAATAGGGTTCACTGAACTGGCACGTATTAACCGAATTCTGGCCCTAATAGTAAATGTCGATCATACACAGTACAGTACAGACACTTGCACAACATGGCACCCTAGATTGTTGTACAGACAAAATACATTGTACATTGTAATCATACAATATAAATTAATATAAGAGATTACATTGGTGCCCGTGTTAACAGGAACTCGATATAAGACTTAATTTTATATGGAGTAATACCTACCAGGAAAGTGGAACGGTTACCTGAAGTAATTGCGTAAGTACATGCACACGTGCGTAGAATAGGGTTAAGTTCCTAGGTTATAAATATAAATGTTTTAGCAAGATAAAATAACAAAGATGAATACCAATGATAATATAACTATAGAAATCAGTGCTACTGACATAAATTTAACCAGTGAAATGGAGGTTCAAATAAATCCCATTAGTCAGAATGACGAGGTAAATACGCCTGTGTCTGTCGAAATAAAACAAACTGACACATCCATTTCAACGAATTTAGACAGTAAATCAGATGAAAGTAATGCAATGATACAATTGTTATTAAAACTAGATAAAAAACTAGACGAACAGAAAAGCGATACGGATATTAAATTCACACATTTGAATGACAAATTCGATAATTTTGATATTAAATTCAGAGAGTTAAAAGGTCACAATTTTCACTTAGAAGAACGAATTAATATAGTAGAAACACGTTGTGATAACATTCAGAAAAAGACACTAGCCATTGTTGATGACAAGTTCAATAGTACCATTAGTGATTTAGACACTAAAATTGATCTAGTACAAGACACAGTAAATAACACGATTAAAAGTAAATTACAGTCAACAAGTACAGAAATACAACAGAAATGTTTACATTTTGTAGAAAGTCAAGTAGAAGTTAAAACCAATGTGTTGCAAAATCATTTAGAAAACATTGAAATAAACGTGATAGATATCACTAAAAATTTAGAAGCTATAGATAGTACTATGACTGAACATGAGAAAAATACCAAGAGTAGATTTAATTTGTTACAAAGTAAGATTAAAGAAATTGATGACTTAACTGTACAAAATAGTATGGATGTGCATGATAAATATGATATGATTGCAAATAATTTGACCAGTGTAAAAAACGAATTACGGGGAGAAATGAATAAAAATGTTTCAAGCATAACTGATAGAGTAGTAGTAACTAGAGATTTCTATAATGAAATAGAACTAGAGAATTTTAGCCATGAAAACAGAGTAATACATCCCATGTGATTCCTTAATCAGACTAGGGATTATAATCATTTTAGTAGTAGTAGCTGGGAAGTGAAATTAAATAAAATTATTAAATGTTTCAAGGGTAACTCAGTCATATGGGCTGAAGCTCATAGGTTAGAATGGGATTGCTATAATACTTTTGAAAAAGCTTTTAAGGGTAAATATTGGACAGAAGAAGAGCAGGAGACTTTAAGAAGCCGTATTATGGGAACGGGTAATTTCATGGGACGTAACGTTAGTAATAATAACATTACTATTTATGTAACAAAATTGTACAACGAAGCTAAATATTTAGAGCCTCCTATACCATTTAAGTCATTTGTTAGGTATGTTAGTAAGCACTTACCTAGAGAAGTGCAGGTCACTCTGATGACTAAAGAAATAGAAAATCTTGATGAACTGGAAAGGGTATTAGATATACTACAAAGTATAAATGATCGTGAAATGGGTAGACGCCCTATACAACCAAATACGTATAACCATAACAATAATAACAATGAGTTTAATCGGCCAAGGCCTTATTTTAATCATACTGGCAATAAATATAATGTTAGAAATGATTTACAGACACCAGGCGGTTGGAGTTGTTCTAGTTGCAGGAAGGAGAATCGGGGTCACATGCAGCATTGTTATTTCTGTAAAGCACCAAGAAATAACCAAGTAAAGCAATTCATACCTGCGAACATAGGAGCCCCTAGTAACAGAGGAGCACCGTATCATCAGGGACCAACACGCGGACACCCTGTGCCCTCAACAAGTCATAATAGGACACAGCCGGAAAACTGAAGTCAACAGTGGTAAGTAGGACCCGACCACTGTTCAGGGAAACTCATGAGGTCCGACCCATCGAGAACTTAAAATCCAACGTTATAAAAGCAGACATCGTTGCAGATTTATTGGAGGAGGAGTGTAACACAACATTGGAGGTGAGAGCTGGGCTCACGGAAATACAGGTAACAATAGATAATAGAAACTTTAAAACACTTGTGGATACAGGGAGCGAAATTTCAGTAATAGCCGAGAACATTTTAAGTGAATTGAAAGAATCTAATAAGAATATTCCAGTTTTACCCGTAGCAGGGGTTACAGTAATAGGAGTCACGGGGGTACGTAGTAAAAGGGTGACAAAACAGATACATTTAAGTTTCTCAATTGGAGATATGAATTTTGATAATACATTTTTGGTAGTCAAGGGGTTAAGTTTGGATATCATTTTGGGAAATGATTTTTTACAAAGAAATAAAGCTGTAATAAATTTTAAAGAAAAAATTTTGGAGTTAGATGGGGGTGAGCGGTCTGTGAAAATTAATTTTGAAAACGTGATAAATAAAGTTAGAACAAATGGTGTGAAATTGTTACAGAAACAAGTAGTTGAGAATCACTTAGATACTAAAGTAAATTTTTGTATAGAGGGTGAGTATTTAGAAGATGTTGATAATGAACTGAGTAATATTAATAATGAAGTATGGGAGATAAGGGCGGATGAATTCTGTAGTGGGGGTGAGGTGATAAGGAGTGGCCAACGTATAGCGTTATGGCAGGTAATAGAGCAGTTTAAGGGAGTGTTTGCCGATATTCCAGGAAGGGCAAAAAATTATGAATGTATGTTACAGATAAAGGAACACACACCATTCATGCAGCGGAGCTATCCAGTGCCTTACTCTAAAAGACGAGCGGTGCAAGAGGAGTTGGATAAAATGTTAGATAATGGGATCATCGAGAGGTCAGTGTCTCACTACTCAAATCCGTTAGTGGTGGTAATTAAGAAGGAAGGAGGAGTAAGATTATGCCTAGACGCAAGGAAAATTAACCAAATTATTATACCAGACCGAGAATCACCAGAATCTATAAATGAGATCTTTCAAAAGTTTAGTGGCGTACGATTTATGACGTCCTTAGATCTGACTGCGGGATATTGGCAGGTACCTTTAGCCGAGGTAAGTAGGCAATACACAGCATTTTTATTTAATGGGAAAAATTATCAGTTTAAGCGACTACCATTTGGGCTGAATACCAGCGTAGCTAGTTTCATTAAATGTTTGGATAGAATTTTGAGACCAAAAGATTTAGATTTTCTCACAGTTTATGTAGATGATATTTTAATAGCTTCACGTACGTTTGAAGACCATTTAGAACATTTAAAATATGTTTTAGGAAAATTAGAAGCGGGAGGATTAACCGTAAATTGGGATAAGTCCAAATTTTTACAAACGAAGATTAATTTTTTAGGATTCATTATTACATCGGAAGGAATTTCTGCAAACCCGGACAAGGTCGAATCTATTATGCGTTTCCCTGAACCGCGAAACATCAAACAACTTCAGAGTTTTCTTGGGCTGTGCAACTTTTATAGGAAATTTCAGAGGAACTACGCCTACCTAACCGCTAAGTTAAGTGCGGTATTGCAGAAGAACCGACAATGGAAATGGGGAGAAGTGGAGCGTGGAGCCTTTGAAGAAATAAAACGAAAATTTAGTGACATGATTATGATGAACCACCCGGATTTTGATAAAATGTTTTATTTACAGACGGACGCCAGCAATGTAGCTGTGGGAGCAGAGCTGTATCAGGAAGATGAGGAGAAGGAACATAAGACAATTGCGTTCGCTAGTCGATCCTTACTGCCAGCTGAAAAGAATTATACGACCACCGAGAAGGAATTACTCAGCATTGTGTTTGCAGTTGGTAAATTTCGAACGTATATATTAGGTAACAAAACGATCATTAGGACTGATCATAAAGCTTTGTCATTCCTCAACACTTGTAAACTGGCTCATAGTCGATTAACCAGGTGGGTACTTGTTTTACAGGAGTACAACTTCGAATGGGAGTACATTAAAGGAACAGAAAATAAGGTACCCGATACTTTATCCAGAGTAGATTGTGAAAATAACAAAACAGGTAGGGACTTAAAAGAAATTGAAATTTTTCAGATTAACAGAGAAGACAGAATCTTTGGAGAGGAGCTGAAGGATATTAACACCATGCAGAGAGCAGATGGTAAGTCTGAAAAAATAATACACAGTTTAGAGACGGAGTTGGATGATTCTGAGTACAATCAATATTTTAAAATCTACAAAGGGTTATTGTTTAAGAAGGTAGTAGGGGGTGAGCGTGACTGGAAATTAGTGATACCAGCAGTGTTGGAAGAGAAAATTATTTGGGATTGTCATATACGATATGGTCATTTTGGGGCTAAAAAGTGTGTCAGTGTTTTAAAAGAATCATGTATTTTCAGAAATATGGAGAGGCGAGTGAGGCAGTTGCTGAGGAGTTGTGATTTGTGTCAAAAGTCAAAGGTGGTTAACTACAGAGTAGAAGGTGAGTTAAATTATATTAAGGTAGATCGACCTTTTGATTTAGTTGCTGTGGATTTGTTTGGACCATTGCCGAAGGGTAGAGGCGGAGTAGTTCATATATTTGTAATGCTTGACACTTTCTCAAAATATGTAAAATTGTATAGCGTAAAAAGAGCTACCAGTAAGGTATTGAGTGAAAAAGTGACTAAAGACTATATGATCAATGTGGGTAAGCCAAAAGTAATTTTATCCGACCATGGGCCGCAGTTCGTCAGCGGGAGATGGCGTCAAACCTTAGGATGGGAAGGCATCCTCACGAAGCATACGGCTGTGTATCATCCCCAGTCCAACCAGGCTGAGCGTGTAATGAGAGAGATAGGCAGGATCTTCAGAGCCTATTGTCACGCTAAACACAGCGAGTGGCCGTTGTATGTACGAAAGGTGGAAACTTGGCTGAACAGTACCACCCACGAGTCTACTGGCTATACACCTCATGAATTGGTAAGAGGAACACGCCCACCAAGAATTTTAGAGCAATTATTCGACTATCCACCTGAAGGTAGAACAACTGATATAAACATTAAAATCCGGTTGGCGAATGAAAATTTAATTAGTAAGGGTGAACAGAGAAAACGTAGACACGACGCAAGAGGTAAGTGGATTAAGTATAACGTAGGACAAATGGTATTAGTTAAGAGACATGACTTATCGAGTGCACAAGACAAAGAAATTAAGAAATTCTTTCTCTTATATGAAGGGCCATATGAGGTCATAGAAGTTAAGATGCAAAATTCTTATGTATTACAGAACAACGTAACTGGAGAGATAGTAGGAACACACAATGCTACAAATTTAAAGTTGTACTGGTCGACTTAGTTATTTTATATTGATGTTGTTATATTTTGAGTGTATGAGTATTAAATTAGCTATTGGTTTACAGAAGGGACTCTCCCCCATTTTCGGGCGATCACAGATTCACCACCTCTGATCGTGGATTTTGGAGTATGGGAGGCGGACCATGGTTGGCGGAACTGACGTAAGGAAGTAAAAGCAACGATGGTCTTCCTCCACACAAAATTGGTAGAAATTTGAAAATTTAATTATTATTATTGAACGGGGAGGGGGACCCCTAATTCTTGGGAAAAAAAAAATCTATATTTTGGCATTGATCCCTTGAATCTTGTTTTATTCTAAAATTTTATAGAATAGAAAAGTTGAAAATTGTGTAACTTAATAGGTTAACTCATTAAGGAGTTATATTTTTTTTTATGTAACTAAGTATATCAGAAGATCCATTGTTTTCCTGGAGTGTTAGAAAAGTGATGTTTTGGACTTGGAAAGTGTCTACAAATTTATTAATGTAACTAATGAAAAATTTAACATTTTTTAAATGATATTTCAATTTTGATTTTTTTTGTGAAGTAATAACCTTAAGAGGTTAAAAGGACATAGTGCTACTATGGTGAATTTTTGAGACTTTATTTTGACCATTATTATTATGTTTATGTAATAATAGTCTTATTATGGTTTTATGTATAACTTGTTAATTGTAGGGTAGTCCCCAATTGGGACTACATAAGACACAATGTGTCAAATATCTACGATTCCCCATATTTCGGGCGATTACTGTCTTACCAACACTAATCGTGGATCTGGAAGACAACCAGCTGTGGCCAGAAATTGTAACACTGACCATGGTTGGTTGCCCGTAAAATTGGTTGAAATTTTGAAATTTATTGGGAGGTTTAGGGGAATCTATTATTCTTTTTGAATAGGCTACTTCACCTCGGTTGGGGTGGTAGACCTTAGGGGTGTATTATAAATGTATTAGTAAGGGTATTTGCCTTGAAGATTTTGTAATGCTAAAGCAAGGATGGGAGAGAGAGAGAAAAGAAAAAAGTGCTCACTCCTTCTGCCTCAGTCCTTGTGGAGGCGACTGAACGCAACAGTTCAAGGGGGGCAATAGAGTGTGTGGAGGAGAATAGGGTCTAAATATTATTAACAGCGCCAGATGATTAACTGTTAATAATAATAATAATAATACTAATAATCATAATAAAAGTTTTATTTTATTTTAAGGGTTATAAATAAATAAATCGATTTATTAAATTTCTTGATTTGTTTTCTCCAAGTTTGGGAGATATATAATTATATTTTATATTATATATATTTTATATTTTCAATTATATTTCATTCAATTTTTTATAATTTTGTGCTTATGTTACAATTATAGTAATTATAGAACGAAGATAATTATTATCGATAGGAATCGAAACCATTATTCAAGCTAGGGTTTGTAATATGCAGGAAAGATATTCTTTTAATCCTTGAGATTTATTATTTTTATAATTTTTATACTTTCTCATTTTATTTAATATAATTTATAATTTTATAAATAGTAAGCCAACCCAGTGCTTATTGGCACAAACCAGCACTTAGCTAAGGGGAACCATATCAGTTAAGGAGGTAGTGATTCAATAAGCCACTATATTAATATTTTTTATAAATTGTTTCAGTGTTTGGGATGTGACAGCGGTCCTGAGCTGGCCAACGCGTCAGAGCAGGGGCGTTAAGAGCCTAAGTGGCCTTATGGTGTTGGGATCTTGTAGGAGAAGTCCAGTAAGGTCATCTAGGTACGTTCCTCATCACCAGACCAAGGGTGAGTTATTGTTATTTTTTATGTAAAATTGTAAGGGGGTTGTGGCGACTTGTCCTGGCTGATCCCTTTAGGAAGTATGAAAGGGTCAATGAAAGTTTGTGTGCTTAGTCACACCATCTTTCATTGAGGGGGTTTTGTGATGGTACAATCATGGTACATTTTATAATTACCTAAAATATGGTAACGAGATCATAAATATTGTATTTTCCTATTTTTTGACATCCCCAACCCAACCTCAAACACCCGATATCGAATTTACAGTGAGTGGACTATATTACAGTATTTGCCAGGATTTGAACTAATTCATGACAAAAAACGGTGTCACATCACAAAAACAGTGTGCAGTTATTGCGATAAGCAGAGCCAAGCCTTCGTTACGTCAGAGGCTGAGAATGTGTTGACAACTACAAATTCACGCTGTCAACAAATTAAACAAAAGGACTGTGACGTCAGTACGCCCCACTTCCGCAGATTTCAACCAGGAATTGTCGTCATTTCATCTGCAGCTCTGATTTGAGCCGGCCGGCCAAAACTCATTCACCAAGGGTGAATTTTTTAACTTTTTAGACCACTGTAGGTGGTTAATAAACAGTATATAATACCTACCGTATTTTCTCGCATAATTAACGCCCCCGCATAATTTACGCATCCCATTTCTGGGGGGTTCAAAGTGGGAAAAAAGAAATATTCGCGTATTTGACGCACCCACTTTCTCGATGATTTCATCACGCAGTTCCGGATGCGTTTCGAAATAAAGATGTCAAGTAGTAGCTTTCCTATTGCGCAACCTAGCATTTCAAACCCTCGTGCAACTTCCTGTTATTACTCACTGCGGTATTCAGTCCGGTGAGTGAATCAGCGAAGACGTGATTAGTGACGATTTATTCCAGTCTGGTAGAAACTCATTTTACGAGTATTTCGGGTACACGGATGTTTTGTGATCTCAAAGTCGTTCATTAATCCACAATGAGCAAGTATTCGAGTAATACTGCGTCATATAAACTTGCGGTGATCGCTTACGCCGAAACACACGGGAATAGGGCAGCAGGCCGCAAATATTCTGTGTCCGAGTGTAACGTGCGGTACTGGCGAAAACAGAAAATTGCCCTTCAAGAGACCAACAAGTCTCGTAAAGCATTTCGCGGTCCAAAAAGTGGCAAGTTTCCGCAAGTAGAGGAGGATCTTCTGAAATATGTGATTTCGTTACGCAATGATGGATATGCCGTTTCTTACGAAATGCTGTATTTTAAAGGACGAGAAATAGCTGCAGCACATGGGATCAGTGTCTCGAATTTTAAGGTTAGCCGAGGCTGGGTGATTAAATTTATGAAGAGAAATGGACTCTCTCTTCGAAGAAGAACATCCTTATGTCAAAGAATGCCGAATGATTTCGACCAAAAAGTCATTGATTTTCATCGCTTCATGATTAGGAAACGGAAAGCGAAGAAATATTTGCTTTCCCAGATAGGAAACGCAGATCAGACGCCCATCAGTTTCGATATGCCACAAAGTCGAACAATCGATACGAAAGGAACATCGAGTGTTATTGTGCGCACTACTGGAAGTGAAAAACAAAGGTGTACAGTAATGCTTGCTGTAACAGCTGATGGCAGAAAGCTTGCACCGTACGTTGTCCTGAAGCGAAAAACAATGCCGAGAGTAAAATTTCCACGTGGGATCCACGTTCGTGTCCAAGAAAAAGGGTGGATGGACACGTCACTCGTAGAAGACTGGATACGAACGGTTTGGGGAAATAGAGCGGGGTCTCTCCTTCGGTGCCCGGCTCTTCTCGTGTTGGACAGTTTTCGTGGCCATCTGACGGAAAACACTAAAAAATTATTGGAAACCATGAAAACCGATTTGGCTGTGATTCCTGGTGGACTGACATCAGTACTTCAACCCTTGGATGTTTCAATAAATAAACCATTCAAGGACAATGTGCGAAAACTCTATCAGTGCTGGATGGCAGAAAATGTGCACGAACTTACTCCAACAGGCAAAATTCGGAAACCATCTGTGGAACTCCTTTGTGAGTGGATATTGCGCGCTTGGGACATGATATCTTCGAAGGTGATTGAAAAGAGCTTCAAAAAGACGGGAATCTCGAATGCGTTAGACGGGACTGAAGATGACTTCTTATGGAGAGATGTGAGCAGTGATAGCAGCACCAATTCTTCCTGCAGTTCCAGTGGCGACGACCAACTCGGTAGCCTATAAAAGGTAAGATTATTTTTCTTCCTTTTTAGCAGGTATGTCATTATTACTTACGTCGTTAGTACTTTCGTTAATTCATATTTATTTTGCTTCAGGTCGTACTATCAGCTCGTGACGGGAAGAATATTTTCCGGTGTCCGTACTTGAAACTGTGTGTCCTGTCAAATATATCATATGTACAATTTAAATATGGTTAAACAATGTATGTACAATACGCATGCGCGTATTATTATTGTTATAACGGATGTATGTATTCTATGAAGGTTAGTTCTAGTGAATAAAGTCTTTTCTAATCAACGTGTTGTCTAACTGTATTTGGCAATATAATTCCAATATTAAATAATATCTCTCACATGTCCAACTTGCCTAATGTACTCTATTTGATTGTTCAGAAGAAAACTCAACCGTAATTTTATGCCAAATGACGATTAACTTCAATGAGTTGAACTGATTTTGTGTATAATATATTTAATGTATCTTTTAAATGTCAATAAATTTCAAATGAAATTTGGGTATACAGTACAACCTGTCACATCCGGTCCTGTGATATCCGGACGTATCTCCAAACTACGTAATTTTTCAATTTTGGTTAGCGAAATGGTTAGGGATGGAAAAGTGAAAGTTGCAGCTGGAATGTTGTTTACGCGCCTAGTCTATTCCGAGCGGGGCTGTGGCCTTGACTCAGTCAATGGCTCTTTCCCGGAAACCCATTCCTTTATTCTCAACCTCGGTTGCCGTCTGCCTGCCACTTGCTACCCGCAGTCTGTGTTTGCGTGTCTTTTTAAAGAGTACAGTGTACAAATACAAATGCTAAACCAATAGAAACGTCTAAAAAAACACGTTCTTCTGTGTATCTTCTGTAATTGTTAATTATATTAATTGAGATTTTGGCTACTTATAGAGCTTTTATTACTGAACACAATGCAGTTTTCAGAATTGCCGTATATGTATTGGTTTTGAAGTTATCGCAGGTTGAACTGCAAAAATGAATTGAGTAAAATTCACGTCTGATCCGACCGACCGCGTGCTCCACTGTGACAAAGAGTGAGATAGTTGCGTATTATACGCTCTCTGTCTAGCTTACGGCACACAGCCTGTCCCTTTCATAAAATGCTCAAATATGACGACATATTATGAATCGTTATATATACCCCTCCTCGGTATAAAAAAATTGATTATTTATTAGTTTGCTCTATCTTATTATTAACATCATTAACTCCAACTTGCCTAATGTACTCTATTTGATTGTTCAGAAGAAAACTCAACCGTAATTTTACGCCAAATGACGGTAACTTCATTGAGTTGAACTGATTTTGTGTATAATACAGTACAGTATATTTAATGTATCTTTTAAAAGTCAATAAATTTCAAATGAAATTTGGGTATATCTGAAATCCTCGAATAATTTACGCACCCGAAATTTTCGCCGGTATTTTTCGTCAAAAAAGTGCGTTAATTATGCGAGAAAATACGGTATATTGTAAGATGTACTAAGAACAGTTACAGTTCGGTTTGGTGTAGGCGTCCTCGGCCAAAGAATCGTCCGAAAGAAGATCGACGTATAGAATCGGTCCCACGACGGTGGGTTACGTGGGTCGACACAAAAGGGTGTCCCGTCAAGCGCAGTAAAATACACCGATTGTGCCGATGTCGGTACGGTTCCAACAGTGCGAGGAGGTCAACACGGAAATGGGTGAGAACGTTCCTTTTACATCTTCAATCCTTTGATTAATTCCCAATACCAAATTATGAATCAATGTAAAATCATTTTAAATTCAATACTAAAAAATCATTAAAATTTTTCAATATATAAAGGGAGCTCCACTATGTATAAAATTTGTACCATGAGTATGTAAGAGTGAGTATTTGAGTGTGTGGGTTAAAAAATATTAAGTGTTGGGTTGTGCTGAAATTTCAATAATTTACGTTTAAATAATTATAACATATATTATAATGCAGAGTATATCTTTTGTGTAGAGTAATATCATGGGGACAACGCCCATGGCGCAATATATATATATCCATGTAACATTTATCATATTTAATGTTAATAAATACTTTTTATATGTTATTTGAAGTTTCGTTATTTCAGGTAATAGGGTTCACTGAACTGGTACGTATTAACCGAATTCTGGCCCTAATAGTAAATGTCGATCATACACAGTACAGTACAGACACTTGCACAACATGGCACCCTAGATTGTTGTACAGACAAAATACATTGTACATTGTAATCATACAATATAAATTAATATAAGAGATTACAAGTAGATATAGCTATTAAAAAATGTGAAACGGTATTTGATAAGATAAGGAATAAGAATATAGAAAAAATTCCAGTATTACAGAAAAGCGGAATTTATAAATTAAAATGTAAAGACTGCAACAAAGTGTACCTAGGGGAGACAGGACGAAAATTCGCATGCAGGTTGTCTGACCACAAACGTGGAGAAGGTAATAGAACAACCAATTCGTTATATGCAAGACATTTCATAGAAGACAACCACAAGTTTGTTAATCCTTTAGAAGAATACGAAATTGTAAAAGTAGTAAATAACACAGTTGAAAGGAAGCTTAGAGAGGAGTTAGAAATATTGAAAGAAAGAGAAAAAGGGTTAGACAATTTAATTAATATTAAAATTAAATTTGATAATGAAGAAATATTTTATAACATGATTAAGAAGTAAATGAGAGAGGGCAGATAGATAAGATTAAGAATTATATTTCATAGTACTAATTGGTTGTTTTAAAATAAGGGTGTGTGACTGACCCACGTGTGTAGAGAGGAAGAGGGTAGTTTAAAAGGATGCACACACACACACACACTGAAACACAAGGAATTTACTAGAAAAATATGTAACTGTACAGATGGTGAGACAGAGTTTAGGGGGTGGGGAAGGGTCATTAATTTTTAGTTTGTTGAGGGTGAGCAGGGTGGGGGAGAGGGGTGAAGGGTTGGGTATTAACTATTTTCTGTCTATTCCTGATCTGACGATGAGCTGTGAAGCTTGAAAGCGCTAATCGGAATAATTTTTATATAGTGGTGTGCAATATTGATCATTCTGATTATTAATAAAAATACAGAAATAAATGAATAAGTAGGGAACGGTTATCAATAATTATTGTTAAATAATAACTACGAAATAAATATTTTAATAATACTTCGACATGGCAATATCAGGAAGTATTGGTATGGAGGCAATCATTAAAGTGATGGGAAACCTCATGGACGAATATGGAATAAGACAAAATGTATGTGCTAGATTAGATAGACAAATAGAAGAATTTAAAACTGTTAAGTCACTATTAGGTGAAAAGGTAAAAGAATATAATACAATACTAAGAGAAGTAGCAAAAGAGAAAATTAGCGACACAAATACGCACATGGCGTCAGTAGAAGGTGAAGAATTCATAGTAGTTGAAAATACATGTGTAATTACTAACGATGATTATAAAATAATTAACATTAAAGAAGAGGAGCAAATTAAGGTTAATAAAACGTACCTTATTAATGGCGATATCCCTATTGTGAGACACACACACACTAGTAAGTCACATAAGGTGAAACACGTAAGGCACTACACTTACGGAGATAAATATCACTGTAGGTATAACAAGAAACGTAGTAAGTTATCTAGACGAAACACTACGCAAAATTGTGGTAAATATGATGTTAGATATACGCACGATAATTATAATAACGATAATTATAACTGTAAGTATGAAAACTACAGAGGTTATCATAAACGACGAATGAAAAAACCGTCGACAGCTGTTCAGGTAAGTTCACTCAACCAAACTAGTGACGAGAGAATTGAGAAAGAGCGAAGCATTTGTAACGAGAGAAAGAGGGTAGATTTTGTGTGGCCGACAGGCAAGATGAAAACATAGCTCTATGAACAGATGACTTCTACAATAAAAACAAACGTTCACAAGGTAAGTACGCACACAAACGAGGGGATAATAGAATGGAACGTGGACGTTGTTTACACGAGGGTGAACACAATGAATTTCCTGTGTACAACAACCTATTGTTATAATGAGGGGTGTCAGTTCTAACGACACACCGAACTGAACTCAATACCCTAAAATAAATAATTATTTTTAAATGAGAGAAATAATATTACTATTAATGATTAATAATAATATAAGAGAGTATAATTAAGAAATGTTATAAGGAATATTATTTGAAAGTGTTAATTAAGAAATGTATTATTGATGGTAAGGAATGCTATTGTAGAGGAATATTTAAGAAGAAATGGTAAGGAATGTTATTATTGATATGTTATAAATATGAAGAAATGATTAACATGAGCAATAATTGCCATAATTGTTAGAACGACTGATCAAGCGAACACTTATTGAAGATACAAGGACACAGAAGAAAGCGAGAGTGAAAAGTCATAAGGGCAGAGACTACTTAGGATTAAGGACTTCGAGAAAAATATCGTTGTTTTCCAAGACAGTTCCTCTGTAACCGATCATGCGACACACTACAAGCTAAAAGAGTATTCTGTTACGGAAGTGTATTTCAAGGAAGTAGTAGCGATCAGAAAGGTAATGTTAAAGAAATGTAATAAAAGGTAATGCATGTTAATGTAGTGTATAAGTAATGTATTAGATAAAGTAATGTCATGTTAAGAAAAGAGCTAAGGAAGATTAGAAGCGAAGGTAAGAATGTATGAGTAAGATAATGTAAAATTAAGGACCGAATTTGCACACATATGTAGGAATGCAGAGTATACAGAAGGAGAACAAAGGAGAGCTAATTGCAGTGGATTTTCTGGGACCATTACCACGATCAAGTCGAGGTGTGAAGCACATATTGGTATGTATCGATGTGTTTTCCAAGGCAGTCCAACTGTACCCAATTATGCGACCCACAACCAAAGTTGTTCTAAAGATACTACTGCAGAAATATATTCCGTTATATGGAAAAATGAAGAAGGTACTCAGTGATCAAGGTGTACAATTCCAAAGTGAAAAATGGGAGAGGACATTAAGGGAAAATGGAATACAACCAGTACTCACATCCATAAGACATCCTCAAGGAAACCTT
Organism: Magicicada septendecula; assembly: GCA_034769895.1. Lineage (NCBI taxonomy): Eukaryota > Metazoa > Arthropoda > Insecta > Hemiptera > Cicadidae > Magicicada > Magicicada septendecula. Next base: position 383,545,295 of record CM068373.1, read on the forward strand.
GCTGAGAGAGTTAACAAAGAATTAGGTAAATATTTACGAATATATTGCCATGACCAACACAATAAATGGGCAGAATATTTACCATTTCTTGAAAAAGCCATTAATGAAAATTATAGTGAAGCAACAGGATACACTCCAATGGAATTAGAAGAAGATAAGAAACCAAACAGATTTTGGACTAAGTATATAAACAAACCTAATAACCAAAATGTACCTGTACCAATAAGTGTGAAAATTGGATACGCAAGGCAACGGATAATAGAAAGGGATAACAAGAGAGTAGAGAGATTTAATCTAACTCACAAGCTACAACAATTCAACGTGGGAGAAAGTATACTACTCAAAGCAAATCCAGTGGGAAAACGGAGTGATAATACGGCGAAGAAATTCTTCAGACTTTATAATGGACCGTATACGTTAAGACAGCGAGTAGGACAGAACACTTTCATCGTATATGATGAGATACAGAAGAAAGAAATTGGTAAATTCCACGCAACGTCATTTAGGAAGTTCTACACATGAAAACAACGAGGTCAATGAAACCAGTCAGATCAGCTGTTTGTTGAAGCCACCCTACTACAAGGTCACGAGCAGTGAGCGTACGAAGAGGGGAGGTAAGACATTTGTATACACTCCAATTAAGGGTGAAATGACGAATATTATTCTTTATTATTTGTTACATTTTTTTTTTGCAAATAATAATAATAAATAAATTTAAAAAAAATTATAATAAATAAATTTATTAAATTTTTTTTGTTACCAAGCAGAGGAATAATGCGGCAGTACAAATAAGTGATGTACTGAGCATGGAATATAAAAATTTAAATTTACCTAATAAACTGTAAATAATTAATAATATATTAGAAATAAGCATGTTAGGGATTGCAAGCTTGGCTCAGACAAAAATATGAACAGGTGTTTCGACCTGAATCGACGTGCACACACACACAAATGTAACTGAAAGTGTGTACACCAGTATTTTGCTAGTGTGTGTGAACGCAGGTCTCTGCAGGCGAGTTTGCCACCCCAAGATGAATAATTGCACAATTACTGTTTTTCCGTAATTATTCATAAACTATAATTAAGAATTAAAATCCAAAAGCACAATAAAATGTAATAAAATTTACTAAATACTGTGTACGAAAACCACGCGAAAGTGACACACCGTACGAGTGTAATAGTGAAATAACTGTGTACAAATCGAAAGGGTTAAGTTGCAATGTCCAAAATTACAGTGAACATGTGTTGTAAAAATAGTTATAAGATAAGTATAAGAGTATACTTACAGGACTTTGCAATTCGCAGAAATATAAGAAATAGCGAATTTGACAAAGAGTGGGGGAACTGAATCCAGAGACAGTTTCTAACATGTCGATTTCGTACCACTGCAGGTGTCGACCAAGACATGGGTATAAATAGGACACGCAAGCTACAGTGGTTCTCTTTCTTAAATCATCCACGGTGCAGCGGGAGCTTATGCCCGTCAGCACGGCGTATTTATTTTTTTTAAATGTTACAGTTACGTACAACTATGCAACTAAGTTGTAAAGACAATCATTTTAATTAATAACATCAGTACATAAGAAGAAATACATAAGAAGATCCATTAACGTCAGAAACAGCACGAGGAGAGTTCCAGAGAGTGATTCGACACTAGACAAGAGAGTGATTCGACGCTGGACAAGAGAAGAGTTCCAGAGAGAGATACGACGCTGGACAAGAGGAGTGTTCCAGAGAGAGAGAGTGATACGACGCTGGACAAGAGGAGAAGAGAGACAGCCGACGCTGGACAAGAGGAGAAGAGAGACAGCCGACGCTGGAGGCGAGACGAGGACGAATACCGATGGGTCAAAAATGATCGAGTATGATTGACGACAGTAAGGTGATAAACAACTTATTTATATCTTAATTATACAAAGAACTCAAAGACAATTAAAGACATTTCTATTTTATTTAAAAGTAAGAGCAATGTTTCTTGTAAAGTAGAATTAAAATCATAGATGTTTTAGAAATACGATTAACGTAACAAGAGCTCAAATTAATATGATATAAATGATTACAAAGCATTTAAATGAAAACAATTAGTATTTGAGAAAACAGTACTGAGAAACAAAAGATAAATTCAATAACTATTAATATTTTGAGTACATTACAATATAGGAAAAAGAGATTTAAATATTGATATTTTGAGACACATTAATTGACTGAGTAGTCTGAAAATGAGATTTTTCTTTTATACAATAATTAGTAGAATAGAATATTTAGTCAGTAAGGATGTATATAGCTTAAGCCTTACGGCATAACAACAAATAATAACAAATGTTTTAAATCGAAGTCAGTGCCATGTGCACATTTTTTAATAGTATCAAATAAATTTTAATTACCGTTTCAAGTTACATAGAGTTCTTATTGTAGATACACCTGACACCCAATTTAAATGTTATATTGTTAAATAATTTGTCAATCTTGAACGTGAGACCGGTCACGCCTATTTTATGTATATGTAACGTTGCATAAATTTGGCGCTCCAAGATCGTGGGGCTCCACAAATTTAAATTATATTAAATTTGCAATTTGTTACGTTGCATAAAATGTCGCTTCCAACGTGGGGCATCACAAACATAAATTACATGTAAATTTGTACACATACAGTATAATATTATGCACTTATGCAATGTTGTAATGTTACATAAAATGGCTCCCAAAGAACGTGGGGCTATTCAAACACAAATAGAAGTGTATTTGTATTTGAAAGTAATTTTAACAAAATTTTAATGTTACAGAATATCACTTTTAAAACCGGACGCCATGTTGTAAGATTGGACAACATCACACAAATTTACTTTTCGGGCCAGGATTCGGGCAACACGAACCCGATTTGTAAAACATACTACCTGAAATAATTGTACTCAGATTAACATATATAAGTTACTTTTATTTTTAAACTTGAATATCAATACATACTGAAAAATTGACTCGACCCCACATATTACGCCACGGACGTTTGCAAAACAATCTTACCCTCCAAAATACACATATGATACATAACTTATGCAATTATGTTACATTATATAATAGATTATTTAATATATTTCAAATGATATATTTAATATATAAAGGATTATTGAACATATTTTAATACTTCGCACAACCCAACACTTAGAGAAATTAAAACACTCTCTCTCTCTCACACCCTGGTACAATTGATTTCTTTAATGAGCTCATTTTTTGAAATTTTAAAGACTTAGTTTCATTTTAAAAGTGTGTGACTTTCGCCTTGGTCATTATTTTGAATTATGTGAAAAATAGAAATGATGTTGGAACGTTCTCACCAATTTGTTGGATAAGCCTCACCGCACTTCTAGGGTCGTATTCTTCGTGCACAATCTGTATTTTTTACTTCGCTCTAATAGCCCACACCGTCGTGTCGGCCCACGAAAATGCCTCGGACAGATTCTATACGCACTACGTGATTAACGATCCGTTGGCCGGTGACACCTATCCAAGTACTTTACCGCCCCAACATTTTAGATGTTTTATTCAGTTAATAAACCACTTTTAGTGGTGAAAAATTAAACTTCACACTTGGTGAACGGTTTTGCCGGCCAGCTGCATCCACGCGTTTTGATGAAATGACACAGATCCTTTGTCCCATGTTACGTAGGTGGGGCACAAACTACATCATCAAGTTATTGTTTGTCTGTTTACAGTTTCAACAACACATTCCTCGTCGCTGGCGTCATCAGGGATCGTCGCCTTATCTCAGTATGCGACTTACGGTTTTTTGCTGGTTTTCATGTTTTTTTGCTATGAAACAGTTAGAATCCTGGCAATTCTCTTCTGCGTTCACAAAACCTTTTTATAGTCCACTCACCGAAACTTTACAGGGATTATTAAATGTTTTATTAATTATGACCAAATTGTTAAAAAATGAAGGAATATAATACTTATGGTTTTTTATACCATGTTTTTGTTAATTCAAGATTGTACCAGGATTGTACCATCACAAAACCCCCTCAATGAAAGATTTTGTGCCGAAGCATAAAAGCTTTCATTGACCCATTCATACTTCCTAAAGGGATCAGCCAGGATTGGTCGCCACAACCCCCTTACAATTTATATAAAAAGAAAATCAACAACTCACCCATGGTCTGATGACGATGGCAGTACCTGCATGACCTTACTGGACTTTCTACCTACCTAACTACCTAACCTTTCACCTTCTATCATTGTTTAGTCTGGGTGACTCCTATATTCACTATGCTTTTACTTATTTTTTATTTTACTCACCTTTCTTCTAACTGACCACCAGATTTACCTATCATGACACCAATATCTCAATTATAAACACCTTTACTAATTTCATTTAAACCCTATGGCACCGCTCGTCTTTGTATAGAGATGGGTGTTCCCTAACTGGCTATATACATTCATAATATTTTGCCCTTCCAAAAAATTCGGCAAACACTCCCTAAAACTACGCTATTACCTGCCACAACACTATACGTTGGCTACTCCTTATCACCTCACCCCCACTACAAAATATCATCAACAACAAATATATGTTTACACCAATTTCTTTACTCACCTCTTCAAATAATCACTAACTACTGTGTCCCTAAATATCTAATACTTTCTTTGTATTATATACTTTAAAATTCTTAACTATCTAACTCCCATTTACATTAATGACATAACTCACCTGCCTTTATCTATACCCAGGCTCTATCCCTGTTTAAACATTCTACCTTACTGTAATCATTGACAATTGTATTATATTTATCTCTCACCTACTCATAATAGTACATCTCCCTTTTCAAATATATATATTCTTACTTAATATATTATTTAATTATTCATTAGGAATTACTTTCATTACATATTAAGTAATAATTTAACTTCATTGACTTTCTATTATAATTAATAATTTACTTCTGTTACAAATTAGTACAACTTTACTTCAGTAATTGACCTTTAAATATTATTCATTTGTTTAAACTTGTTTAATTAAACAAAACATGTTAATTATTAAAATACATAATAACTGGTGTACACAAAATATACCTGTAATACAACATCAAAAATACATAAATACATATAAAACAATGAAAAATATACAATCCAACTTCATTATTTTGTTATTTATCAAACTCAGTCCATAGCAGTCCAATTCAATACCACTTTTCACATATATTTAATGTTCATTACACAATTGAAACACTCTATCCTCCATCGTTGAATAACAACCGAATCTTAGTTCTATTTATCTTATTTTTTAATGAAAACATTTTATGATTAGAAACATTATATTCATATTCATATATCAAACAATTATCAAACAAATATATCAAGTCACGATCGAGTAGGGTTCTGTTTATATCAGTAAGATCATAGGTTATAATCTTGTTATTCATCTTGTAATTGTCATCATAATTTTCTACCACAGGTAAGTACTTAATACCATTATTCTCATCATTTATTGTTATTTCAATATCATTGTTACTATAAGGTAAGTATTCATTATTTTCATCCACCATCTCTATGCCTAACCTCTCTACCAATTCTCTGTACTTTCTATTTACTTTAAAAAATTTTATTACTTTCTTTTTCTCACAATACCTCTCTACACTTTCTCTCTCCAAATATGCAGGGGTCCCTAACTTAAAATTACGGCACCACTTATGAGGTACACAAAAACGCCAAGAAACTTTATTTGTAGACCTATCGTCTCCCAAATATAAATTGAAGGAACTCTTGTCCTTATAAAAAATACGTGAAGACTTTTCTTCACCCCCTAACACAAAATCAAAAGAAAATTCTACCCCCTGCACCCCTTGTACAAAAATACTTTCTCCAAACTCTCTTTCTGACTCAATACACTCAAACACTTCATTATCACTCATAATACTTTCATTATCATTTTCTAATATTATATTCTTACTACCTGTAAATTCATTATTCAACTTATCACTGTTACTTACGTTATTAGTCAGTACTTCGTTTTTCGTACTGTGTTCACTACTATTCGCCTTCTGTTTTTCTAATTGAATTAAATTCTCATCCAATTTTTTAATGACCTTGTCACACTGCTTAATGAGATTATCGTTACCGTTTATAATTTCATTCTTTAATTCATTAAATTGTTTATCAAATTTGTCAAACTTGTCATTCAAATTTCTATATTTGATATTAGAATCGCTTTTTTGCTCATCTAATTTTTTGTCTAATTTTAATAATAATTGCATCATTGCACTAATTTCATCTGGTTTACTTTATGACATAGTTGAAATAGATGTAACGACCTTCTCTGTCTCTACAGATACAGGAGTATTTGCCTCGTCAGTCTGACTAGTTTGAGTTGGCTGAACATCCATCTCACCAGTCAAATTTATATCAGCTGTACTGATTTCTATTGTAATATTATCATTAGTACTCATGTTTGCAATTTTATGTTTATAAACAATAGATGTTTATAACCTAAAAAAATTTTAACCTTACCTTGCGCACGTGTTACGTACTTTAGCACTATTACCCCAGGTAGCTATTTCACATTCAGGTAGGTATACTCCACATAAAATTATGTTTTATGTAAAGTCCCTGGACGGCATGCGCCATTTGCAACTAATGGCTTTTTATCGGTTTATTAGTTACAATAAAATTTGTACATTTGTATGTACTAGTAAATGAATATCACTTTTAAAACCGGACGCCATGTTGTAAGATTGGACAACATCACACAAATTTACTTTTCGGGCAACACGAACCCGATTTGTGAAACATACTACCTGAAATAATTGTACTCAGATTAACATATATAAGTTACTTTTATTTTTAAACTTGAATATCAATACATACTGAAAAAATGACTCGACCCCACATATTACGCCACGGACGTTTGCAAAACAATCTTACCCTCCAAAATACACATATGATACATAACTTATGCAATTATGTTACATTATATAATAGATTATTTAATATATTTCAAATGATATATTTAATATATAAAGGATTATTGAACATATTTTAATACTTCGCACAACCCAACACTTAGAGAAATTAAAACACTCTCTCTCTCTCACACCCTGGTACAATTGATTTCTTTAATGAGCTCATTTTTTGAAATTTTAAAGACTTAGTTTCATTTTAAAAGTGTATGACTTTCGCCTTGGTCATTATTTTGAATTATGTGAAAAATAGAAATGATGTTGGAACGTTCTCACCAATTTGTTGGATAAGCCTCACCGCACTTCTAGGGTCGTATTCTTCGTGCACAATCTGTATTTTTTACTTCGCTCTAATAGCCCACACCGTCGTGTCGGCCCACGAAAACGCCTCGGACAGATTCTATACGCACTACGTGATTAACGATCCATCGGCCGGTGACACCTATCCAAGTACTTTACCGCCCCAATATTTTAGATGTTTTATTCAGTTAATAAACCACTTTTAGTGGTGAAAAATTAAACTTCACACTTGGTGAACGGTTTTGCCGGCCGGCTGCATCCACACGTTTTGATGAAATGACACAGATCCTTTGTCCCATGTTACGTAGGTGGGGCGCAAACTACGTCATCAAGTTATTGTTTGTCTGTTTACAGTTTCAACAACACATTCCTCGTCGCTGGCGTCATCAGGGATCGTCACCTTATCTCAGTATGCGACATACGGTTTTTTGCTGGTTTTTATGTTTTTTGCTATGAAACAGTTAGAATCCTGGCAATTCTCTTCTGCGTTCACAAAACCTTTGTATAGTCCACTCACCGAAACTTTACAGGGATTATTAAATGTTTTATTAATTATGACCAAATTGTTAAAAAATGAAGGAATATAATACTTATGGTTTTTTATATCATGTTTTTGTTAATTCAAGATTGTACCAGGATTGTACCATCACAGACTTCCCTAACTGAGCTCATTTTATTGAATTTAAATAGAATATTGAAAATTTGTTATTCTTATTTATTACTTAGCTGAAAATTCTGAAAAATCTGTCCAGAAGACGTCGCATCGTTACACGCGCACTACGGGTGTTGGTTTTCTAATGTTCACTGATTTTATGTATTTAAACTGCCAATGCATTCTGATAAAGTTATAGGTGGTTATTTTATAATTTATACTTGCTGTGTTCACATTTTAGTTGCGGGCGTAAAGTTACGCAGCCGACGGCGAGCTGAAATGCTCACATCCGCACTGTTGATATTAACTGTTTTCACTGTTTTATCGAATTCACTTTGGTATACATTTTAGTAAAATTTTGGCTCGTCAGCCTATGTATTCACCCGACCCGGGGAGTGGTTTTAAATCGACTGAGAAAGTTTCCTGCGCACACTACGCGAAAGAATGCATTAATACGTGCCGATAGCGTGAGAAACTTGGCCGTCTGAACGTGCGTGTGGTGGCGCATTCGCCTCCTACACATACCAATGCCAATCCACGCCCGTCTCGACGCTACACTTGGGCGAAATAAAGTTGGGAATATTCAAATTACATTTAAAATTGGTTTTACCTCTCTTTTGCCCCGTTACAGAGTATAAAAACTCAGTATATTTGTATATAGTAATCATTTCAAGAAAACATTTAGAATGTAATATTAAACACTTTGCGTTGTGTTATAATGAGAACAGTTCATGTGTCAAGAAATGTCTGGAGCCTGGCAGGGGACACTTTGATCATTGCTTATAGCCATGGGAAGTGATTAAAAATACTTTTAGTGCACAAGACTTGTTGAGTATCCTATAATTATCCTGTGACTGTTTCTTTCTTTGTGCACAAATGCATGCGCATGTGCCACTGCATGCACACACACACACACACACACACTTTTAACTAATACTTTGCTTTATATAGATTCATTTCTAACTAGTCTCAATGGTTCATTATTCCATTTTGTATCTTTCAGTGTGCAGTTAGCTACAATAAGAGTTTTTGTAATTTTTCAAGTATTTATAACACAACAACTTTTCAAATGTGAAGTAATTCTTGTGTAATCAATAACACCAAAACTTTATAGTTTTCTGATGGATAGACCACTATAAAAGCATTGTAATAATGATAGTGCTTCTGATCTTAAGTCATCATCAGGTTGAGACTGTTTTTATGGTGGTCTGTACCCAAAAAGGCATAAAGTTTCTATAATTAAGCCAGTAACACTTCATTGCATATAAATAAATCATTAGTATGTTAATGTTTATAGAGAGTTACCAATAAAGGAACAGCTTAGGTTAACATTGAGGTCAGCCACTCATGAAAATGCAGATGTACGTAAACATGGGCTTAAGAAGCTACGAGAAGAACTATCAGTACATAGAAAGGCTATTTATGAGTTAATTACTGGAAAAGACTCTATGGATCCACTTATGATTGAGGTAAGACTGCCTATATAATGGAAGTATTGATAACTTTTTATGATATTAAGAAGATAATAAGAACACTGTAATATTAACAATAACTAGTATTTATTTATGTAGTGTAATAACTGTTTTTAGATTTTGGATGCACTCATCACAGGATGCAGAGACAGTGATGAAGAAATTCAGGTGGCTTGTGGAGAATGTTTGGGTGAGATTGGAGCAGTGGATCCAGGACGGTTACCAAATAAAGTTGCCATTAATGGTATTGGACTTGTTATTTTTTAGTATTTACACACTACAGTAAACTTGTCTGGGGACAGATTAACATAGATTATTACTAACCTTGACAATCATGTAATACATACTAGTGTGTATATAACTTATATTCATTAAATTAAAGAAGCTATCATGTGAAAAATGCATTATGGTATTGTAATTCATCAGCAGTTATGGTATTGTAGATAATTTTTTTCTGGCATGTCCTTTTTTTACTTGCAACCAAGTAGTCTTATTTTATACTAGAAGTATTTTAAATTTTACCTCCATCGTGTCCAGATAATTTATTCCAGTTATATTGTCAGTGTTCAAAAGAATCAAAAGGAAAAAAAATAGAAGTGCTCTGACCTTTGATTTAAAGTTAATTCAGGACCTACTTATTTTTAATGTCAATATGAAGTAAATATATGAGAATAATTTATGATCCAAATTTTTTGCAGAAGAAGACAAGGAATTAATTTTTCAAGTAGACAGTGATGCATTTGTGAAGAAAGCATTATTAGAACTGGTCCGTGCCCTTCAGGCTGCCAAACACACTATCACCATGGATAACTTTGCTCTCTGTATTCAGGTAATAATAATATTACAAGTGTGTAATTGATATTAAGTCAGATTGGTTAATATACATGACTTAGATTATTGAAAATGATATTATGTATATCCAATGTTTACAGGAATTGCTTAAAATATATGGGATTCCATCGAATAAGAGAGACGTGTGGGAAAGCCTTTCAGACTCCACTAAGGAAATCATTACACCACTTCTTTGCTCTCGATATGTTTACATTAACGATGCTAGCAGTCAGCCTCTTACTCCACATCCTATTTTTGGGTAATGATTTAGTCTTTGTTTTTATTTACGTAATAATTAATATAATTGATAATAATATAAACACACATCAAAGCATTATTCTCCACCTCCGAACCCATCTTTGCAAACCATCACATTGAAGCAGACCACAAATGCACAAACATTAATAACATGAAAATTCTACACGTTCACAGAAAAGTAGACACTCTCGAGCAACTAGAAATATACAAACACACAAGAATACACAGAAACAGCGTACTAAATGATCAGACACAATTTAAATCACATACTATTTGAACACATTACACAACAATGGTGCCAATCAGGCCCGGGGTTCAGGCAGGGGCGAACCGTGCCACCGCCCAGGGTAGCAAATTTTAAAGGGCGGCAGATTCCGGGATGTTAAGTTTTGAAATTGAGGGAAAAAATAAAATTAAGGTATATGATATTAATAAAATAAATAAACTAAGGTATATGATACATTATTTTTGTTATAATGTTTCAATCATAATGAATTTTAGTTAGTATTTTAATTTTAAGTCATCACATAGGCATACATTTTTATTGTCTCACGATTCCTTGTATTATCTCTACAATTTTTATTGTAGCCGTTCGCCGCATCGTAAATACGAAAAAGTTCTAGTTATTTGATAAACACAACAATGCAAAGATTTTTAGTCGTCATGTAAAGTCAGTCGCCGTATCTTTAGAGTAGGTCTAGCATGCGTGAATGTTTTCAGAGTTAAAATAGGGAGGGGGCAGCACTCATAAATACTGCACAGGGCGGCAGAAGCGCTGGGGCTGGTCCTGGTGCAAATCTTTCAAACGATGGCACCGTTATCAAAAACAGGACAGACAGTGCTCTTAGTGGCAGCCGCTGATGAACCTCAGGCTGTAATGGGACAGAATGGGGTATTTTATTTTATTTTATTTTATTTATTTCATTTCAATTGTAACCCCACGCAGAAAACAGTTGAGTCAGACAAAGAACATAGTTGTAATTTTGCAAGCGGGCGTAGCAAGACGCATTACCATTCCAGGAATTTCAGTGCTGTCGCGCACACAAACGCGCGAACCCCAGCACGCGCGCAGGTGACGCTTACAGCCTCGAGCCACGCCAAACAAACATGGCCAAAATGTAATAATTGTCTAGCAACATGGCTTCATGCTGGCGGAAATATGACAAAAACCACGCCTACTAGAGTGACGTGACGAATGCTAGTGAAATATCGTCACCGCCGAACACACACTAACAACCCATGTTCCCTGTAAGTGGACGAACATTTTAACACAAGAAGGCATTGGTTTCCTGGCCAGCAATCCGACGTGGAGGGAGTTGGTGGATACTCTCCGCATGGGAGTCGACGATGAACAACTAAACGCAATGGACGCGAGTAGTGGCGTTCGTCACCGGCCGGGGTAAATTTTATCTAAAATGTGAAAACCGATCTCAGTTGGAATAACTCCGCTTCCCGGCCGGGAGCGCAAAGAATGTGTGGATATCAAAATTAAATTTTTTTCTGTAAAAGTCCAACAGTTCTTAAAAAATAAACCGTTGAAGTCAGTGCAGTGAACTAATCTAAATTAAGATGTGGTGAAGTGAAGAAAAAAGGGACTTTCGGACATATACAAGTAACGCAGCACATGGCGACGAGAAGACGACGCTGGTTGGGTAATCCATGACTATCCCTAATAATTTCAAATTAAAACAGGGGTTCAAATAAATTAATGATATAAAAATTATACTGTATGAATGGAGTGTTGCAAGCTGGATTTGCCTTACTTAGAAATAGTATTAGACTAAGTATATCCTACTGAGAGAAATGTTTTGTTTTATGTTTATTTGAGACATTTTATTTTGAGCGAAGAGATAAAAATTTAAATAATTTGAAGTCAAAAAATGAAATAAAGTTTGAATTGTGTGATACAAACGAATTGCGTATGTTACTGAAATAGCCTTGATCCATGCTTGCATTTCACAGTTCGTTTAGCGGACCTTGGCTAAATTACGGTAAGTGGGAGATTATATAATTATTTAAATGTGGGTTAAAATAAATAACTTCACAAGGCTAGTGAGGTAAAAAATTTTAATCTAAAATAGTATAACAAATTTTGTTACAACACAAATAAGCCACCCCAGTACCAGGGATAAAAAAGATAATTCTTAATGTAAAAATACTTCATATAAAATAAAATGTTTAAAAATGAATAAAATATAAATATTATGACACGACGAACGACGATATTACCCAACCCAAGTGATTGACCCAACAACAGAAACACAAAGAAGGGAACCACGAAACATACACAGAGACAAAAGGTGATTGACCAAACAAATAGGAAATAACAAAAGAAGATAAGAAACCAGAACTAAAGAAGAATCAAAGGAAGTGAACAAATTCCTACGACTAAATAGAAATTAAACCAGATGAGAAGAGGAGAACCGAACCAAGATGAAGACAATTGAGGTTGAAGAAGAGGAAGAATGAAGAGGAGACAGGTTGAACCCAAGGAGAAACTAACACCACATATAAAGGGGAGAAATGGTAGACTCAAAGATAGAATACTGTAAATAAACCCCAAATAATTATCCACTAATGAAACAAATAGTATTGTTGTACTTGAAATAACTTGTATACCTATTTTAAAACAAAAGACAATTATAAAGTAACGTAGTGTAGAAAAGTACACTGACACAATTATTAAGGTTAGGTTTAATGAAAGGTAAATAACCAAATGTCATTAATAATAAGAATTATGTTATAAAGAAATAGTGAGAAATAATAGGAGAAATAAGTATAGGGATTACCCACTAAGTAACACTTAATACAAACAGTGAACCAAAATAAAGTGCAATAGTGAAAGTGTAAATACCCTAAAAATAGTGAGTGTGTATCAGTGATAAACCTGTGTTAATTAAAGGTGAAGGTGATATGTGGAAATAGATATTTTAAGTAATAAAGATGTAATAATAAATAAGAAAACACTTTATAAAGCATTGATAAACAGTCAATGATTTGAGTGATCTTGTGAACATTCATATAATTAAGAATAATTAAAAATAATATTTCAAATAAAGATAAGTAAAACATGTGATATTATTCAGGGAGAAAGCCCAGATAAAAACAATTGTATTAACATGGAATGGAGGAAGATAGTAATATTGAAATAAGGTTTTGTTTTAAAATTAAGTATACAATGAATAAAACACCCCATGTTAAAAGGGGAAATAACTTTAATAAGTTTGCAATAAGTGATGATGTTTATCACTCAAAGTAGTAGCAAAAGAATGAAATTAATGTTAAATCAACAGTAACTAATAACTTATAAAGAATTGTTTGTTTCAATGTTATGAAGAGGATATGGCTGAAAGGAACTTGCAGTCCATAAGCCTAATTGTTATATTTTAAAATATGTATAATGAAAACTGTATTGAATAGTAATTAAAACACAAACAGAATCAACACACAACACAAACAAATATGATAACAAAGTGAAGCCCATCAGGCTGAATTAAAATGTAATTTAAAAGAAATAAACAAAATACCATCATGGCTACTTTTGGCTATGAAAACGTCTAACTGTCAGACACACACAAATGTCAATTGTAACAAATTCACAAGGAAATTTACTAATCTAAGACCAGTAAATGGCCAGTAATTATATGTAAATCATTTTAAAAGAGAAATGTTGTTATAAAAGTTTAATTTAAGAGAGATATGTAATTTATCAAATGTCAAATATTTAGACTAAAGTTAAGGTATAATAGAATATGACCTTATGAGGTATCATTTTAAACTTTGAAAGGAAAGAAATACAATAGTGATATTATTTATTACCCCAAAGGGAAGATAGAGGAATAAAATCATTAAGAAAATACATAATAAATTTGAATAAAAAATTCAAATCTCTTAACAATGCTTTTGAAAGAGGTCTTAACCAATCAAAGGATTACTGTTACCATAGTAACGGGCCATAGTACGGGGTTGAATACTAATTTTCCATTAAATTTATTAGACTTGAAGAAATGACGCGTGGGTAAGCGGCACGCAAAATTGTGATGACTGAAATTTTCCATTAAATAGTTAAAAAGACGTTCGGAAGTTGACAACAAAAACCAAAGACGAATAGATGCAGAACTACCAAGATTAAACGATGTCCTGGAACCAAATCACAAGAAATTAAATAACAGAAAGTCCCAAGACAAGACAGAAGAAGATGCCCGAAGCCTAAAACCAGTCCAAAATTACAGAATTTCAACTACCCCAGATGATAACGTATCAACACTAATAATCAAAATTTCTCACTATTAAACAAAGTTAATTTTCTTTCAAAGGTTTAATGCATAATCAACTTACGTAAAAACATTTGTTAATTAAAGTATAACCTCGCATTAGTGTGTGAACTTTGTAACAAACAATACGACACTACCGAACAATTTGCAAAAACACTTCATATTCTTTAAGTACGTATAAGGTATGGTAGTGTACTTTTTGAATGTAACCAACTTTTATGTCTTATTTTATAATCCAAAGGACCCCAGATTTTGAACAGATTAATATATTGTATGTAAACAGTAGCCATCACGGCATCAAAATAATTTGTTTTCAAACCGATTTCACCAACCTTGAAATATTGGCGTCTCATGTTCTAAGCCGGAGCAATTTGTTATTAAACCATTTATAATCCTTTTGTCATAATAATTAATGACTGAATTTGTATTAAAATAACAGTACAGAGTATTACCATCGTTTTATTTCATAGGACGTTGTAGAATATATGTGTGTTAGCAATTTTTATTCAGTAACCAACTAGCGCTCGTCACGAGTGGACAATACGGCAACCTGTATAGCGCCGGGAACCATTTGAACGCTAATAACACTTATCAACTTGTAATTTAACAATTTTAATTGTTTTGATATAAACAATTTGGCGCCACCCGGGATTCGCAACCCCTATGAATTAACAGGTAGGTTGTACTGGTAATTTGGACCACGCTACAGACTTCAGTAGTGACTACTATTATTGTAACGACCAGTGTGAGGCCAACACACCACATTAACACTTATCCACATAATAAACAAGTGTAAACACATTTTAACAGGTACGCACTCAATATCTAGTTACATATTGGCGACCAGCAACGTGAGGCTAGAAAGGATAACTAGTGGCGGTTATGAATAGACACGGTATGGTTACGAGGCTCAAAGGTAAGGAAGCATTAAACCAAGAAGAAATGGAAGAAGTTGAGGAAATAGAAGTTGAGGAAACGATTGGAGAATTGTTGGAAGAGCATCCACAGGAGGACCAACTGGAAAACCCAAATCTACCTCAACCAGAACAGGAAGTGGAAGTAATGATAGGGGACCAACCTACCAAACCCACTCAGAAAGAAGACCCGAGCACACAGGAGATGTTCAGGATGATGATGAAACAAATGAACAAAAACCAGGAGAAGACTGATAAAAAATTAGAATCATTGCAAGAGGGTATGAAGGAAGAGAGAAGACAGGACAAGGAAGATTTGAATAAAAAATTAGAATCGTTACAAAAGGGAATGGAATTCCTGAATAACAAAATGGAGAGCAACCATGAAGACCTGAAGAGAATCAGGAGGCATTAGAAAATAAGAGCGAAGAGCTGAAGAGTGAGATAAAAAAGGAGTTTGAAATAGTCAATAACACGATCGAAAATGGTAATGAAACGCTCCTACGAAAAAATGGAGGAAGATGGTGAGAAGAGCCGAGAAGAATTAAGATTCATGCTTGTAGAGTTTCGTGAAGAAGTCAAACAGGCAAAAACGGGGATGAACAAGAGATGGGAAGAAACAAGTTACCCAGTAAATCAACTTCAGGAAACTTTATTTAGTGATTTCAAACAATTGAATGAAACACTAGACAGCACTTCTGAAAGTATCAAAGAAACGTTGAATGAGAACATGGAACCGGGAAATCAGAAAATAACACAGAAGGAGATGGAAATTGTAGAAGAAACAAGTGTATTGTTTTCTGAACATACAGATAACAATGACACCAAGAAAATTAAGCACATAAAAACCAACAGTAGAAGAGTAAAGAAGAATCGAATCATTAAGAAGATTAAGAAAACAGAGGAAATGAGAAAGGTATATAAAAGGAAACTCAACAAAACACGAGAAGAAGTGGAGATGATGAAGAACGGACTCATCGATGTGTTTAATTTGCCCCTTACCTACCAAAGCAAATTAATAAAGTACAAAGATTGTAGGAGGACTCTGAGGGAAATTAAAAAAGGAAGTCACAACCAACCAGTGGATGAAAATTTCAGCAAATCTATGCTTCGATGGAAGATGCCAGAAATAGAAATGACTGACAACAAAACAGAGTATAACAAATCAAGAAGGTCAATAAAACACTGGAACACACCAGAAATGGAAATTCCGAATAAAAAAGCAAAAATAACATTAATGAGAGAGGCACAATTAACTTCTCTGATTAAGCGACAAAGTAATCAAATGTTTGAGGTAGACATAAATACTACGGGACATATGGTAGTAGAGGAATTATGGTACAAGACGGAGGAGACCTATTTCACAAGGAAGAAAATAGTTCTACACGCCAAGGTTATCCGAACCACAAGTGCAGAAGAACTGCTGGACCATGGGTAAACTAAGCGAAGATACCACACACCAAGAAAAGGGACTGATCTTCGAATTACTGACCAAGCAACCCAATGGAATAGAAAGAAGTATTAAAGTTAAATTAGACCAATAAAAATCACCAAGACAAGAAATGACAACGACCAAGACGAATTAAATGAGAGAAATTAAATTATAATAAACAAACTTAAAAAAATATTATCCAGAATAAATGTAGAAAATCAGACATTTGAAGGAGAAAAGGGGAAGATAGCAAAAGTGTATTATATATTGAAAGATAGGAAAGACCTGGAAAAAATTGTAAACCAAATAGTGTTACAACAAGAGCAAGATACCAAAATATCAAACATCAGAAAAAGACTGATGGAGTCTGAAGCAATTATTAACAAATTTTACTGTGTATACAAAGATATCTTATTCATAAAAACAAAAAAGAACCAAGACACATGGAAACTAGTAATTCCTCAATCATTAGAAAATCAAATCATCAAAGATTACCATGTGAGATACGGACACATGGGAACAATCAAGATGGTAAAAGCTTTAGAGGAAGATTTGTTCATAAAAAATATCACAAGAAAGGTAAATAAAAATATAAAAACCTGCACATTATGTCAGATGGTCAAAACCAATAATGAAAAGAAGAACGGAACGATGATACCCATCACATCAAGTGCCAAACTAGAGAAGGTATTCCTCGACATATGTGGACCATTCCCACATAGCGGAGGAAGACATGGGTACAAGTTCATTGTGATTATACTTGACCATTACAGCAAGTACACCAAATTATACGCTATAAACAGAGCCACAACAAATAAAATATTAGATATTATTAAAAATAAATACATGTCAGAGATTGGAAAACCGTACATGATAATAACCGATCATGGAACGCAGTTTAAGGGAAAAAGGTGGAGAAAAGAATTAATAAAACTAAACATTAAAACCTATAAAACTTCAGTATACCACCCTAGTAGTAATCCAGCAGAAAGAATGTTGAGAGAGGTGGGACGCATTTTGAGAACTTATTGTCATGATAACCAGAGAGAATGTTGCAAATATTTAACTTCAACCGAAGTGTTTTTAAATATCAGCTATCACCAATTTACTGAAAATACACTATACTTAATGATGTTCGAGAGGAAGCCAAATAGAGAGATCCAAGAGATAATAGAATTCCCAAAAAACCCAGAAGACCCGTATGATAAAAACAAATGGTACAGCCTAATAATGGAAAAGATTGAGAAACAAAAGGCCAAATATGCAAAAAACCAACCCAAAATAATCAAATATAAAGAGGGAGAAAAATATTAATCAAAAATCGTGAACTGCCAAGTACAATGGAAGGTATAGCAAAGAAATTGTTATTGCTATATACGGGGCCATACGTTATCACAAAAGATAATGGTAATAATACTTACCAGATAAGTAATATAAATACAAGAAAAATAAAGGGAGTTTATAACCAAACTTCAATAAAAAAGTTTTATAAAGAAGAATAAATAATAAAATGAAATAAACATATTTCAAAATTCCAAAAGATGTTATTTTATTAATTAACTGTCTTTTTATTAATCTATTATTACATTTTGTAAACCTTTTATACTTTCGGCTAGTGAAGCAGCCATATTGTCGAGTACCAACTTACTCACCATGTCCAGGATCTCGTTAGACGTGTTGAAAACCATATGGTTGTTTGAAATAACTATTAATTCACATGTTAAGTATTCAAATCAATATGGTTTTATTAAATTCTAAAAGAAAAACAAACATCAGCAAGTTATAATTTTTACGTCAAAATACGAAATCTCCTTTCTCCTTCATACATTAATTTCTGTAATATTCAAGAATAAGTATTCATAAAATAGATTATTGTTAAGTAGACTTCCCCTTAAGATATAACACAAATACAAATTATTCTCTACGACATAACGAAAACCAGCGCTTTCACACACACACACACATACATATATCTATCCCCCGATTTTAAGAGCTCATAGTTTTGAAAATGTTAAAATTTTTTAATATTTAAATCAAAATTTTGAAAGTTTCATTTTATGTTATTCCTGTAGGTTACTTATCTGTTCATTTTTTGTCCACAAGACGTCACTTTGTTATACCCGCACACATTCTTTGTTTTAAACTGTTAACTTTCCGAAAAAACTGTTCATTTCTGTTATTTATATTTTTACTTCACATAAAATTATTCTGTTGTTTTAATTTCAATTTTACTTCACATTTTGTTGTTTTGCGGGCCCGCACTTACGTTTCGAAACTTTTATATATACCACTCGCGAGTGGTGATGGCGTTATACTGAGCAGAGAAAACAGCGCTATTTTTTTCAAGCGCTGTTGTAGGATACTTGATTCTGTTGTTTTTTAGTTTGTATCCTTGCGCCAGCTGCATGTCACCGTTATGTAACTGAATTACTCATCAAGGATAGGCTCTGACGTAACGCTCGCCTGATGCTGGTTATATAATTTGTTTACTGTTGTGTTTGTCCTTGAACTGACTTTTGCACAGTTTGTCGATTATTAAAACTGTCCACACAATATTATTAAAAAAATTCTGCATCGGATAAAGTCAACAGCAGTGTAGCCACGGTTGCGATCGCTCCAAACAAGAAATTTACCGAAGTTTATAATTTCTGTCCCTATCACTCAATATGTTATTTATTATCATAAAAAAAATTATAAATTGTGTTATTACCCCAAAATAGGCCCCAAAATGCCCCGCTACAATACCCCCTCAATGAGGTATTTTATGCCGAAGCATAAAAAATCTCATTGACACAGTCATACTTGCTAAAGGGATCAGCCAGGATATGTCGTCACAACCCCCTGTTCGGTTTACAAAAAAAAAAATATAATCAACTCACCCTTGGTCCGGTGACTGTGACCGCATCTGCATGACAATACTGGACTTCTCTCTCGAGATCCCAACACCGTAGAGTCAGACAGATACTCAGCGCCCCTGCTCTGACGCGCAGGCCAGCTCAGGTCCGCCGCCACAGCTTCACCCAACACTGAAACAACAAATCAAATATCAAATAGTGGCCTTATACAACACCATATCCCCAACTGATCTGTTTCCCCCTAGCGGTGCTGGTTTGCGCTAAGAAGCACTGGTTTTGTTTTCATTTACTTATTCCTAACATATCAAAACATCTAATATAACATAATATAACATAATAATACATCATAACATAAGAAAACATCTTAAAATAAACAATTTGTATGTAAAATTTATACACTTCACATCATTAAGTTGGCATATAAAATCAGAAAATTACTTTTAAACTTGATTTACTCTTATTAATTCGTTTCTCAAAATTACTTTTTTTTTTTTTTTTTTTTCAATCATGTCAATCATTATTCCATTTCCTTAATTTGGGTGATTCTACGTTATTCATTATAATTTACTTTATCAACTTGGCATTTACTCATAAACTTCCCCTTTATTACTCTAACGCTCCCTTACAAAATCTTTAAATAGTATGACACCCCTCTATCAAAATCTACTAACCCTTCTCTACATCTAACTACTTACTACTTTAGCTCCAATTCGCCACCTTCTCTCTATATATAAAAAAAAATACTCTCTAACCATTTGTACATAGGATACGTGTTCCCCCCCCCCAAAAAAGCTCAATTCCCGTTCTCTGGCCCCTGGATTCTACCTAAGGCGACACCAAATCTCTCCTAAAACTATACCAAATCCCGTCCCAACCCTTATGTTGCGGACTCCCACATTACACTACCCCTACTACAAAATTGCCATCCCCAAAATCTCAATCTCTTAACCTTACTACAATTACAACAAAATAACATCAAAATAAACAATATATCGCTCAGAATTCTACATAAAATCTCCATAACTACTGTGTCTCCACTTATACTTCTCAAAATTCTATAACATACACTAACTCAAAACAACATTGCATTATTTTCATCTCTACTATTTCTTTAACTCTGACTTCAATTTGGACAGATCTGTATGTCCCACAAAATTCAACTTGAACTGATTCAAACATTTTATTCAACCAATTACTATCACCCACTTCTATCTTTCGCAACCCACTGAAAATTTTACCTATCACAACTATTTTTCATTTTATTTTAAAATCTATAAACACATTGAAAACATATTATTATATTTTTATAATTCTTATTCCTAACATACTAAATGCAATTAACACACTAAGACATATTAAACACAATATAAGAAGTATTTAGTGCATCTATTTTTTAAATTCAAACAAAATTATTGAGTAGCAAATCATCATTATTAATTAAAATATAGCAAATTTTTAATACTTTATCCCCTGGATAACCTCCCAGCCACACACACTATGACCCCCCCCCTGGACTGTGGCGTCCAGTTGCGTCCACAAGGACTGAGGTTTTGGAGGAATGTTACATCTCCCCGTCCTTGCTTCTGCGTTACATTTAAAATACTAGATATCATCATATCTTTGTCTATAATCATGCGCCCCTAATACGGTTCTACCACCTGTCTATGCTACCCCTACGCGGGCAGAGTGGCAGCCGCTGTTCCATAGTTTGGTGATTCCCCTTTTATTAACCCCCATCAATTTCAAAATACACCTTTACAACGATAACAGCTATGGCCAGTTAAGGCAGAACGTGACGCAATGAGCCCCAACCATAGCTGTTAAAGCTAAACCAATTCCACGGTCAGGGTTCGGTGAGGCCGTGACCGCCCGAAAATTTGGGGAATCACAAGTAAAATATCTTTTGTAATATTAAATTTAAGAATTTATATTTAAATGACAATATTAATTTAGATGGTGTTTTAACCCACTTTATATGGAAGCTTAACCATTATTAACATAAAATATTAAATACAAAATTTACAACCTCCCACCATAGCAGTTCCACACTACACTGTTATGTCACTTCATTGAGCACCAAACTACCCCAAAATTATCCCCACATCTTGTATAATACATTACATAACATAATAAACAAATAGACATTAACCTTGATTATTAGTATATATTAAACAACAATTCTCTTTAAATAATTTATATAAAAATTTATAAACATTATTATTTAAAATTTTTCATTAACTCTTTTTATTTATCATCATTATGGATTTATCCTGTGTTGCAGTCAGATTTTCAAAATTTCTAAATTTATTATTAACACATATTTTTAACCATTATGTTATTCCACAAAATAAACCATTTAACATTCATTTATTTATTAATTATTATTAAATCAAAATCTCACCAAACAATTTACATTCATTATAAAATTCAAACATTTAACATTCAATCACAATATCTAAACATCTCAAAATATTTTAACTGTTTTAACTTCAATTGATTATTAAAACACAACATATTTCAATACTATCAAAATTTTACAAATCATTAATTATTGTCTTCATAATTATTTTGTTATTTAATTAGAATGCAAAATATTCATATTCATAATATTATTATTATTAACACAACATTTTCTAATACATATACACATTATTTTTCTAACCTTTCATAATACACACAAATGAATTCCCTACATTATATTTACAAAGTATACGTCAAAACTGGTCCATTGTTTCCCACTTCACTGTCCAAATCTGCAAGGTCGTTACCAAAATTATAATATTTAACAATGTTTATTCACTGATATCTAGTTCAACCTCCATCGTCATGTAAATACCTAATATATTTGTAACATATATTATTTTTATCCACACACAAATTATTATAATCATTACTATCATAATAACCCATCAATTCTATTTCATCCATTATACCACTATAAATCTTGTCACCATAAGTTAGGATTGTCCCGTCTATATCAGTGTTATTTGTTAATGTCAGGTAAATTGTTTTCGCATTTTTGTATTCCTCAACTACTACGTCAGGTAAGTCATTATAGTTAGGTAAGATATTATCAAAATTATTCTCTATCTCTCTTTCAACAGGTACGTATTTCACATGATTCATCATCACCCCTTCTAGTATTTTTCTCAATTCATCATACTTTCTTTCTAACTTATATAGTTCTATTTCACTCTCAATACATAACTCTCTTTCTTCATGCACCACATCACACTCTCACAGTTATTACGGACAGAGGGTACAACATGTAACAGTACAGAATTAACCGTACCAGAATAATGGTATGTAGGGATATATTTTATTGTAAATTTTATTGTAATCATCAAGTTAAATCAGACAAGGTTAGTTTTGACCCAAGTCCCACAACATATGTGAATTCACCGGTGGAGAGCCGATCCAAGGTCAGCGGCGTACGAGCAAATTGAAACGACGAAAATGGCAGTGCTAGGCGCTAAAAATTGACAATACTGACTTTCGATTGGTCCATTGTAACAAATCGTCATCAAAAACACAATGACGATATAAAACCATTACGTATTAACCAAAACAGTGGATAGAGAACAATAGACAATGACGTCAGATGCACGACCACTTACATAACAATTACGTCTAACCCGGTCTCAGTCGTCAAAAGTAAATCAGGGAGCATACACGCTCTAACAGTAGTGGGCAGTTTTCTGCCAGAAAATGTAACATTTTATTGCTAAAAAATGATCTACATAATCTCACAGTAAACATTAACAGTTATATAGCATCAGTGAACTTTCTAAAAATGTATTCAAATTAGAGTCAGTGAAAATGGCCAACAGCAGACTGGACAAACACCTGCCCACCGCATGGAGCCGCTAAGGAAGGAACTACGCCACTTCTATTCAGGAAAGCCCTGCATTGCATTACTAAATTTCAAAAAGTAGATAAAGATGAGCTCAATTTCTATAAAATTTGTCTAAATTCAGGTGAGAGAGGGAGAGAGTGCGAGCGAGAGTGTAACCGGTGTTGATCAACCCAATATTAAAATGAGTCGTTGGTTTGTGATCATGTTTAGTTAGTATTAAGAGTAAAGTATTAAAGAAATCGAAACTATAATTCTGTTTAATGATGAGAATTACATACATAAAAGAAGTCAGTTATATAGCATCATAAAATGTGCACAATTAACCTTGAGTAAAGTCAAGGGCGGAATAGTCTAGCCGCCATTTTGGAATTTTGAATCATGAACCATTGTTATGCTTATATTAATTTACAAAGTATTTACTGAAAATAAAACCCAAAATTCGTTACCATTATTTAATGTGTCACGTTATTTCTATACCCAACGACTTCTGCCGCTGTCTGCTTAACGCAATTCTGGACCAAAAGCCTAATGCAAGTAAATGAGCAAAACACGTGTTACTCCGGTGATAAGATTTATTATTCAAATTACACAAATATTAATTATCATACATTCAGTACTAATAATTGTATAATTAATATACATAAAGGTGTAAGTTAACAGATGGCGCCCGAACAGGGACTTTATATATAAATAAGCAGACAAGCAGAGGTTAGACGGGTAGTGAAATATACGAAAAAAAAAAAAATACATAGAGATTACCTGTATAGGTTATGCATGGTGCGAATAGAGTACAACACAACAACTAAAATAAAGTTATTATTGTTAATATATTAATAATAAAAAGAAAAGAAATGGCAAATAGTAATGAGACGAGTAAAACAGAATCAGAAATGATGGGTGATAGTATTTATTCAACATCAGACCTAACAAAAAGAATGGAAGAGAATGACATAATAAGAATGATGAAACTGCTTTTTAATGAGCAGAGCGTCAAATTTGATCAATTCGATGTACAATTGAGTGATATCAAAAAAGAAATTAAAAAACAGAGTTGTAATTTGGACAAAAGATTAAATGAAATAGGTACAAAGTTAGACAAAATACAGTTAGAAAATAAGAGTAGAGAATCAAATAAATTGAATGAAAATAAAGACAAGGTAAGTAGTGGTGAGAATTATGATAATAGAATTACAAATATGGTGTTAGAAAATAATTGTGTGAGTATTGAGAGTGGTGATAAAAGTATAATGGGAGTAGAATTTGATAATGAAGTGATAAAAAGTGTTGATGAATTAGAGAGAAAGTATAGAGAGAATTTACAGATAAAGGGGTTGCAGGGGGTAAATTTTTCCCGTAATGTTGTAGTCGGGGGTGAAGAAAAGGCTTCACGAGTGTATTGGGTAGATAAATGGTCTACCGATAATTGTTTTTTGAATTGTTGTATTGTTCCTGTAGAAATCAGGAGAGGTTTTAATGTAGTAGTACCCTCTGAATGGAGTGAGAGATATTTAGAGAAAGAGTTGTGTGTAGATGGTGAGATGCAAGTATTTAAGTTAGATAGAGGTTATAAAGAGTTGATAGAGAGAGTAGGATGGAAGAAAACAAACTATATGAAATACTTACCTTATAATGAAGCTGATATAGCAGTAGGAAAAGATGATAATGAAAATAATGACTTTATAACGTACCTAGTGGTGACTGATTATACTGGAGGTGACAGGACAATAACCAATCGTGACAAGTTGTATGTTGAATTGATAGGGAATAACCCTATTAATTATGATGGTTTTATAAAATATAAGAATTTAAATGTGTATTATATTAATGATGTTAATATAACGTATTTAATAAAAAATAAATTGTACAGACCAAAGATAAGACTATTGTTTAACGATGGAGGGTAGATCTTTTATTGTGTTATGAACATTTAATTGTGTGAACAGTGTTTTTAAAAATGGACTGATTAGGACTGATTAGGGTAAATGATTTCATGATTATGTGAATTGTATATTTTTGTGTATTTTTGCTGTTGTGTATTTTATGTAATTTTTATGTAAACATGTATTGTACGATTTTAAATAATTGAAGGAAGTTATTAATGATTTTAAAGGATATTATGAGAATTCAGATTCTAATGGTTAGTAGATGATTATGTATTTGGATATGAAAGGTGTTGTTAGCAGATAAGTGATGAATTTCTAATGGTATATTAATGTTGAAATGTTATAAAGAGTTTGGGGATA
This sequence comes from Magicicada septendecula, assembly GCA_034769895.1. Classification (NCBI taxonomy): domain Eukaryota; kingdom Metazoa; phylum Arthropoda; class Insecta; order Hemiptera; family Cicadidae; genus Magicicada; species Magicicada septendecula. Next base: position 383,571,329 of record CM068373.1, read on the forward strand.
GTGATAAATAAGGACATTGGAGATAGGTAAATAGAGTTATTGGGAGTTAGGGAAAATAAAGTGTTGAGATGTTGGTAGTATATAAAGAGGTGTTAGATATTTTAGGGACACAGTAGGTAGCGATTATATGTAGAGTTGAGTAATGTGGATGGTAATTTTATAGTTGTTGTTGGTGATATTTTGTAATAAGGGTATTGGTGTAGGAGTCCAACGAGAGATGTTGAGACGGGAGTGGACCGTTGTGTGCCGGAAAGGGTTATCTGAAAGGGTCAGGAACCGATAAGGGAATGAGTTGGTTAGAGGGAATACACACATACTAGTACAAAAAAATGAGCGGTGCCAGAGGTTTTAAATGGGATTTGTGAAGGGGGTTTATTATAGAGATATTGGTGTCATATTATATGTAAATGGTTAGAAGCGGTTGTTAGTTAAAAGGAGGTGAGTAAGGTTAGATTGACAATGCCAAAATAAGATATAGAGAATAATGAATAATAGAGAGTCACCCAAACTAGTAAGGATAAAAGGGTTAGAAAAGGAGAATTCATGGTAGGAAGGTGAGGTAACAAAGGAAGGTAATTGTAACTGAAAGGTAAAGGATAAATTTGAAAATTTTTGTATAGAATCTAACGAAATGAATAGAAGTTAATAGAGAATTGTTGATAATAAAAAATGTTATAAAGTTCTGCTACAAGTTGTGTAAATGTTAATATGAATTAAGTAATGTGAATTGTTCAATGTTAGTGTTTAATGCTTATGATGTACCATGTTTTATTATGTTGATGATAGTGTGTGGTTAGGAGGCTACTGTAAGGTTAGTGACCATGATAACATTAAAATTTGTGTTATAGTAACCAGTCTCTAAAAAAAAAAAAAAAAAAAAAAAAATGATTCTGTTGAACAGGGGGTGAAATTAAAGTGAAGAAATGAGTAAAGAAATTTAGATAGTTAAAAATGCGGCCATGCTAGATAAATATACTGATAGTAATTGAAATAAATGAATAAAAATAGTAGTTGTTTGAGAATCAAAAAATTTATGTTGTGTTTAGTATAAGAGTATAATTTTATGATGAAAGAGGCAATTTAATATTGACGGGAGTCAAAGCAATTGATACGAATGTGTAGGAGTGCTGTCAAGTAGAAGGCTTATCTATCCTAAATCTTGTTATATTTTATTGTGTTATTTGGTACTTTATAAATAAATAAAACCAACGCCTCAAATCACAAACCAATGCATCTAAGAGGAAACATATCAGTTGCGGATATGTAAATGAATGAGACCACTATTTTAAAATTTTGTATTGAATGTTTCAGAGTTTTATGGTGTTGTGACCGCGGTCCTGCGCTGGCCGGCGTGTCAGAACAGGAGCGTGCAGTGCCTCATGGCCTTATGGTGTAGGGATCTCTCAGGAGAAGTCCAGTAAGGTCAGACGGGTACGATCGACACTATGGAACCAAGAGTAAGGGATTGATCTTTTCTTTTTATTAACACTACAGGGGGTTGTGGAACATATCTGAACTGATCCTTTTAGAAAAGTATGAATGAGTCAATGAAAGTTTTTGTGTCTCGACACAAAACCTTTCATTGAGGGGGTTTTGTAACAGTACAGAATTAACCGTACCAGAATAATGGTATGTAGGGATATATTTTATTGTAAATTTTATTGTAATCATCAAGTTAAATCAGACAAGGTTAGTTTTGACCCAAGTCCCACAACATATGTGAATTCACCGGTGGAGAGCCGATCCAAGGTCAGCGGCGTACGAGCAAATTGAAACGACGAAAATGGCAGTGCTAGGCGCTAAAAATTGACAATACTGACTTTCGATTGGTCCATTGTAACAAATCGTCATCAAAAACACAATGACGATATAAAACCATTACGTATTAACCAAAACAGTGGGTAGAGAACAATAGACAATGACGTCAGATGCACGACCACTTACATAACAGTTACGTCTAACCCGGTCTCAGTCGTCAAAAGTAAATCAGGGAGCATACACGCTCTAACAGTAGTGGGCAGTTTTCTGCCAGAAAATGTAACATTTTATTGCTAAAAAATGATCTACATAATCTCACAGTAAACATTAACAGTTATATAGCATCAGTGAACTTTCTAAAAATGTATTCAAATTAGAGTCAGTGAAAATGGCCAACAGCAGACTGGACAAACACCTGCCCACCGCATGGAGCCGCTAAGGAAGGAACTACGCCACTTCTATTCAGGAAAGCCCTGCATTGCATTACTAAATTTCAAAAAGTAGATAAAGATGAGCTCAATTTCTATAAAATTTGTCTAAATTCAGGTGAGAGAGGGAGAGAGTGCGAGCGAGAGTGTAACCGGTGTTGATCAACCCAATATTAAAATGAGTCGTTGGTTTGTGATCATGTTTAGTTAGTATTAAGAGTAAAGTATTAAAGAAATCGAAACTATAATTCTGTTTAATGATGAGAATTACATACATAAAAGAAGTCAGTTATATAGCATCATAAAATGTGCACAATTAACCTTGAGTAAAGTCAAGGGCGGAATAGTCTAGCCGCCATTTTGGAATTTTGAATCATGAACCATTGTTATGCTTATATTAATTTACAAAGTATTTACTGAAAATAAAACCCAAAATTCGTTACCATTATTTAATGTGTCACGTTATTTCTATACCCAACGACTTCTGCCGCTGTCTGCTTAACGCAATTCTGGACCAAAAGCCTAATGCAAGTAAATGAGCAAAACACGTGTTACTCCGGTGATAAGATTTATTATTCAAATTACACAAATATTAATTATCATACATTCAGTACTAATAATTGTATAATTAATATACATAAAGGTGTAAGTTAACAAACATTATACAACATTAATTCATTTAACAATAAGGGTCTCTTGCCCTGAAAAAACAACATTAAATCATCATCATCATTATAAACAATAAGGGGAAAATTTGCCCTCTGTCCCCATTCAACTACAACATTATTTTTCCACTCTCTCTCTACTTCATAAACACTCATTAACATCTCATAATCACTACATTCTGCAATTTCATTAGTACTATTTTGGATTATATTTTCATCATTGGTATCTCCCTTATTCTTTACCCCCACTATACTCTCAGAATTGTAATTAAAATCATCATCATCACTAGTCATTATTTTATTATCTAACACTACCTCTCCCACTATTTCGTCATTTTTAATACTTGTCATACTTAAAACATTGTCACCTAATTTCTCAAACTTCTGTTCTAACTTATTTAAACTATTTTTTACTGTTTCATTAGTGCTTTCTAAATGTTTATTAATTTCTTGTATCTCACTTTTCAACTCTTCAAATTTGTCATTCTGTATATTAAATTTAGCATCAGAATCGCTCTTTATTTCGTTAATTTGGTTTTTTAATTCTCTGAAATTACTATCTTGTTTTTCTACACTATTGTACATCATATCATACAATCTTGCTAACATAGTATCATTATCAGATTTCTTATTTTGATTTCCTAAAATAGGGGTTGAATGAATCTCAACTGTCTGTATTATTTTTGACTCCTCAAGACTACTGTCAGTTGTTTGAATTCCGGAGTCGCTACTTATTTGATTTGCTATCTGACTATCAGATAAACTAATATCATTATTATCTGACATTTTTCTTAAAATTTTTTTTTTATATATATTTCTTAGCAAAATATTATTTTGTCATACATAATTATTATTGAGAAAAGGAGAAAAAAAATGTTCTGCTCACTCATACTACATAACATGATATAACCTTATTCTATACGTCTATTTTACGTATGCAAAAAAAATTTATTTTACCTCAACAACCATATTATTTCTGCAACAGGTCCACATTTGCATAATTAAATTTATGCAAACGGTCCAGCTGGTCGGGCGCCATTGTTATTTTATTAATTAACTGTCTTTTTATTAATCTATTATTACATTTTGTAAACCTTTTATACTTTCGGCTAGTGAAGCAGCCATATTGTCGAGTACCAACTTACTCACCATGTCCAGGATCTCGTTAGACGTGTTGAAAACCATATGGTTGTTTGAAATAACTATTAATTCACATGTTAAGTATTCAAATCAATATGGTTTTATTAAATTCTAAAAGAAAAACAAACATCAGCAAGTTATAATTTTTACATCAAAATACGAAATCTCCTTTCTCCTTCATACATTAATTTCTGTAATATTCAAGAATAAGTATTCATAAAATAGATTATTGTTAAGTAGACTTCCCCTTAAGATATAACACAAATACAAATTATTCTCTACGACATAACGAAAACCAGCGCTTTCACACACACACACACACACACACATACATATATCTATCCCCCGATTTTAAGAGCTCATAGTTTTGAAAATGTTAAAATTTTTTAATATTTAAATCAAAATTTTGAAAGTTTCATTTTATGTTATTCCTGTAGGTTACTTATCTGTTCATTTTTTGTCCACAAGACGTCACTTTGTTATACCCGCACACATTCTTTGTTTTAAACTGTTAACTTTCCGAAAAAACTGTTCATTTCTGTTATTTATATTTTTACTTCACATAAAATTATTCTGTTGTTTTAATTTCAATTTTATTTCACATTTTGTTGTTTTGCGGGCCCGCACTTACGTTTCGAAACTTTTATATATACCACTCGCGAGTGGTGATGGCATTATACTGAGCAGAGAAAACAGCGCTATTTTTTTCAAGCGCTGTTGTAGGATACTTGATTCTGTTGTTTTTTAGTTTGTATCCTTGCGCCAGCTGCATGTCACCGTTATGTAACTGAATTACTCATCAAGGATAGGCTCTGACGTAACGCTCGCCTGATGCTGGTTATATAATTTGTTTACTGTTGTGTTTGTCCTTGAACTGACTTTTGCACAGTTTGTCGATTATTAAAACTGTCCACACAATATTATTAAAAAAATTCTGCATCGGATAAAGTCAACAGCAGTGTAGCCACGGTTGCGATCGCTCCAAACAAGAAATTTACCGAAGTTTATAATTTCTGTCCCTATCACTCAATATGTTATTTATTATCATAAAAAAAATTATAAATTGTGTTATTACCCCAAAATAGGCCCCAAAATGCCCCGCTACAAAGAGATTGTAAGAGCAACTTACTACCCTATGTAGATGATATATGCGGAATAAAAAGAAGTAATATAAATGAATAATAATGTAAAAAACAAAGGAAAGTTACACAAATTCCTTTCAATTTAAATCAACTCACAGTCTAATAAAAGGTTGATATATGAAGTATGAAATAAAAAAAAAGTGAGATAATAAGGAATAAGTTACACACATTCCTGTATAATATAAATGTAAGAATCACAAACTTACGACTATAATTAAACAAAAAATAACTAAAAAGGAATACGCTACAAACATTCCTTTAAAGTAAGAGAATTAACTTACAAAGAGTTATCAAAAATGATATTTAATACAGAATAAAATAAACAAAAATAAAATCAAGCTCAATTACTGAGATAAATACCTAAAATTATAATGAATCAAATGTATTCAAAGAAAAAAAAAAATCTGAACTGGTACGTGGAAGAGAGAGAAATTATGTATAAAACAAATATACAGAAATGGATAAAGCAGAATATTGCTAAATAACCAAGAAAAGAATAAAAATGTCTAAGACAATTAAAATGATCACCATGAGCATTGAAAACAAACTAATGAAAAGTTAGATATGATGAAATTAACATATGAATAAATATAAAAACAATCAAGTGTATGAGCAAATGATAGTATATAGTTAAGGTATAGCGGAATTAAGAATGAGTAAAAGGCCAAAGTGATCTAAAAACAAACCACAAGGTGGTCAATCCCAAAGTATATTATTATTATTATTGTTGAATTAAGTCACAAGTTGACAAAAAAGGTATTTATGATTGACTGTTGAAAAGTCCAGCAATCCAAATAAACTGAGCAGAGATGATGTGCCTCTGGTCTCAGAAAAATGAGTAGTAATGGGAGAAACCAGCTACTATAAAAGTTAGGGAAAAAATTGTGTATAAGGGAAAATGCACCAATGGAAATAAATAAAAATAGATCCAAATAAAATGGAATGAATTAAGTAAGAAGAGATATGAAGAATAGAGAAACAAACAAGAAAGAAAAGGAAAAAGATTATCTATAACTGATAATTTCATAAAAAACTATGCTAGTGTTTTATCAAAATGATCAATTTTAGAGGAGAGGCATTATGTTACAACACAAATAAGCCACCCCAGTACCAGGGATAAAAAAGATAATTCTTAATGTAAAAATACTTCATATAAAATAAAATGTTTAAAAATGAATAAAATATAAATATTATGACACGACGAACGACGATATTACCCAACCCAAGTGATTGACCCAACAACAGAAACACAAAGAAGGGAACCACGAAACATACACAGAGACAAAAGGTGATTGACCAAACAAATAGGAAATAACAAAAGAAGATAAGAAACCAGAACTAAAGAAGAATCAAAGGAAGTGAACAAATTCCTACGACTAAATAGAAATTAAACCAGATGAGAAGAGGAGAACCGAACCAAGATGAAGACAATTGAGGTTGAAGAAGAGGAAGAATGAAGAGGAGACAGGTTGAACCCAAGGAGAAACTAACACCACATATAAAGGGGAGAAATGGTAGACTCAAAGATAGAATACTGTAAATAAACCCCAAATAATTATCCACTAATGAAACAAATAGTATTGTTGTACTTGAAATAACTTGTATACCTATTTTAAAACAAAAGACAATTATAAAGTAACGTAGTGTAGAAAAGTACACTAACACAATTATTAAGGTTAGGTTTAATGAAAGGTAAATAACCAAATGTCGTTAATAATAAGAATTATGTTATAAAGAAATAGTGAGAAATAATAGGAGAAATAAGTATAGGGATTACCCACTAAGTAACACTTAATACAAACAGTGAACCAAAATAAAGTGCAATAGTGAAAGTGTAAATACCCTAAAAATAGTGAGTGTGTATCAGTGATAAACCTGTGTTAATTAAAGGTGAAGGTGATACGTGGAAATAGATATTTTAAGTAATAAAGATGTAATAATAAATAAGAAAACACTTTATAAAGCATTGATAAACAGTCAATGATTTGAGTGATCTTGTGAACATTCATATAATTAAGAATAATTAAAAATAATATTTCAAATAAAGATAAGTAAAACATGTGATATTATTCAGGGAGAAAGCCCAGATAAAAACAATTGTATTAACATGGAATGGAGGAAGATAGTAATATTGAAATAAGGTTTTGTTTTAAAATTAAGTATACAATGAATAAAACACCCCATGTTAAAAGGGGAAATAACTTTAATAAGTTTGCAAGAAGTGATGATGTTTATCACTCAAAGTAGTAGCAAAAGAATGAAATTAATGTTAAATCAACAGTAACTAATAACTTATAAAGAATTGTTTGTTTCAATGTTATGAAGAGGACATGGCTGAAAGGAACTTGCAGTCCATAAGCCTAATTGTTATATTTTAAAATATGTATAATGAAAACTGTATTGAATAGTAATTAAAACACAAACAGAATCAACACACAACACAAACAAATATGATAACAAAGTGAAGCCCATCAGGCTGAATTAAAATGTAATTTAAAAGAAATAAACAAAATACCATCATGGCTACTTTTGGCTATGAAAACGTCTAACTGTCAGACACACACAAATGTCAATTGTAACAAATTCACAAGGAAATTTACTAATCTAAGACCAGTAAATGGCCAGTAATTATATGTAAATCATTTTAAAAGAGAAATGTTATTATAAAAGTTTAATTTAAGAGAGATATGTAATTTATCAAATGTCAAATATTTAGACTAAAGTTAAGGTATAATAGAATATGACCTTATGAGGTATCATTTTAAACTTTGAAAGGAAAGAAATACAATAGTGATATTATTTATTACCCCAAAGGGAAGATAGAGGAATAAAATCATTAAGAAAATACATAATAAATTTGAATAAAAAATTCAAATCTCTTAACAATGCTTTTGAAAGAGGTCTTAACCAATCAAAGGATTACTGTTACCATAGTAACGGGCCATAGTACGGGGTTGAATACTAATTTTCCATTAAATTTATTAGACTTGAAGAAATGACGCGTGGGTAAGTGGCACGCAAAATTGTGATGACTGAAATTTTCCATTAAATAGTTAAAAAGACGTTCGGAAGTTGACAACAAAAACCAAAGACGAATAGATGCAGAACTACCAAGATTAAACGATGTCCTGGAACCAAATCACAAGAAATTAAATAACAGAAAGTCCCAAGACAAGACAGAAGAAGATGCCCGAAGCCTAAAACCAGTCCAAAATTACAGAATTTCAACTACCCCAGATGATAACGTATCAACACTAATAATCAAAATTTCTCACTATTAAACAAAGTTAATTTTCTTTCAAAGGTTTAATGCATAATCAACTTACGTAAAAACATTTGTTAATTAAAGTATAACCTCGCATTAGTGTGTGAACTTTGTAACAAACAATATGACACTACCGAACAGTTTGCAAAAACACTTCATATTCTTTAAGTACGTATAAGGTATGGTAGTGTACTTTTTTAATGTAACCAACTTTTATGTCTTATTTTATAATCCAAAGGACCCCAGATTTTGAACAGATTAATATATTGTATGTAAACAGTAGCCATCACGGCATCAAAATAATTTGTTTTCAAACCGATTTCACCAACCTTGAAATATTGGCGTCTCATGTTCTAAGCCGGAGCAATTTGTTATTAAACCATTTATAATCCTTTTGTCATAATAATTAATGACTGAATTTGTATTAAAATAACAGTACAGAGTATTACCATCGTTTTATTTCATAGGACGTTGTAGAATATATGTGTGTTAGCAATTTTTATTCAGTAACCAACTAGCGCTCGTCACGAGTGGACAATACGGCAACCTGTATAGCGCCGGGAACCATTTGAACGCTCCAGCTGTCAACGCTAATAACACTTATCAACTTGTAATTTAACAATTTTAATTGTTTTGATATAAACAATTTGGCGCCACCCGGGATTCGCAACCCCTATGAATTAACAGGTAGGTTGTACTGGTAATTTGGACCACGCTACAGACTTCAGTAGTGACTACTATTATTGTAACGACCGGTGTGAGGCCAACACACCACATTAACACTTATCCACATAATAAACAAGTGTAAACACATTTTAACAGGTACGCACTCAATATCTAGTTAAAATTTGTATATACAAATTTATATGTAATTTAATTTGTATAGCCCCACGTTCTTTGGGAGCCATTTTTATACAACAAATTTATTATATAATTTAAATTTGTGGACCCCCACGATCTTGGAGCACCATTTTTATACAACGATACCATGTTATTAAATTTAAGCGTGTCGTGCCACACGTCAAGGGCGACAAAAAAATGTAATAAGTTATATATTCTGTGCAATTTAATTGGTACATTAATTGAACTCATACACTTTATATATATAACATTACTAACAACATGTACGTGTATTTGGGGTTCAGGTGTAAATATAATAAGAGTATTTTTATTATCAATATTAAAAACTCATGTTTATTATTTTTTCATTATTTAAAATTATTATAAACATCATTAATTTGTCGGTCACGATATTGCTCATTATTTAATGTTTATATCTTACGATATGCAATATTACACATATTTAAAAAATTCTTATATCTAAACATGTTAATCTTATATCTAGACATGTTAAATAATTTTTATTAATTTATTATAAAATTAAAACATTCTTATATTGAAATAAATTGTCTTATCTCAGATCTGACCTCTACTCGCTCAGTCTATACCAATGTTTTGACTTCAATTGAACTTTATATTAATTTCTTGTAGACTGGCTTTTGTTTTAATATTCAACTTTAAATTAATCTTTCTATACTTCAAATATCTAATTACTTTGCTATTTATTTTGATAATAAACTCTACTCTCTTTACTTTAAATTCTCTTTCATTTATTACTGCTTTTATGTATATGCGATCGCTCATTCTGACGACTAAACATTTATTTACATTTTAACGTATTATTACTAAATATAAACTTTCTCTGTTTCAATTTACTGTCTTTTGAAATCGTCTTTATGAGCTCTTTTGTTTTTATAAATCATTTTAAATGCATTAAGCATGTCACCTCGATTTCTGATGATCTTACAACTGTTGTCCGGGGTTCCAGCGTTGTCTAGAGTTAATTGTCCATTCCTCTTGTCCTGGCGTGGTCCTGGATACGTCTAGGGTCCAGCATCGATCTACGGCACCTTCCCTGGATACGTCTAGATGTTCAGCGTCGATCTACGGCAGCTTCCCTGGATACGTCTAGATGTCCAGCGTCGATCCACAGCATATTTCCTGGATATACTCTTGATAGACTAACTATTGCTGTATTTGCTTTTCCTGTAATATTGTCGTGACTTTAATAAACGTCATTTCGTTTGTTACTGTGACTTGTAATAGGATAAAAAATATAAACTGTTTTGCCGCCGGACAGCATGTCCGGCTGCAACTGAGTCTTGAAATGAAGAGAAGGGTTTTTGGTCGAACCCTTAATTTATACCCTCTCGAGATTCCGCGCTGGTCGGCTCCAAAATCGTCCTGTCGATACCTGCGTATCTCGTGACAGCCCCCACTACCAAACCTTTTCATCTATTTGCAATTATTAGCAAATATCACTGTTTTTGCACAGAATCGAGATAGCACAAATCGTAGTTACTTCGATTAATCACTCACTATATTAATTTGAGCGTCTTAGGGTAATTGGCGTATTTTTTAGCACGTTTATTTTGCACTGTCTTCGCATAACGTGTTCTATTAACGTCATCTTTTTACTGGGGATAACTATAATTTTTACCCACACTTTGGTGCTTTTGGTTTGATCATACATTGTAACAAAACCAATATTGTTCAATTGGTTTTGTTGTTTGTATTTAGGAAATAAATTTTGTAATGAATTAGTGTACAAATTCTGCTCTTTTAATTCTGTTTCTGTTAATTGTATTAATTTGAAGTTTTATAATTAACTTCCGTGTTAATTATATTATCTCCCGCACTAATCGATAGACGGTTCTTCTTCTTCTTCGAGTATTCTCCTTCTTCTTTGGTAAAGGCCGCCTTTCGGTTAGTCCGTGATCTCAATTTATCTTATTTTTTATTCTATTTATTAAATTTATAAATAAATTTAAACCAAATTGCAGAAAAAATAGATTTATTAACAATTGTATACAGTATCGATTGTTAATCGATTGTCAACAGTAGTATCGACTCGTTCTCAGGGCTTGTCGATTAATTTTTTACAGTTGTATTTTTTATTAATTATTTGGTTCTTTGAACGGTTATTTTATATATAGTCAGAGAAGGGTAAGGTCAGGAAAGTATAACACTTACAGGTAAAAAGCTTAATTCATAAAAATTACAAGTTATTAATTAATATATAATGTTTATTAAAGATAAAATTTCGAACCAGTGAAGTCTGTGTGGTTACGTTGGTAAAGCTCGCTTAGGATTGTGGGAAGAAAGATGGCGGCTCCTGGACTGCATATGTTAAACCGTAGACGCTCGATGAAAATTTCTTTTAATAAATGGTGCCTTTTCAATGTTTCCTCGTCTCCGCAGTTGTGATTATTCCTTCTGGTGTTAGTAGAATGGTTCTGGTTCAGTGTCTTGTGATTCACTTCGATTAAATATGTGTGATAATGTTTAATTTACTTTGTTCAATAAGGTCGAAACTAGCACTTCTCGCCTCGTTATTAAGAATTCTTTATTGTGTAGGTTTAAGTTATTATTTCTCTCGTTTACTGTTCCGTATTACTTTATTTTAATTGTGTTATTAAAGGTTCTCACTGAGTTTAGTTTTAAGTTCAAAATTTAGTACTTTATGATTTTTCACGTTAGACTAGGCTTACAGACCTATCGCCATATTTGTCTGATATATAGGTTAATATTAGCACAAATATCGCGTTCAAGTGTTCTCGACAAGGTCCAATAATTAACTGTTCTCATTTCCTTCGTCTCCTGAACGTCTTAGCCAATTTAATATCAGTAATACTGTAACGGGACAAACTATTGGGATTTATTTCTTCTAAAATAAATGTACAATGTAATAGCCACTCAAGCTGAACAACATTTGAATCATAAACGCTGGACAGTTTTTTTTTACACCTTGCAGTCAGTGCGGTTCCAAGCCAAGCCGTACGTAGGTGTTGTTGTTGCACAAAAGCCATTAACGAGTCTGGGAATGTGAAAGTTAGCAGCGAGGGGGGCGTATTCGCATATAGGCGCGCATGAGTGTGACGCTGAGAACTGAGTGAGAGGCACGTACGAAACATTCCAGAGCAAAAAGGGTGATGGAAACAAAGAATACAACACAGTACAATCCGCCCAGTTGAAATTACACTCTTAAACCGGCCGGTTGTAAAGAACAGTTCTGAAACAAAAATGCGGGCCCATATAATAAAAATGTGATTTTAATTCAAATTAATAAGTTTTACAGTTATGAAGTGACAGTTTCGAGTGACCCGGCGAAAATTACGGCAAAGAACGAAATGTGCAGCGTGGTGAAAGAAATAGAAAACGGATGGAGGCTGGACTGAATTTTAGGGACGAAATGGCAGATAAGAGAATCAATTGTCTTATTCTATTATATTCATAAATTATGAAAAGAAGAAATTTAAAGCAAAATTTTATAACCATTCAAAATTGAAACCTTTTTAAAAAATTTAAATGAGCTCCTAAGGGAAATTTAAATATGTATCGTGAGAGAGTAAAAGGGCGTGTGTAATAATCATGTAATAAAATTAAGAGGCGCTGGTTTGTGATAAAATGGGGTATAACTATTTCTATATTATTTTAAATATGTCTATTGTAATCAAGGTAATACCAGTATATACGAATAAGTAATCATGATAATTTTTGTTTAGGATATCAAAATTTAAAGTGAGAAGGGATATTTCATTTATGATGGGGTTGTAACAGCATCTAAAATTTTCTGTTGTTTATTTAAATGCAATTGAATTGTTCTGAGGTAATAAAGAAAAAGATGAGTATAAGAGTAACAAATATGTTTAATTTCAAAAAACCAGTTCTGATTTTCCCGTTCGCTGATTCGAACCCTGGTGAGTGAAAAATCAGGTTGGCAGACAACAACATGGCGTCTACAGAGCCAAAATACATAATAAATAAACAAAACCTATTTATTAATTTATAAAAAGGATAAGTAAGATAACAATTGGCGATTCCGAATAGTGACTTTATATTGCTACGACAGCACAGAACAATCTACGCATTTATCGAATGCACCAGAAAGATCTCGACGTAAGCGTGTTGTGTACGTGCTACTAGACGCATTTTGCGAGAATTTTCTCGACTGAGCCAGGCTTCGCTCGGGCGCTCGGACTGTGTCAAGGCCGCAGCAATTACGTAGTTCGCGAGAGATAAGACGCAGTTTGGAAGCTTCTGGTGTGTGAGCGTAACTATAAATACATCGCGTCGCGGCCTTAGTTTTCAGTTAAATGCGAGATTTTTGACTGTGCGGTCCGAGAGTATTAGTGCGATATATTTACAGAGCGGTTCGAGTTATTACGGTGTACGTTCAAGTAGTTATTAGTGAGTGTTGCGTTTTATATTCGGACGGTATAATTGTAATACAGTTGAGTTTTAATATTAGTGGACATTTTATTGCGTATGAACAATCTTCATTTGATTTGTTGTAGACACTGTGTTGTTAATTACGAACTGTTTTAATATAACAATTAAAGGTGTGATTAGTGACTTAATTGGTGTCTTGTAATTATTTTGTTTCCACTGTACCTACGACGATCGAATAGACCGTCGTAACAGTGGTGTCAGAACTGGGATAGAACGATTAACAGTGGAAACAGTGGATACTTTGTACAAGACGAGTGTTATTCGTAATTAATCGAAAAACAATGGATGCCAGTCAGATGATGGAAAATTTCCAGGCGCTGTTGTTGCAGACAGACGAACGACGACGACAGGAGGTGGAAGAAGCAGAAAAACGACAGGATGAGAAACGCAGGCAGGAGGCGGAAGAAGCAGAAAAACGACAGGATGAAAAACGTAAGCAAGAAGCAGATAAAACGGAAGCTCTCTTTGAAGTTATGCAGAAGCAGATGCAAGAACATACTACCGCAGAATTGGGTCTCCTACGTGGTGACGTAGGTGAATTACGAGGTAAGCTCAAGAATCAGATTACCAGAACATCTGACGTAGAAGAATCCATGTCAAATAAAATAGCTAAAGTAGAAAAATCTGTCTTGACTGTAGAAGAAGTTATGTAAACAAAAATATCTGCAGTAGAAAACTCAATGGCAAACATAAGAGAACAAATTAAAATTGAAGTTGAACAGTGCATGAAGATTCAACCAAAACAAATTTCTGAACAGACTGTACCAGTGATCAAGACAGAAAAATACACAGAAAATAAGTTAACAGAGAAAGTCACTTTGCCTGGAGTAGGGACAGTTCATGTCAAAGCTCCAACCTTTGACGGAAGCACTCACTGGGCAACGTACCTCCGCCAATTTGAAGCTGCTGCATGCGCAAATAATTGGACAGAAAAAGACAAGGCTGTTTCACTTGTTCTTGCATTAAAAGGACCCGCGGCAGAACTACTACAGAAAGTGCCACCTGACAGCCAGAACACCTATGCCGAGTTGATAAAAGCTCTGGAATTACGGTATGGTGATAAACATTTGCGAGATGTGTACTGCACCCAGTTGAGAGCAAGGCAACAGCATTCCGGGGAAAGTCTTCAAGAGTTTGAAGCAAGTATCGACAGACTAATTAGACTGGCCTATCCTGAAGCGCCAGAAGATTTTCGAACGCGTTTTGCGATGCAGACATTTACTGCCGGTGTCCGAGATAACGAACTACAGCAAGTGTTACGAATGGCAAGACACCAGAACAGTGCGGACGCCCTGGTACATGCTTTGCAATTTGAGGCCGCCAAATCAGCGTCTGGTTGGACAAGTCATAAAGTGCGCGAGCTAAAAGATCGCAACGGCACAGACGATGAGGAAGAAGAACAAGGAACAGAGACTCGACGGTCGGTGCCACAGAATAAAATAAGAAAGGATGGAAGACCGAAGTGTTATCGATGTGGGAAACCTGGACATCTACAACGAGATTGTCGGGTTAGAATTCAGCAGCAGGGAAACGAGCAATAGTCGGTGCAACGGGGCATGTGCTGACTAACTGGAGGAACGAAGCCCCTAGAGAATACGCAATTTCTACGCTTCAGAAAAACACCGGGTGCTTGGTAGTTACCGGATTTGTTCAAGAAAGGCCAACCTCGATTACAGTTGACACAGGCGCAACAGTTTCTATTGTGCGCCCCGACGTGGTGAAAGATCTCAAGCCAATCTGGTGCTCTTGCAGCTTGCGAACAGCTACTGGACGGCCTGTAAAAGTGTATGGAAAAGTGGAGATACACCTACGCCTCGGTCGACTTGAGTTTAATCATCAAGTACTTGTTGCAGACATTGTGGATGAAGCAATTCTTGGTGTGGACGTTATGAACGCATACGGATTTATAGTCGACTTCAAAAACAATGTCTTGAGAATCGGAGGCGAAGAGGTAATGCTATCAACAATGACGACAGCAGAAAAATCGATGGACTTCATAAACCAAGTGGCCGTAACTGTTCCGCCAAACTCCGAAAAGATCATCATGGTTAGAACTGCGGTAGATACTAGGGGCAATCAGTGCTCTATATTCGAACCCCAGGTAGTCAGCACACCAGGCATACTAATTGCCAGAAGTTTAGTAAAACCTGATGAAACCGGAAATGTACCTATTAGAGTGGCGAATATTTTGGATCAAGCTATCACTTTACAAAGCAATACGCTCCTAGGCAAATTGACTCCTGTGGCCTGGGTAGCCGGAATAACGCAACGAAGACGCAGTTCTTCGGATACTTCTAAATTACCAGAGGAACTGCAAGAATTATTGAACAGATCTTCTAACGACCTCTCAAGTGGTGAGGTAAAAGCCCTCGGACAGTTTTTACACGAATTCAAAGATTGTTTTGCAGTTCGGGGACAGTCACTGGGAAGAACCTCTCTTGTGCAACATCGCATCAATACCGGGGACACAACACCGATACGCCAACCTCCTCGAAGGCCTCCATTATCTAAACAAGAGGAGATGTCTCGGTTAGTACAGGACATGTTGACAGAGGGAGTAATTGAACCTTCGTCAAGTGCTTGGTCTTCCCCTGTAGTCCTGGTAGCGAAGAAGGATGGTGGATTGCGTTTCTGCGTAGACTACCGGAGGTTAAATGACGTTACAAAGAAAGACTGCTATCCATTACCTCGCGTTGACGATACACTCGACACGTTGTCCGGAGCACAGTGGTTTTCCACATTGGACCTGAAGAGTGGATATTGGCAAGTGGGTCTTCATCAAGAAGACAAGGAAAAGACCGCTTTCTCGACCCCAAGTGGCTTATTCCAATTTAACGTCATGCCATTTGGACTCTGTAATGTACCGGCAACATTTGAGAGATTGATGGACCTGATACTCCGAGGGCTGACGTGGAAAACTTGCCTTGTTTACTTAGACGATGTCATAGTGATCGGGAAGACTTTCGAAGATCATTTGGAAAACCTTAAGGAAGTTCTAACTAGAATTCGCGGTGCACAACTGAAGCTGAGCCCGAAGAAGTGTTCTCTATTCCAGAAGGAAGTACAGTATTTGGGCCATCTGGTTTCGCCAGCGGGCGTTAGCATGGATCCTAATAAAGTAGACACCGTAAGAGACTGGCCAGTTCCGAAGAATAAACACGGAGTTCGGAGTTTCCTGGGGTTATGCTCATATTACCGACGTTTTGTGAAAGGCTTCGCTACTATTGCTAAACCACTACATGAGCTAACGGAAAATAAACAAAACTTCCAATGGTCGAGAGAGTGTGAACAAGCATTTAGAACGTTGAAGATTGCATTATGTTCGCAGCCAATTCTCGCTTTTCCAGCTTCCGAAGGGAAGTACATCGTAGACACAGACGCAAGCAATACTGGTCTAGGAGCAGTTTTGTCTCAAGTGCAGAACGGTGAAGAACGAGTAATAGCGTATTACAGCAAGACGCTTTCTAAACCAGAGAGAAATTATTGTGTTACAAGAAGAGAGTTGTTGGCAATTGTCAGAGCTTTGGAGCACTTCCATAAATACCTCTATGGGAGAGAGTTTTCACTACGTACCGACCATGCTGCACTTGCATGGCTCTTGAGATTTAAAAATCCGGAAGGACAGTTGGCAAGGTGGCTCGAACGTCTGCAAGAGTACAACTTCAAGGTACAACATCGGCGGGGGCGCCTGCACGGTAATGCAGATGGCTTATCACGAAGACCATGCTCGGAAGACTGCCGACATTGCCACAGAAAGGAAGAACAAAACTCAAGCGAACATGTTCAAGCCATCACTGTAGATTTCCTGGCTGATGGCTGGACAACACAAGACTGTCGACAAGAACAGATGACTGATGAAGACATTGGACCGATCTTGACAGCAAAAGAGGAAGGTAAGATATCTGCCATGGTTCCGAAGTGCTGAAGGGCTACTGGGCACAATGGGAATCTCTCACTTTAGAAAACGGATTGCTGAAAAGGGCTTGGGAAAGTGCAGATGGACGAGACATGGTCATGCAGTTGATAGTTCCCCGAAGTAAAGTGAAGTCTGTTTTGAAGGAGATGCATGATGGAACATCTGGAGGCCATCTTGGCGTTAACAAAACCCTTGACAAAATACGGAAGCGATTCTATTGGCTTCATCTTCGCCACGACGTAGAGGAATGGGTTCGGACGTGTGAAATATGTGCTGCAAGCAAGGGCCCACAAACCAGAAGCAGGGGAAAAATGAGACAGTATAACGTTGGATAACCTTTCGAGAGAATTGCCATAGACATTGCTGGACCATTCCCAGTTACTGACGATGGAAACCGGTACATCATGGTTGTAGGTGACTACTTTACTAAGTGGGTGGAAGCCTACGCAATTCCAAATCAGGAGGTTACCACTGTGGCAAAGCAATTAGTTCACAACTTCTGTTGCCGTTATGGAGCCCCTATGGAAATCCATACAGATCAAGGGAGAAATTTCGAATCAGGAGTGTTTAAAGAATTATGCCGTCTACTTGGAATTCGAAAGACCAGGACAACGCCTCTTTCATCCTCAGTCGGACGGGATGGTTGAGAGATTCAACAGGACACTTGAGCAGCATCTTTCGAAAGTTGTTGACGAGAACCAAACAGACTGGGACCAACGTATACCACTATTCCTTATGGCGTATAGGTCATCAGTACATGACACAACCGGCATGACTCCAGCAAAATTGGTGTTTGGGCGGGAGATTCGTCTTCCTGGGGACTTGATGTTTGGATCACCTGAGACTCAGACCCAAGAGCCAAAGAACTATTCCTCACAATTAGAAAACCAACTGCGAGAAATGAATCGCTTGGTAAGAGGACGGCTGAAGATTGCCAATGATAAAATGAAAACTCGGTATGACATTCGCAGCAATAGTGTGGGTTTCCAAGAAGGAGATCAGGTCTGGTTGTTCAATCCAAAGCGCCGTCGTGGTCGCTCACCTAAGCTTCAGTCTAACTGGGAAGGACCCTACACTGTAAAAGAAAGGATTAACGATGTTGTTTATCGGATTCAACAGGAAGGACAGCGAAAGTTCAAGGTCGTCCACCTAGATCGCCTGGCTAAATACAAATTTAGAGACGCTTTGCCAGTTCGGGACGAACAGGCTTAAGGAGGGGGCAGTGCTACGACAGCACAGAACAATCTACGCGTTTATCGATTGTGCCAGAATGATCTCGACGTAAGCGTGTTGTGTACGTGCTACTAGACGGATTTTGCGAGAATTTTCTCGACTGAGCCAGGCTTCGCTCGGGCGCTCGGGCGCTCGGACTGTGTCAAGGCCGCAGCAATTACGTAGTTCGCGAGAGATAAGACGCAGTTTGGAAGCTTCTGCTGTGTGAGCGTAACTATAAATACATCGCGTCGCGGCCTTAGTTTTCAGTTCAATGCGAGATTTTTGACTGTGCGGTCCGAGAGTATTAGTGCGATATATTTACAGAGCGGTTCGAGTTATTACGGTGTACGTTCAAGTAGTTATTAGTGAAGTGTTGCGTTTTATATTCGGACGGTATAATTGTAATACAGTTGAGTTTTAATATTAGTGGACATTTTATTGCGTATGAACAATCTTCATTTGATTTGTTGTAGACACTGTGTTGTTAATTACGAACTGTTTTACTATAACAATTAAAGGTGTGATTAGTGACTTAATTGGTGTCTTGTAATTATTTTGTTTCCACTGTACCTACGACGATCGAATAGACCGTCGTAACAATATAAATACAGCCTACTGGGAGGAACAGAATGGTTATTCGAAAAAACATAAAAAATTTTTTTTTGAGGTACGTGAAAACAGACGTACAAGGATAAGGTTATGTTATGATTATGTGTAGTATGGGTAAATAGAATATCTGTTTGATAATAAGTATATGTTATATATAGTAATATTTTGAAAAAAAAAAGGCAGATAACGAGAATGTCAGCTTAACTGACATTGAAAACGAAAGCCAAATGAATATTGAATTAAGTGGAACTGAGTCAAAAATTATGGATGAAGGAATTCATTCAACGCCAGTCCAAAGTAAAAAATCTGATACAGATGAGATGTTAACACGTTTATATAGCATGATGTGTAGCATGAATAATAAGTTCGATGAACAACAAAGTGATTCCAATGTTAATATGATAAAATAAATGCTAGACTTGATGTTAGTGACACTAAAATGAATGATAAATTTGAGATGCAAAATAATGAGATACAGTTGATGAGGGGGGAGATAAAACAGCAAAATTTTAATTTTAATCAACAAATGAATGAAATTCATACACATTGTAATGAGATGCAAGAACAGATCATAGAATCAGTTAGCGAGAAATTTGATACTCAAATAAACAGGTTAGATGATGGATTAAGTCAAATAAGGAATAAGAAGGTAAGTAGCAGTGACAATATGACGAAAAATAAGGAAGAAAGAATTAATAACAAGGTGAGTAATAATGATGATTTGAATAATGAGTTCACAGGTAATAACAATGATTTAGTTAAGAATATGGTGTTAGAAAATAATGGTGAGAATATTGGTAGTGATAATGAGGTTTTTAATGGGAGTAAAATGTGATAATGAAATGTTAGTGTATATTAAGAAATCACAGAGAAAGTGGAGAGATAGTATACTTGTAGAGGGGTTGCAAGGGGTAAATTTTTCCCATAATGTTGTAGTCGGGGGTTATGAAAAGGCTGCACGCGCGTATGTGGAAGACACATGATCTACAAATAGCCGTCCCTGGACTTTTTGTGCACCTGATAGGTGGTGCGATGATAAAGTTGTTGTGTCCCCTTTCGTGTATCATGAGTTCATTGGAAAAGCCCAGATGAGTCATGATAACGTTGTGTTACCCTTTGCGTGGTATGAAATAGGTCAGTGGGGTTGTGAGAGGTATTGTGATGAGAGAGAGAGAGAGAGAAAGAGAGAAATATAGATTTTTGAAGTAAAGAGAAATTATGAAGAATTTGTAGAAAGGTTAGGCGGAGAGAGAAGTAATAATAATAACGAGTACTTACCTTATATTGAAACTGAGATAGCAGTAGATGATGTTGTTAAAGATGATAATATAACTTACCTGATTTTGACAGAATATACTAAAGGCGACAGGACTATACTCGAGCGTGACCAGGTACATGATAGAATAATATGGAATAATCATATTAATTCAAACGACATTGTGGAAAGATATAAAAATTTAAATAAGTATTATATTGATAATAATAATATCATATATTTAATAAAAAATAATGTATGTAGACCTAAGATTCGACTGTTGTTCGATGATGGAGGATAAATTGTTTTATGGTGTATGAACATTTATATATGTGGACAGTGATTTTTAAAATGGATTGTTTATGAACTGACTTATGGTCAATGATAAAATAATAAGTTGGATTGTATATTTTTTGTGTGTATTAATGTCAATGTATTTGTGTATTCTTGATGTTGCGTATTACATGTATTTTTATGTAAACCATGTATGTAACAGGAAGTTATAGTTTAATTGATTTAATAATAACAATTAACATTTTTGACTAAATAAGTGATGAAAGTAATGATAAAATTTTAAATAATTGAATTAAATAATTGAAGATTAATTACTTAATTAATGTTGTACAAAAGAAAGTTTGATAATGAAGTTAAATGATTTTATGAGATTTAGATTCTAATGAATAATAAATGATTAAGCATGTAATATATTTGTATATTGAGATGTATTGTTATTAGTAGGTGAGGGATGAATTTTCTAATGCAATTGTCAATGACCACAGTAATGTAAAGTGTTAAAAAGGGATAGAGCCTGGGTGATAATTATTGAAATAAAGGCATTTGAGTTAGTCAATTAAAGTTAATGGGAGTTAGATAAATAAGAATTTTGAAATACCAGTAAAACACAAAGAGAGTATTAGATATTTTAGGGACACAGTGGTGTTAGTGATTATATGTTAGATAAAACGTTACTTACCCGTGAGATTTCTTTACCTGGGCACCAGAACAAATCCCAGATACTAATGACACGGTTCCAGCTTAGCTTAGAGCATAGAGACACAAATTCTCAGGATTCGTTCAGTGATTGTGGTTTTCAAGGGGAATCGTTACAAATAACACTTTAAAGTTTTGCTTGAGTATGTTTAATTAATGTTTTAATTATTTTTTAAATTTCTTGAAAATGTTAATTGTAGGACTTATTTCTACCCTAACTCTTATAATTAGCGAGTGAGTGTGAAAAGTAAAGATTAAGACGTTCAAACGACCTATGGCTCTTATCTGGTTTACTTAAGAGATTGATATCTCCCAAACCAGTGATAAAGAACAGGTCTACAATAATTTGCTTGTCCAATACTACACCTCACTTTCCATTCTACACTCCTATACTATGTTATAGCTAATCTTACACATTAAATACAAAGTGTGCGATTCTTAGTGTCTTTTAAAAATTGTTTATTGCTTTTTATTATTTGTTTAGTACTTATTTCATTGATCAATGAATCTATTTCTTACTGTTTGATACGTCGACCAAAGATAGGAATTCGTAGAGGTCCTCCTTTCGATGGTTTAGCACTGAAGAAATGATGTTGATCAATCCGGTAGAAAGATGCTCTGGCAATTACAGATGCTGTCGCTCTCTGTTGCTTAGGTCACTTCACGGCTGATTATAAGTTAATTAATTAGTGTGTTGTTTTACACAGCGAGTGTTGTTGAACTGTACTAGTTCCTCTACTGCGGACTACTTCTCGAATTTTAAACTTAAATACACTTTTGTGTGAATGTAAAATTTCTGCATGTAATTTATATATGACTAGCGCCTTGAAATTCGAACGAAGAGAAACGCTACCCCTTGGTTTGAGTTGGCGTCTGTTTTAAATACAGGCTTCTGATTGGTTGTTCAAATAAATCATACGTTTTTCCAGTCTCGACAATCTCGAACAGGTCGAGCAAACACCCCATGACAGGTTTGAAACGGCAGAGAATTTCTAGTCAAAATCGTACTTCCTGTATCTGCAAATTGATTGATTACAGGTATTTGCAAATGTGTTTTCAAAGCTCTGACCACAGAATATTGTTGCTTAGGTCTTTATCTGTGTGTGTGTGAAAACACCTAATTCCTACGTAGCGTAATTCTCTTGTTATTCCTTTTGGCGTTCTTCTTCTGTATAACTTCTTCAATTGTTAATTATATTAACTGAGATTGCGGCTACTTATAAAGCTTCACTTGCTGAACACAATGCTGTTTTCAGAATTGCCGTATATTTATTAGTTTTGAAGTTATTGCAGGTTGAACTGATAATTTGAATTGAGTAAAGTTTCATGTTCGTACCGGTAGCGGACATCGCTGTGACGAGATTAGAGTGAGATGGCTGCGATTGTACGCTCTCTCTCTTGCTTATGCTGCTATACTCGTACAGTCTAACACTTTCATATAACGCTCAGATAGGATGCTAATATGAATTGTTATATATACCCCCACTAGGTATACAAAAAATTGATTATTTTAAGAAATCATTAATTTTTTTTCTTAATGTATCGTTTTACCCTAATGAAAATTTTGCACTTTTGATTTTCCCGCACAAAACTTGCACTAATACACTTTTCTTTACCTCTACCTTATAGCTAAAGATTACAATTTGTTGCTTAACCTAACATGGTATACACATATTGGAAATTTACATGACCATTAATGTTTTAATTACCATTTTGGCTCAATTAAGGTCAGTAATTTAAACAACAATACTAACATGTATTTAAATAAATTTTTCTTTTATTATTATTATTATTGACTTTGATTCAAAACAATTACAAAATTTATTTTATTTGACCACGTTTGATTTACATACCTTATTGGCTCAAACTATTATTTCTTTATTGGTCAATATTTTGTCTATATTTTCTTAAACTATCCCCATGGTACTTTCCTATCATTTTATTTTTCTCCACATCTTTTAACATATATGTGTACCTTGCAATCTGTTTTTCTATTTTATAAGGTCCCATGAATATCGGAAAGAACTTGGCCATGGTATTATCTATGGCAGAGGATACAGGATTCGCTTTCACTAGCACTTCCTCTCCTTCCACAAACCTTACCAACTTGTGAGTTCAATTATATCGTTCTACTCTCTTTTGACCTTCTCTTTGTATTCTTTCTTCTGCTATTCTGGTTTTTACCTCATATGGAATAGGTAGATTGTAGTTGGGTGGACTTTTTATGGTTTTGGTCCATACATGAACTGGTTCTTTATTAATAAATAATTCTGAAGGTGTGTACCCCGTTGTTTCATTACATGTATTATTAATACAATCTGAAATAAAACTCAAGTAGTCTACCCATGCAGAATGGTTCTGATTGCACAATATTCTAAAATACCTCCCTAATTCTCTATTTATTCTCTCAGCTAAATTCGCTTGAGGGTGACGTATGGATGTAAGAATAGGCTTTATATTGAGTTCCTCCAAGGTTTCTCTCCATAGGTTATGGGTGAACTGTTTTCCTTGGTCAGACAATATTTTCCTTGGTTTACCATACTGTGGGATGTAGAACTTCGTTAATGCTCTTAAGTGTTGCTTTTGTCGTGGCTCTTTGGACTGGGTATAATTTTACAAATTTAGAAAAGAAATCTACCGTAACTAGAATGTGCTTTACCCCTCCTTTTGCTTTTGGTAGAGGCCCGTAATAATCCATAGCTAGTAACTCTCCTTTCACGTTTGCTTGGATTGTTTGCATTTCTACTCTTGTAGCTAAGTTCGGGTGTTTACACTTCTGGCACAGGTCACACGTAGACAATAATCTTTTCATGCGTTTTGCTAACCCCTTTCCAATGAAACTTTCTGTTAAGGCTAGATAGCATTTCTTAAATCCAGCGTGGCCCAATGACACGTGGCATTCCCAAATAAGTTCATCTATCATACAGCTAGGTAATAGTAATTTCCACTTATGGGAACATAGCTTATATAGCTTACCGTCATATATAGAAAATCCTGGTTTGGAGTTGGTAACTGCACTTCTCCAAGCTACACTAATCCTAGGGTCTTGTTGTTGATGCGTACCTATTTCCTTAAGTCGTCTAACTACTTCAGGTTTTGTTATATGCTTTACCGCGTAAATACCAATATCATTGCTACTACATTTAATGTTATCTGTTTCCATGTTGTTTTCTGATGGTGGATTTCTACTGAGTACATCTGCTACCAAGTTGTCTTTCGCTTTACGATACTGTATTTCAAATTGATACTCTTGTGTAGCCAAGATCCAACGAATCAGATGAGCACCAAGCAATTTACACTTTAATAAAAATACTAACGCCTTATTGTCGGTGATTATAGTAAGTTTAGCACCCGGAATATAACTTCTAAACTTTGACAGGCTATGCACTATCGTTAATAGCTCTTTTTCTGTCGTAAAATAGGTTAATTCTGCCCCTTTAAGTGTGCGACTTACAAATCCTAATACCGCTTTTTGGCTTTTCTCATCAATCTGATACAAGTGTGCTCCAATAGCAATATTGCTGGCATCTGTTTGCAAGT
Source organism: Magicicada septendecula (assembly GCA_034769895.1). Lineage (NCBI taxonomy): Eukaryota > Metazoa > Arthropoda > Insecta > Hemiptera > Cicadidae > Magicicada > Magicicada septendecula. The sequence continues at coordinate 383,596,544 of CM068373.1, forward strand.
AAAATCTTTCTCCTATCCTTGGATGATTTAATACAACAGTATTTATAAAAAGACTTTTCACTTGTTGCAGTGCTTCATCGTGGTCCTTTGTCCACTTCCATTTAATCCCTTTGTTTAACAACTTCAACAATGGAACCGTACTTTCCGCGTATTTACTTGTAAACTTCTGATAGTAGTTAGCTAAACCTAGAAATGACTTTAGCTGCTTACAATTCTTTATTACAGTTACCGACTTCCAATGCTTGTATTCTTTAATACTCACATTAATTTTATTAGTATTAATTTCCATCGTAATGGGATTTCTTTTAAAATTTATTTCTGCCATCCATTCAAGTAACATATCTACCCCAATAATACAATCATGAATGAGTTTCGGGACTATAAGAGCTACAATTTGGGTTTGGTTACCATTTAAACTGACAGGTAAATAAATTTGTTCAGTTATCTTTTGCATTTTGGCTCCAGTGGCTCCCTGCACATTACAATGTTTTTTTTTACGGGTAGTCTGGGACAATTTTGCAACTGACAATTATCTACAAACTTTGAGCTGACACAGGTTACTTCACTGCCAGTGTCTATAAGCGCTCTTACTAGTAGATTACTGATCTTACAAATTATTTCCGGACATTCAGGATAATGGTTTCTACCCACTTCTTGCTCCTCTTTTAACAAGAACTCCCTATCGGTCACTTGTTTTATATTATTTGTTACATTATTCTTACCTGTTTTCTTGGGTGGTTTCACTGCAGGTAATGGTAGGTTTAATTTTGTTTCTTTTCTACCTGCAGTGGTTTCCCGTTTCCCGTATTCATTTTACTAGTAGACGGTTGCGACTCGGTAGCTGATATGGTTGTTTTACATACTTTATACCCTTTATTTGGTCGGGTTTCTACACTCCTACTTCTACCCATCTCTTCCAATTCCGGCCGATTTTGTGGTTTATTACCCGGATATGGGGTAAACCTTTTTTCTTTCGGACGTTCATTGTCTCTCCTCTTTGTTGGATAGAAAATTGGTTCCTGATGATTGCCTCTAGAGTAGTTACTCAGCTGATTATTTACACGCTGCAGGTCCCTCTCTAGATCTTGACATTCATCCACTACCATTATGAACTTTTCTAGAGTATCCACCCCTCTAGTAGTGGTTGCTACTCTAGTGCGTTCTGAGAAATGACACGCTAGCTTATACACTAGGTCTCTCTCTTCTATTGGTGGTGTTAGATGTTTGGCTTGTGCCATTACATTAAGCACATAGTTTGTGGTTGTCATATTCATTGACGGGTGATAATTACCAAATTCCAGATGATCGCGTACCCTTCTTTGTATCTGAATATTCCAGTACTGAGCCAGGAATTTTTCTCTGAAGTCTGAGTAGGTTTGGACTCTGTCCGAGATGACTTTCCACCATGTACCTGCCCAATTCTTGAGAAATCGGCCTAACATGTCCTTCTTGTCCTCATCGTCCATCAGTGGGTTTACACGAGCTACATAAGCCTCAAACAGCTTTAGAAATTCCACAGGATTCTCATGTGGGTTTCCTGAAAATGCAAGGTTTTCCGGTTCTTCCTTATAGCCGCCACACCTCACGACTTTGGTTTGCTGTGACTTCATTGCCTTAGTCAGATCTTCCCGCATTACCTTTAACTGCTGTTTCACCTTTTGATATACTTGGTCACTGTTAGCCTTACTCTCTACCTGTTTCTTAACTTCTTTAATATTCTCACCCAGTTGGGTACACTCTTCCCTAGTATTCTGGATTCCTTCTTTATTTAGAAGCGATTGTGTTTTTAATTCAGCTGTTACTTCGCTGAATTGTTGGTTAATGAGGGTTACCTTTTGTTCTAACCTTTCATGAAATTCGTTTCTAAACTTATTTAGTTTTTCGTCTTGATGGCGAAAATTAGTGTTTACTTGTTTCCTAAATTCCTCTAACGTAGTTTTAACCTCTTCGGTATGTTTATCAAACCTAATATTACTCTCATCTATTTTACCAGCTAAATTAGTAGCTATACCTGTATTTGCTATTTCTTCATCTATTTTAAATGTAGCTTCTTTACTACTTTGTTCTATTTGGCTAGACAAATTTTCGTTTATTTGTTTCATTTCACTAGACAAGTATTTATTAGTTTGCTCAATTTTATTATTAACATCATTTATTAATTTTTTATTACTTTCTTCTAAACTTTTATTATTTTCATCAATTTTACTATTTGTACTTTCAATTTTACTATTTGTATCTTTTATTTCACTAGATATTTTTTGAATTTTACTATTTAATTGATTATTTGTACTATCAATTTTACCATTAGTACTTTCGATTTTATTATTAGTATCATCAATTTTACTTTCAATTTTAGTGGTCAACTGCTTAAACATTTGCTCAGTTGCTGCCATATCTACTGCTGATGATTTAGCCATTTTTTAATTTTATTTGTAACAAATTAATTTAACAATTATTTAACAGTTATTTGTAACCTTGAATTCCACTTCTTTTCTAATTAATTAATATTACAATTTAACTAATCACTTGGGTAAAAGCAACGCCAAATTATATAACTTTCTTTTGTGCTAAATTTGGTGATTTTATCGAGTTTAATTCGAGCTTCTTAGTTGGCCACTCCAAATTCATATATATAACTTACTTCTATATATAAATTTGGGAGTTTAATCGTGCCCCTAAAGTTGCGGCGACAAATTCATATATAGCTTATTTCTAATATAAATTTGGTGATTTACTCGTGCCCCTTAGTTGCGGCGCCAAACTCATACAACGCTCCTTTTATCTAACACACTTATCTAATATTTTGAATGTTAGATAAAACGTTACTTACCCGTGAGATTTCTTTACCTGGGCGCCAGAACAAATCCCAGATACTAATGACACGGTTCCAGCTTAGCTCAGAGCATAGAGACACAAATTCTCAGGATTCGTTCAGTGATTGTGGTTTTCAAGGGGAATCGTTACAAATAACACTTTAAAGTTTTGCTTGAGTATGTTTAATTAATGTTTTAATTATTTTTTAAATTTCTTGAAAATGTTAGTTGTAGGACTTATTTCTACCCTAACTCTTATAATTAGCGAGTGAGTGTGAAAAGTAAAGATTAAGACGTTCAAACGACCTATGGCTCTTATCTGGTTTACTTAAGAGATTGATATCTCCCAAACCAGTGATAAAGAACAGGTCTACAATAATTTGCTTGTCCAATACTACACCTCACTTTCCATTCTACACTCCTATACTATGTTATAGCTAATCTTACACATTAAATACAAAGTGTGCGATTCTTAGTGTCTTTTAAAAATTGTTTATTGCTTTTTATTATTTGTTTAGTACTTATTTCATTGATCAATGAATCTATTTCTTACTGTTTTATGCGTCGACCAAAGATAGGAATTCGTAGAGGTCCTCCTTTCGATGGTTTAGCACTGAAGAAATGATGTTGATCAATCCGGTAGAAAGATGCTCTGGCAATTACAGATGCTGTCGCTCTCTGTTGCTCAGGTCACTTCACGGCTGATTATAAGTTAATTAATTAATAATTTAATTAATTAATGTGTTGTTTTACACAGCGAGTGTTGTTGAACTGTACTAGTTCCTCTACTGCGGACTACTTCTCGAATTTTAAACTTAAATACACTTTTGCGTAAATGTAAAATTTCTGCACGTAATTTATATACGACTAGCGCCTTGAAGATTCGAACGAAGAGTAACGCTACCCCTCGGTTTGAGTTGGTGTCTGTTTTAAATACAGGCTTCTGATTGGTTGTTCAAATAAATCATACGTTTTTCCAGTCTCGACAATCTCGAACAGGTCGAGCAAACACCCCATGACAGGTTTGAAACGGCAGAGAATTTCTAGTCAAAATCGTACTTCCTGTATCTGCAAATTGATTGATTACAGGTATTTGCAAATGTGTTTTCAAAGCTCTGACCACAGAATATTGTTGCTTAGGTCTTTATTTGTGTGTGTGTGAAAACACCTAATTCCTACGTAGCGTAATTCTCTTGTTATTCCTTTTGGCATTCGTCTTCCGTATAACTTCTTCAGTTGTTAATTATATTAACTGAGATTGCAGCTACTTATAAAGCTTCACTTGCTGAACACAATGCTGTTTTCAGAATTGCCGTATATTTATTAGTTTTGAAGTTATTGCAGGTTGAACTGATAATTTGAATTGAGTAAAGTTTCATGTTCGTACCGGTAGCGGACGTCGCTGTGACGAGATTAGAGTGAGATGGCTGCGATTGTACGCTCTCTCTCTCTTGCTTATGCTGCTATACTCGTACAGTCTAACACTTTCATATAACGCTCAGATAGGATGCTAATATGAATCGTTATAGTAGAGAAGGTGAGTAAAGTAAATGGTAAATATATTTGTTGATGGTGATATTTTGTAGTAAGGGTAGTGGTGTAAGGAGTGATCAGCGTGCGGAATTGTGACAAGTGATAGAGTAGTTTAAGGGAGTGTTTGCCGATATTTGTAGGGGGGGCAAAGGGTTAGGAATGTATATGGCCAGGTTGGGAACACACATCCTAGTACAAAGAGGAGAATAAATTGAGGTAAGTGGAATTAGTGAAAGGGGTTATTATGGAGAGATTGATGTCATAATTTGTAAATCTGGTTGTTAGTAGGAAAGAAGGTGAGTAAGGCTATAGATGTTAATGCCAATATAATGAGTCAAAGCAGTGAATACAGGTGTCACCCAGACTAATCAATGATCAAAATGTGAAGGGTTAAGTAGAAAATTCATAATAGAAAGGTAATAAGAAATGAAATATAATGTAACATGAATGTTAATATTAAATTTGAAATTGTGAAGAATTAAATGGTAGTAAATGATAAATAATTGATGGCTAATTAATAAAAGTTCAATTGAAATTAAAATTTTATGTGTATAATTTTATACGCAAATTTAAAGATGTAAGGTGTGTAAATTTTGATCAAAGTTAAATGTGAATTGGTTATTTTAATGTAATAATTGCAATGTTAATTATGAGTGTATTATGTTTATTATGTATTAATGTAGGAATTTAAACATGAATTGTATGTATGTATAACATGTTTTAAATGCGATTCCCTACATTTCGGGCGATCTTGGCCTTACCAACCCAGATCGTGGTTTTGGATGACAATCAGCTGTGGGCAGAGTTATTATAAAACTGACCACAGTTGGTTGCCTTTGAAATTGGTCAAACCTAGAAATTTAATGGGGTTTAATAAGGGAATCTAAGATTATTTTGAACACAGGCTATTTTCACCCAGATAGGGGTGGTAGACCTTAGGGGCATATATTAAGTTAATGGGTAGGGGTACTTACCCTGAAGTTTTTGTAACGCTGAAGCAAGGATGGGAGTGAGAGAAAAGAAAAAAGTGCTTACTCCTTCCGCCTCAGTCCTTGTGGAGGCAACTGAACGCAACAGTTCAGGGGGGGAAATAGTGTGGGTGGAGGAGAAAAGGGGATGCTTATTATTAACAGCACCGGGTAAATAGAATTTCTGTTAATAATAATATTTTATGAAATGTTAAATGAGTTTGAATTGTTTTAGATATAAATGGGAGATGGGTAAGAATTGTAGAAGAAGGGCGATATCGATAAAGTGTATTCGATTGGATTAAATTTTGATCATGTGTTTAAGAGATGTAACTTTATTACTTTTGGTATTTTATTTATTAATTATTTTGAAACTTCCACTTACCTTTAATCTTCGATCTGGCCGGATCGCATAGCGGGGACGAACCCAATTCGTTCGACGAACTTGACAGTACATAAAACGAAATAAGGTTTTTGAAAGAATTTAACTATCAATATTTACAATTTGAAAAAATAGTAGTTTTAATTTTTACTGTTGTTGAGCATCTTACATGTATAAAATAAAAAATTTGTTGTTCTCTACTCTGTTTTTTAAACTTGGAATGAGACTTATACATAGATGATTATTAATACAAAAAAAACATAATTACCTTACCTTTTATATAACACACACATACATAAATGTAAACAGCCCAGCCTGCCTTTCTCACATATATTAATTTTAATTTGTTAAAATTAACCCATACCATTTTAAAACCCCACAGCCCTTACACTTTTATTAAAATGAAAACCGCCGGCAACGTGGTTCGCGCGCGCACTCATCGTTCTTGTAAATTTCTTGTTTTTTAATGTCCGAAAAACATCTGATTCTGTTCTACATTTTGGATTGACCGCGGTCACATGAATTTTTACTGTTGTTTCACTCTATTAACGGTAAAACATAAAATTTTATACGGAGCCTAACTTGGCTCTTTACCGGCCGGTACGCACAGAGTAAGAATGAGCAACGTCCTTTGTTGAGCGGTAGGAAGTTCGTATTCACTGCCAACTGATTTCGTCGCCGTTCATAGCTAATTTGCTGTGTTCTATCAACTTTATTCATGAAGCATCGTGGTTATATCAGCAAAGTGTGTCGACGATCTCTAGCCACTGCTAGTCTGATGTCACTAGCAGTAGGCGGGACTTAACTCCATTTCCTGTAGTTGGCTGGTTGATGTCACAAATCGTTCGCTCCAGCGCCATTTTTTACAGCGCCGTTTGTTTCTCTCGGCGTCCCAACAGTGCGCATACTTGAGCCGTTGAGTGCGTGCACCGTCACACTTATACAGAGTTCTGAGAATTCGAGGGTGGTGCAAATTCCTTGCCTGGTTACACAACAGAAACTGCGTCTTGTCTTTGTTCTAACTGTTCTACTTGCCACGTGGTCTGTTACAATGGAATTAATGTTTGTCGGAAAATAAAACTTTCACAATATTTTTTCCCAAACCCCAAAAAATGAAATAAATAAAAATACAAATACCCCATAACCGCAATAGATATAATGACCCAATTTTGACACGTTACAGAGAGTCTTAACAATGGATTTAAATATTTTAGATGTAATTTGCGTAATGGAAGGTATTTGTAATATTGTAATGGGAAATGTCTATTTTAATTCTGATGGGAATCAGGGCAATAATTTTGATTTTTGGAAAAGAGTTAACAAGAGAAGGGTATGCAGAATTATGTAAAGGAATTTTATAAATGTATCATGTTAGTTTAAGGGTTCATATATACATGTGTTAAGAATTAAGAAAAACCAGTGCTTCTTAACGCAAACCAGCGCACAGCTAAGGGGAAACAGATCAGTTAGGGATATGGTATTATCCAAGGCCACTATTTGATATTTTAATTTGATGTTTCAGTGTCTGGTGATGCTGTGGCGGCGGTCCTGAGCTGGCCAGTGCGTCAGAGCAGGAGCGTAAAGTGCTTGACTGGCCTTGCGGTGTTGGGATCTCGAGAGAGAAGTCCAGTAAGGTCATTCAGGTACGGTCACAGCCACTGGACCAAGGGTGAGTTAACTATATTTTATATAAACAATACAGGGGGTTGTGGCGACATATCCCAACTGATCCCTTTAGGGAGTATGAATGTATCAATGAGAGTTTTTATGCTTCGGCATAAAACCTCTCATTGAAGGGGTTTTGTAACGGGACAAACTATTGGGATTTATTTCTTCTAAAATAAATGTAAAATGTAATGGCCACTCAAGCTGAACAACATTTGAATCATAAACGCTGGACAGTTTTTTTTTACAATTTGCAGTCAGTGCGGTTCCAAGCCAAGCCGTACGTAGGTGTTGTTGTTGCACAAAAGCCATTAACAAGTCTGGGAATGTGAAAGTTAGCAGCGAGGGGGGCGTATTCGCGCATACGCGCGCATGAGTGTGACGCTGAGAACTGAGTGAGAGGCACGTACGAAACATTCCAGAGCAAAAAGGGTGATGGAAACAAAGAACGTAACGCAGTACAATCCGCCCAGTTGAAATTACACTCTTAAACCGGCCGGTTGTAAAGAACAGTTCCGGAACAAAAATGCGGGCCCGTATAATAAAAATGTGATTTTAATTCAAATTAATAAGTTTTACAGTTATGAAGTGAAATGAAGTGACAGTTTCGAGTGACCCGGCGAAAATTATGGCAAAGAACGAAATGTGCAGCGTGGTGAAAGAAATAGAAAACGGACGGAGGCTGGACGAAATGGCAGATAAGAGAATCAATTATCTTATTCTATTATATTCATAAATTATGAAAAGAAGAAATTTAAAGCAAAATTTTATAACCATTCAAAATTGAAACCTTTTTAAAAAATTTAAATGAGCTCATAAGGGAAATTTAAATATGTATTGTGAGAGAGTAAAAGGGCGTGTGTAATAATCATGTAATAAAATTAAGAGGTGCTGGTTTGTGATAAAATGGGGTATAACTATTGCTATGTTATTTTAAATATGTCTATTGTAATCGAGGTAATACCAGTATATACGAATAAGTAATCATGATAATTTTTGTTTAGGAAGATATCAAAATTGAAAGTGAGAAGGGATATTTCATTTATGATGGGGTTGTAACAGCATCTAAAATTTTCTGTTGTTTATTTAAATGCAATTGAATTGTTTTGAGGTAATAAAGAAAAAGATGAGTATAAGAGTAACAAATATGTTTAATTTCAAAAAACCAGTTCTGATTTTCCCGTTCGCTGATTCGAACCCCGGCGAGTGAAAAATCAGGTTGGCAGACAACAACATGGCGTCTACAGAGCCAAAATACATAATAAATAAACAAAACCTATTTATTAATTTATAAAAAGGGTAAGTAAGATAACAATACATTGTTTTAAAATCTGTTTGGCTTCCACTACATGTAGCAAATCTACACTATATCACTGAATATATTTTTGCTATTATTTAATTTTATGAAATACTAAATACATAATCTCTTTCTTTAGTTCATTCTGTTTGATTTGATACCAAATAAGATAGTTTTACAAAGTTTTTTATCTAAAATGCTATATTTCTTTCATTTTGAAAAAGTAGGCTTTTATTTTTACTTCCTGTCCTTCTCCAAAATGTTTGCCATTTTATATGTTATATTTATGATTGTACTAAATCTCAGATTGATATAAGATGTTTATTTTCCCTTAATTTCTTGTAATTTTATTAATTGATTATCCTTTTAAATATTATCCAATAATTTATGACTCCCCACTCTGAATTTTCAGTTATTACATTTGCAATTTTAACAATAATTCTTCCTATCTTTTTACAATATCTTTTTACAGTATAATTTACATTATATTACTCTGTGACTGATTTACCTTACATATATTTCATCAGTTTAACTAGTTTACTGTACTTGATTCTTCAATTATAATGTAGTTGAAATTTACCATTTGGCCTAGATTTTGTGTGGTTTTACATACAAAGTTTTTTAATAATACAGCTTGTTTATACCCTTTCTGACCTTCTATTCTAATACAGTGTTGATTAACAATTCCTTACTTTACTACAAGAACATTTAGTAGTGAATTTAAACTATTAATTCATAACAATTATTTGACATTAAAAAGTGGTATTTAATCTCAGACTATTTAGTCTTGATTTATCCTAGTAACTTATAATAAAAGAATGGTATCCACACTCAGACATTGCATTCTCGATTAGAACTATTAAACATAATAAACATCTTAGAATATTAAAACATTACTCTCTGATTCAACATTTAGGTATAGAGTTCATTTATTTAACTAGAAACATAACACATTTGTTTCTTCATTTTTAAACCTTTCTTAAAATTACTTGGGTGCAGTCTTATCTGTTTTTATTTTATTTTATTTTATTTTATTTTAGGGATGTATCCCTTGTCACTTTACTTATTACCCACCTGCTCTTTATTTATCTTAATCATTTCAGTAAATGTTATTAGATAAAGAGTGGCACTTTATTAGAAACATTAGTCTTTGCCCTTCATAATACTATTTTATTAAATAGTATTCATGGAGTTAAATTAAAACTTTAAAATTGTTTAGAGGTACACTTTTATTAAGTTTAAGCATTTTATGCACTTTCTTGAAGTTTATTTACTATAATATGATAACTTGCACTTGTCCCCTGTTAATTCTTGATGCTATCAGTAATCAGTTTTATAGTTTTATATTATCAAGATATTTATTTATGGAGGACTCGTTAAGATTTGTTTTTATTCATTATACAATAACTTTCTTGGGTGCACTTTTACTTATCACTCTAAGCACTTTTGTTTACATTTGTTTTACATTATTTCTGTTTTTGGGTGTTATACTTTCATTTTGTGACATTTAATTTCCCTTGGGGTTTTGGTTTTCTCCTTACTGGGTCTCTTTTGGGTATTTGTGGTAGTCTTCTCCTCCTACTATCTTGTATCTTCCAACTCATCCCTGTTTATTAGGTATTTTGGTTTGTTGTGGGTATCTTCCTTATTCATTCTTCGTTTCTTCATTACCATATATATTATTATGTACGTTGGTTTGTTCTGGGTATCTTCTTTATTTATTCTTCATTTCTTCATTACCATATATATTATTATGTACGTTGGTTTGTTCTGGGTATCTTCCTTACTTACTCCTATCTTACCTGGGTATTTTCCTTAATTCATTTTAGTTTTTTGGGGTTTATTTTTCTTTACACATTTTTGTTGCATAGTGGTTTTTTCTTTATTTTTACTTCTTCAAGTTATAATAGTATTTTATTTTGATGCTTATTTGTTTTCATTTGGATTTTTCTTTGATAGTTATTTATTTATGATGATATTTTATTCGTTCTTAAGTGGATAATCTGTCATGCTACAGATTGCTCTCCTCCAGAAGTGATTAGTTCAGACCATACTTTGTTTGTGTGAAATAATTGCTTATGATTCTTATTATATATTATAATTTTTGACTTCCTTTCTATTTCTATCTTTGCTTCTTCATATTTGAGCTTACATATATTTTATTCTTAAATTGATTTTCCTTGATAGTAATAGTCATCTGAGGTTTATTATTATTTATTTTCATTTTTTTTTAACTTGGTGTTTTATCCTTGGGATATTTATTCCCTAACATTCCCTAACACGTGAGCTGGGGCAGTTCAGAGAGGCACTTGTGGCTACATATACTCTGCTGGCCATGCTAGACTTCTCATTGAGCTCAGAGGAAATTCATCTCTGCTCAAAACGTAATAATACTGCTGGAATTATCTTCAGACAGTTATTAATAAAAATTATATAAGAATAGTCTATTTTACGACTATTAAAAAATATCTTTGGATACCTCACTTCGTATTTGCTCAGATTTGTTAATATTTCTATCTTAGTTATTTTTCTTCACAGTTATTCTTCTGACTAGTTAGCTCTACTGATATCTTATTTCTTATTATGGTGGGAAGCTCTTTTATTAATATAATTATCACTAGTTATAAAGTATACATTTTTTTGTGTTAATTCTCTATTATTCTTTTGTTGTTATCACAATCTGCTTCTGGTCATTGGTAGCATATATTTTATGATATTTTGGTTTTTTCTTAGTTCTCATGAATTGTTCCACTAGTTTCATGTTCTTGCAATTATTCTTCTAATTGTCTTTATTATAATTGACATTTATTTTATGATCATAGTTATATTATTGATTTATTTATATTTATTTTTTTTTCTATTTCAAAAAATTATTTCGCTCTTGTTTTTTATCCAAATGAATTCTTTAATTATAATATTTATGTGGTCATTGTTTCTCCTTGTATTGCGTAAAGTTATTATTATTTTTATTGCAACACAAGTTTATTCCCTTTATTTGTATCAGTGGTTCGTACTTCCTTTTCTTCTCTTCCAAATTATTTTCATAAATAGTTTGTGGTAAGTTGCTCTTACTATATTTTATAATTTGTTTGTTTTATTTAACTTCTAAATTCTTTTCTTTAAGTTCATCATTAGTTTCATAAATATTTGGTAGTAAGTTGTTCTTACTATATTTTTAAATTTATTTGATTTTAAATTCAAAATTCTCTTTCTTGTTTTCCATAAAATTTTTCATAAATATTCGGTAGTAAGTTGTTCTTACCATGTTTTAGAATTTATTTAATCTATATAAATTCCAAATTGTTTTCTTTAATGCCAGAATGTTTTCATAAATAATTGGTAGTAAGTTGTCCTTACTATATTTTAAAATTTTGATGATTTATTTAAACTCAAAATTCTCTTCTTTTGATTTCCATAAAGTTTTTCATAAATAATTGGTAGTAAGTTGATCTTACGATATATTTGAATTTTGTTATTGTTTTCCATAAAGTTTCATAAATATTTTATAGTTTGTTGATCTTACAATATATTTGAATTTTCGTAATTTATTTAATTCAAAATTCTACTTTATTTCTATAATATGTTTTCATAATTAGTTTCATAAATATTTTGTAGTAAGTTGTCATTACCTCGTTTTTGAATTTCATTGTTTATACTATTGAGGCGAGTGTCGTCCTCCTCCAATAGTTCGTTTCTAATATTTTTTAAATAGTTGCAACTAATGATTGTTATATTATTAGAGTTAGTTGCTCTTTGCAACTCTTGTTGATACTGAGGACATAGGACCAGTGAAGGGTCATGATAATTCATCACTGCCTCCTCCCGTTTAAATTCTCATTTTCGTGGTTATTAACGTTCAGACCGACTGAGGCGTCAGTCGGGAAACCTTGAGTGGGTTCCTGCCATTCCGTGCGATTTTCGAATAGTTGTTCTCGGTTTGGGTTCCGTTCTGGATCATCTAGACTGGTACTTCGTCTAGGCGGATTGTACCTCGAACTATCACGTTCTCTGCTTCTCCGCCGATCCTCATATTCGTGGAAACTTTTACGCCGCTGGTGGGTGTATCTTCGTTGGCTGTTCCCTTCAGCTCGTATGAAATTTACCCTGGGCCGGGAAAACCTGTTGTTATTCTGGTTATTGTTTGGTGGGTAACCCCTATTATTATTATTATACCGTTCAGTATTATTATTGTTTGGGATTCTCTGACTATTATTATTTGGATTCGGGTAATAATTGTTTCGATTACCTTTGTAATCAATTACATTTATTGATTTTATTACTTATGGTGAAAATGTAAATTTTGTCTATACGTCAATAATTTCCGGGCGCCATGTTTGTTTATCAGATAACATGATCGAAATCTACTTTTAGGGCCAGAATTCGTGTTAATACGTACCAGTTTAGTGGAACCAATTACCTGAAATAAAGACACATCAAATAACATATAAAAGTATTTATTAATATTAAATATTGATAAGTATTACATATTGCGCCATGGGCGTTGTCCACATGGAATTACATTACACAAAGAATATACGCTGCATTAATACATGTTATAGGATAATACATACATTTATTAATTCAAAGTAACTTTCATATTAATTCAACACAGATATATAGTTATATGTCTTGCTCAACCCAGCACTTAGAAATAATTACGCACACACACAACCACTCACCCTTTCATTCTCATGGTACAACTTTATGCATAGTGGAGCTCCTTTTAAATATAATGAAAAATTTAAATGATTTTTTAAATAATTGATTTAAAATTTGGTATTTGGAAATAATTAAAGGATTGAAAATGTAAAAGGAACGTTCTCACCAATTTCGTGTTGCTGGTTGTGCGTTCTCGGTTTGTACGAACTTCGCGCACCGCGAGTTCGGCGATTTTTTCCCGGTCACATCTTGGAGTTGGCGCACTGTATTTAATATATTTATTAACTGTTTATTAACCACCTACAGTGGTCTAAAAAGTTAAAATTCACTCGGGAGTGAATTGGTTTGGCCGGCCGGCACTGATCAGTCACTGCAGCTAAATGACGACAATTCCTTGTTGAATTCTGCGGAAGTGGGGTGTACTGACGTCACATTTTCTTTGTTTAACTTGTTGACATCGCCGTTTTGTCGTTGTCAACACATTCTCCGCCTCTGACGTAATAAAGGCTTGGCTGGCTTATCGCAATAACTGCACACTGTTTTTATGACATTTTACAGATTCTGCTACGACTTAGTTCAAATCCTGGCAAATATTGTGATATAGTCCACTCACTGTAAATTCGATATCGGGTGTTTGAGGTTGGGTTGGGTATGTCAAAAAATAGAAAAATACAATATTTATGATCTCGTTACCATATTTTAGGTAATTATAAAAATGTACCATGATTGTACCATCACAAAACCCCCTCAATGAAAGATGGTGTGACGAAGCACACAAACTTTCATTGACCCTTTCATACTTCCTAAAGGGATCAGCCAGGACAAGTCGCCACAACCCCCTTACAAATTTACATAAAAATTAACAACAACTCACCCTTGGTCTGGTGATGGTGACCGTACCTAGATGACCTTACTGGACTTCTCCTACGAGATCCCAACACCATAAGGCCACTTAGGCTTTTAACGCCCCTGCTCTGACGCGTTGGCCAGCTCAGGACCGCTGTCACACCACCAAACACTGAAACAATATATAATACATATTAAAATAGTGGCTCAATTAAAATTCACTCCATCCTCAACTGATTTGGTTCCCCTTAGCTAAGTGCTGGTTTGTGCCAATAAGCACTGGGTTGGCTTAATATATTTTAATACGCTTAATAAAATTATAAGATTATATATTATAATCTTCAAGAATTAAAAAGAATATCTCTTCTTCATATTAACAAATACTTCTACCCTGAGTTGAAAAATGGTTTCGATTCCTATCGATAATATTTATCTTCATTCTTTTACAATTACTAGCATTGTAATATAAGCACATTAATATAATATAGTTACCAAAATTGAATAAAATATAATAAACAAAATATAATAAAATATAAATAAAATATACTCTATATATTTATGTATTGAATACTCTTAGTGCATGATAAAACAAAAAAATTATTATTATTGATATTATTATTATTATTAACAGGTAATTATTTGGCTGATAAATATTATTAACAGCGCCATTTAAAAATTTTTTTCTCTTCCTACACATATTATAACATCATGTTAAAAAGTTTTCAAATAAATACATAATACATTAATAATTAACACTGATATATTAATAATACAGTTAATACATTTTAAATACTCAATCATATTTAATCATATCTAAGATATGCATTAACATTTGTATAATTTACTTAAAAGTTGTATTTAAATTAAAATTTACCATTGCAGTTATTAATTAAACATCAAATTTATTTATTTATAATAATAAAATACATTTTGAACTTATTGTTACTATTCATATTACATTATTATTTCATTATTCACTTCCTACTACCTCTATACTCTGAACTTTCTATCTACCTAACTACCTAACCTTTCACCTTCTATCACTGTTTAGTCTGGATAACTCCTATATTCACTATACTTCTTTATATAATTTTACTCACCTTCTTCTAACTGACCATCAAATTCACCTATCAATGACACCAATATCTCAATTATAAACTTCATTACTACTTCCATTTAAATCCTATGGCACCGCTCGTCTTTGCACTGGGTTGGGTGTTCCCTTACTGGCTATATACATCTCTATTATTTTGCCCTTCCAAAATATTCGGCAAACACTCCCTTAAATTTATGCTAATACCTGCCACAACACTATTGGTTGGCTACTCTTTATCACCTCACCCCCACTACAGAATTCATCAACAACAAATATATGTATGTACCTTTACTTAAACACCTTCTTTACAAATAATCACTAACTACTGTGTCCCTAAATATCTAATAATTCTCTGTACTTTCTTAAAAATTCTTATCTTTCTAACCCCATTTACATTAATTAATCAACTCACCTGCATTTTATCTATACCCAGGCTCTATTCCTGTTTAAACACTTACTGTAATCATTGACAATTCTCTTATAAAATTCCTCTCTTACCTACTTATAACAATACCTCTTTTCAAAATTCAAATATAATTATTTATTTAAACATTCATTATTATTCATTAGTAATTAATTAAAATATTCTTATTAAACATGTTATATATATAAAATATATAATAATACACACTGGGGTACCTGTAATACATAATACACATCAAATACATGGATAAATACAATTAATACAATAAAAATATACACTCCAACTTCATTATTGTGTCATTAATCGAAATCAGTCCATAGCAGTCCAATTCAATACCACTTTGCACATTATTATTTAATGTTCATTTCACAATATAACAGTCTATCCACCATCATTAAACAACAAACGAATCTTAGGTCTATATAAATCATTTTTGATTAAATACATTATCTTATTATGATAAATGTAAAGGTTATTCAATTTTTTATAATTTTCCACAATACTATTATAATCAATATGGTCACTCCATATCATTATCTCATATAATTTGTCACGATCGATTATAGTCCTGTCACCTTTAGTATCATCTGTCACAACCAGGTAAATTATAAAGTCATCATTAATAACATCATCTCCTCCTGCTGCTATATCAGCTTCAATATAGGGTAAGTACTTACAATAATTATTAATTCTCTCTCTACTCACTCTCTCTCTTAATTCTGTATAATTTCTCCCAACTTCAAACAACTCTAACTTACTATCACCATACCTATCTCTCTCAAAATATGCCTCATCATAACACCAAGTCACACTCTCTCTCTCTCCAGATATGCAGGGGTCCCTATCATAAAATTGTTGCACCTCTTCTTAGGTACACAAAAACATAAAGAAACTTTATTTGTAGAACTATTGTCTATCAAATATAAATTAAAGGCATTCTTATCCTTATAACAATTACATGAAGACTTGTCTTCACCCCCTAATACAACATTAAAAGAAAATTCTACCCCCTGCACTCCTTGTACTAAAATACTTTCTCTCAACTTTCTTCCTGACTTCATAAATTCAAATATTTCATTATCATTCATTATACTTTCATTATCATGTTTATCCATTTCTAGCACCACAATCTTACTACCTGTATTATTTGGATTATCTATAGTTTCTAAATTTTTAGTGATATCTATCACATTGATTTCAATGTTTTCTAAATGATTTTGTAACTTATCGAATTTGTCATTCAACTGTGTGAATTTAATATCAGTATCGCTTTTCTGTTCGTCTAGTTTTTTATCTAGTTTTAATAACAATTGTATCATTGCGTTACTTTCATCTGATTTACTGTCTAAATTAGTTGAAATGGATGTGTCAGTTTGCGTTATTTCGGCAAACACAGACGTATTTGCCCCGTCAGTCTGACTAATGGGATTTATTTGCATATCCATTTCACCAGTTAAAGTTATGTCAGTGGTACTGGTTTTTATGTCAATATCGTCACTTGTACTCATTTTGTTATTTTATCTTGCTAAAACATGTATGTTTATAACCTAGGAATTTAACCCTATTCTACGCACGTGTGCATGTACTTACGCTATTACTTCAGGTAACTATTCCACTTTCCTGGTAGGTATTACTCCACATAAAATTAAGTTTTATGTCGAGTTCCTGTTATTACGGGCGACAAATGTAATCAATTAGTCCCTGTTCGGGCGCCAAATGTAATCAATTACATTTATTGATTTTATTACTTATGGTGAAAATGTAAATTTTGTCTATACGTCAATAATTTCCGGGCGCCATGTTTGTTTATCAGATAACATGATCGAAATCTACTTTTAGGGCCAGAATTCGTGTTAATACGTACCAGTTTAGTGGAACCAATTACCTGAAATAAAGACACATCAAATAACATATAAAAGTATTTATTAATATTAAATATTGATAAGTATTACATATTGCGCCATGGGCGTTGTCCACATGGAATTACATTACACAAAGAATATACGCTGCATTAATACATGTTATAGGATAATACATACATTTATTAATTCAAAGTAACTTTCATATTAATTCAACACAGATATATAGTTATATGTCTTGCTCAACCCAGCACTTAGAAATAATTACGCACGCACACAACCACTCACCCTTTCATTCTCATGGTACAACTTTATGCATAGTGGAGCTCCTTTTAAATATAATGAAAAATTTAAATGATTTTTTAAATAATTGATTTAAAATTTGGTATTTGGAAATAATTAAAGGATTGAAAATGTAAAAGGAACGTTCTCACCAATTTCGTGTTGCTGGTTGTGCGTTCTCGGTTTGTACGAACTTCGCGCACCGCGAGTTCGGCGATTTTTTCCCGGTCACATCTTGGAGTTGGCGCACTGTATTTAATATATTTATTAACTGTTTATTAACCACCTACAGTGGTCTAAAAAGTTAAAATTCACTCGGGAGTGAATTGGTTTGGCCGGCCGGCACTGATCAGTCGCTGCAGCTAAATGACGACAATTCCTTGTTGAATTCTGTGGAAGTGGGGTGTACTGACGTCACATTTTCTTTGTTTAACTTGTTGACATCGCCGTTTTGTCGTTGTCAACACATTCTCCGCCTCTGACGTAATAAAGGCTTGGCTGGCTTATCGCAATAACTGCACACTGTTTTTATGACATTTTACAGATTCTGCTACGACTTAGTTCAAATCCTGGCAAATATTGTGATATAGTCCACTCACTGTAAATTCGATATCGGGTGTTTGAGGTTGGGTTGGGTATGTCAAAAAATAGAAAAATACAATATTTATGATCTCGTTACCATATTTTAGGTAATTATAAAAATGTACCATGATTGTACCATCACACCTTGGTAACCGTTATTGTTCCTATTTGCAATTTGGTTACTAGGACCGTTATTATTATTATTATTGGCATTATTATAATTGGAATTGTATCGGTTCCCTTGGTATCCATGGCTGTTCTGGTTATTACCGTTGTTCGGGTATGGATTATTTCTTATTTCTGGCCGATCATTCCTCCTTCTGCTTTGCCGATAGTACTCCTCATTCTCGTAGTTCTCCAACAGTTCAGTCATCGCCTGTATCGTTTTTATTTGGCTACCTCTTCTTGCTCTTATCACTTCTTCATCATAATGGTACGATAGCTTATTTACGACGCATTCTTCTGGTGTGGCCGGTTCCAAATGCTTCGCCAGGCATACCTTTCCGAGGAAGTATGCGGTCATAGTGTTACCCATTTGTGGTTTGTATCGGCCATGACAGATGTTGTCGCGTATTATGTTCTGGGTGGTCTCCGACCAGTACTTCGCCTTGAACAAGTTTTTGAATTGCTGGTAGTCATCGATCTCGCTTCGGTTTGCCATCCACCAATTGTCCGTCATCTCACGGAATGATTCGTCCAACAGCTCCCGGTTGTTAATCCATCTGTTGCCCCTATGTTTGGCAATGTATTCTTCGATTCGGACCAAGAACTCCATCGGCTTCCTTTTATATTTGCAACCCCTCCTTCAACTTTTAGACTTTATAAAAAAAACCCTTTTTTTATTTATTTATTTATTTTTTTTAAAGGGGCCACTAATTATTTAAAACTAGGCAAGAGCCTAGGGAAGCCAAAACTGCGCTGGGTCCAGTATGACGGGACTTGCAATTAAACTCGTTGTTAAGCAACAATAACAATTTTATTCAGCTATTTCAAATAACATGCAAGTATCACTCCCAGTATACAATATACTTTTATAGGATTGGAAAAACTTTTGTTACAAACTTTTACTCCCAGTCATTACAATCCTCTGAAAATATGCACGTATCATCTCATCAAATTAGAATACATGTAGACATCAGCATAATAATATCTCCCAAATATAAATAAATATAACATCAATCAATATAAATACATAATTACACATAAATAAATAGTTACATAAATACACATAGCGCACACATATCGATATACACACATATATACTACACACATGTTCACCTGGCAGGCAGCTCATAGACATTTCACCATGCCGCCGAAGAATACCATCTTCAGTATCAGTGACCTAGATCCCCATCCCAAACTACTGTAAAAGGGTAAAGTGCCCAGCCTCCATAAAAAACTTTCATAAACCAATCCATTAACCCGTCCGGTTATGACTGCTTGCAACCAATGAAATTATTACAAGTATTCAAAATTTTAGAAAGGTTCCCCCCCCAGATAGGATTGTGCCATGGCCAGGTCAACATGGCTGCACGGCCGTACGAAATGTATAACAGAATTTATGGTTGGAAGTAAGAATCAATAGTGTACTCATATTAGCAACTGAACTAGTAATACACTGGCTATGGCAGTAAAAGAAAATGAATGAAATTTCACTTATACTGAATTATTACAAAGTTAAGATAAATTTTACAAAATATATATATTACGGTTTATGATTGAACCAATAGTGTGCTCATATTAACAACTGAACTAGTAGTACACTGGCTATGGCAGTAAAAGAAACTGAATGAAATTTCACTTATACTGAATTATTACTGAGTTAAGATAATTTTTATAAAATATATATAATACGGTTTATGATTGAACCAATAGTGTACTCATATTAACAACTGAACTAGTAGCACACTAGCTATGGCAGTAAAAGAAACTGAATGAAATTTCACTTATACTGAATTATTACTGAATTAAGATAATTTTTATAAAATATATATATAATGACAATTTTAATTAAAAAAACTTTATAACATCAGCCCCTAATAAAACCCATTTGAGGTGTTCCTACAGAATTGGCTTGGCCACAGGCGAGGCCATGCGCACCACCAGATCCAGCAACCTAAAACATGCTATAGACCTGTTACTAACGGCACCTACGGGTGACGTCCACAGGTTACAGCACCTCCCTAAACCTTTAAATCAACAAAAAAACGAAACCCATATAGCTATGAATACCCTTAATCAATGCAAGCATAATTCACCCCCCCCAAAAATCAGTAATCTTAAGTCACACACACTTTTACCCTTAAAGAAAATGTCGCAGCAAAATTCGGTAACACATGACCCAGTCCGGGCTCACACTTACTCAGGGGGCTTAAGCCTTAGTAAAATACACTGACAAAATTTACAAGCACTAATTGTCTCGCTGGACTTGTGTCCCAACAACTTTAACTGGAGATGTTCCAGGAAGAGAATAAGATGTTCTACATTGTAGAGGCCAAAATATATATAAATGGGTTAAATGTCACCTGGTAAAATCCAGCACAAAACCTGATGTATTGTCCATTTCTTCCTCCCGACGGCACAGACGGAGAATCACTCGTGTAATACCATTGGTGGCAGATGTTCGGCC
This sequence comes from Magicicada septendecula, assembly GCA_034769895.1. Classification (NCBI taxonomy): domain Eukaryota; kingdom Metazoa; phylum Arthropoda; class Insecta; order Hemiptera; family Cicadidae; genus Magicicada; species Magicicada septendecula. The sequence continues at coordinate 383,617,579 of CM068373.1, forward strand.
ACCCGCTGAAGTGGATCGAGAATCGTCTTAGGTCGGGAACCCTGAACAATTGTATATATTGACAATTACTCAAATGTTACCCAATTCACGATCCCCCTAATATTCATGACTCCAGCATAATTCACACACTACCACATGCTCAGATTAAAGGAAAATTTTGAAATTTTAAGAAAGCACAGAAATTACCTTCAATAAGAAAATTTAGAATTAAATGACTAGTATTTATCGACAGTTCGTCAACTAAATAAACCCTTATTACAATTTCGAGATGAGTTGCAAACTTAAACAGGTTCATATACCTCTACATTTAGTTAATAAAACATTCTCTTACGCCCCCCTTTGATTATAATGAAATTATTATGATATAATTAGGAAAAATACACAGCCATAATTACTTTATAATTACTTTAGCTCAGCCAGTGTTAACTTTCAAGACATGCATACACAGAATTTAACCCTCGCTTGCCACGTGGTGACTTTCGTATATATATCGCATTGCATCGGCATTAATTTAAGCTAAATTACAATTCTTTTATTAAATAATAAGTAAGTTACCTTGAACAGACTTACCGGCGAGTCACGTAGTCGATTATCTAATCATGTTAGATTTTAGCAGACAAAAAAATCAAACTGGTGGCCGCCTGGAGAAATTGGTTGCTGTTTCATGTTCGGCTGCCTGGCGAATACTGCACACCACAGTCACAAGAAAAATATTACGTATCACTCCCGACAGAGAGTGCGCGGATCGGCAACAAAGCATGCAGATAACCGCTTATACTTCGCTCAAATAATTAATTCACAAACCCCCGCAATGACAGTCACATAATTAACTGGGAAAGGGCCGAGTATTCCAAGACTCAGCACACCCCCACTCCAGAAGGGCAACATGGTTGCCCCAACTGGAACTCAGTGGTACCCTGCAGTGTACCATCCTTATATTCCATACTCGAGTTGGTACCGGTTTTCCCATCAGCCATGGCTCCCAGGAGAACAGAGAAACCTCACAACTGCGTCCATTCCCCATGCGACCCTCTCCGCCCTGCCAACCCCACGGGACCGCCCCAACACGTCACCCTCTCCGGTGACTATCACTTACTCCCACCGGTCCCACTCACATACTCGTCCTAAGACCAAACAAGGTATCTCCCACCTTGGTATGTGAGTGACCGTACTACTTCTCGTCCATCTCTTGGACCGACCAGCCACATGCACTAACAAGGCATCTCCATCCTTGCCACATGGCTGGCCCACATCCCTACACAAGGGCGGACGGCCCCGCCAAGCCGGGCAGAGAAGACCGCATCAAGGGCTCGCGAACATTAATCTCAACTCTTACTTTTTCAAAAACAGCGTAACTAGCAGGGGGGGGTCACTTTTCCACCGACGTCGATACAAAATAAATACAATACTCTCTCTCTAAACAAAAACACCCGGGAAACAACCGGAGAATGCGGCATGGCTTGACGTCTACACTAACCAAAATCAAATCAACCACTAATCAGAAACAACAGCACGCTATCACTCTCCATCTTACTTTTAAAACAGGGGAAACTGACAATCTCGAGGACCACAATCTACTCACTTCCGGCAAGTCTCTCTAACTCCTTATTGATAGATTTTTTTTTTTTTTTTTACTAAGAGGAGGGGTAGGAAAATCGGGAAGATGAAACGGGGCAAGGATCATTTGGCGGTCAATAGTTAGGACTAAGGTTAAGGACAGGGTTCCCTCCGAAAAGGAGAATGACTGGAGAAAACCAAGGCTCCCGTGGGCAGGGGCGCAACCCTGAAGTAGACAACACCACTGGGAGTGTGGTGAACATCTACCCGCTACCCGTTAACCGCTTCTTCTCACCTTTCTATGGCGAACTTTAGGTACTCGTTCCTTTTGGACACCACTCTCTGAGAGATTATTTCGTGTTGAGCTGTACTGACTTGTTTCCTCGGAATCAGGATCAAGGCAACTTACATCCCTATTTTCACCCCGATTTGGATTATCCTCATCATCTAACTCCTCTACTACAATTTCCCCTTCTTCGTCCACATAATCCAAATCAACATCATGACACTGCACCTCCTCAGCATCTTCCAGTTGCTCCTCAGATCCATCTTCAACCGCATCTTCCCTCAGCTCCTCACCAATTTCTGCATCACCCTCGTCACCAGCTCCTTCACAAACTTCTTCGCCAACTTCTTCTTCAATCTCATTGACATCCTCCTTTTCATCAACACGTTCATCATCAACATCATCGCCATCACGTCCACTACCACCATTCGAACACTGCACATCTTCATCCTCGAGTTGCTCATCTGTTCCACCTGGAACTTCTTTCCGTTCTTCGGAATCCTCAACACTACTTACAGAAGGCATCTGCACATCTTCACACACTACATCATTCTCACTCACACACTCCACAACGCTGCCACCAAATTTCTCCTCAACTTCTACCTCATCTCCTTCCACCACACTTGCAGCGTGGACATCCCCTTGTCCATCCGCAACCTCAGAAACACTTGCAGCCTGGACATCCCCGGGTCCATCCGCAAACTCAGACTCTTCAGTCTCTCTAACACCCACAACTATACTTCCCTGTGCAGCATCTGCAGACCGCTCTTCTGCCTCTTCCTTCGATTCCACTCCTTCACCACTCTCAGCAACTGCAACGTCCTCAACATTTTCCACCCTGGAATCCAGCTGTCCAGGTTCATGTGCAATTACTACATTAATTTCTACTGGTGATGGTAAAGCGACACTGTCAAGTGACTTCTCACATCCCTGCGTAGACGACGATGATGTCACAGGATCTGGATCCCTCACGAACCGAGATGGAGATACCAGAACAAATTCCACGGCATCTGGATTCAACCATGACGTCCTCACTGACGCAGTATTAACAGACGTTTTCTTGTCGTCCTGTATTAATCCACCGAAGTTATTCCGCTTTCCTTCTTTCTCTTCACCTTCTTCATCCACAACTCTATTAGGCACTGGTACTTCCTCTGGAACCTTTAAAGTTTCCTTACTCTCCAAATAGGAATAACTTGCTACCAGCTCCCTACTTGCCGATGTTTGTTTACTAACATAATTTCTTCTTCCCCTGTTAATTTCATACTTCTTTGTTTTCGGTGCCGTAGCTGTTGTTACCGTCTTCTCACTTGCCACCCCCTTGTAGCCTCCATTACTTCCGGAATATTCCATTTTTCTGACTGTCTCTTGTGTTCTCCTCCAACCACCATGTTAGTCTTCTTTGGCTCTTCCTAATGAACCACTGGAGTATTGGACATCTTTAGCAGCTCTTCCCCGGGACTCGTCATTCGCCTGGACAGTCCTGGCATGCGCACACCATCGGTCCAGGTCCGCAAAAGAACGTGGAGGCTCTGCAAAAACCAGCCGGGATCTCTCTTGGGGATTCAGACCTTCCCGTATTACCTGTATGACTTCCGTCTCGGGCAACCCCAACCTTAATATACGGGCAGCTTTCCTTACATCGTGCACGAAGTCCCCCAATGCCTCTCCATTGGCCTGTAGACGATAGAATAACTTAAACTTCAACTGGTCTTGTCGTCGACGGGGTACGACGAAGTCCAACAACTCCGCATGGAACGTGTCGACACTGCAGCCCCGACGCAGAATGCTGGTGACCAGCCATGCCAATGAACCCCGGCAATACGGGTATATAAGGGACAAGACCTCCTCATCAGACACACCCGGGAAATCTGCCAACTGCAGGACCAGGTCCAAGAAGACCAACAACCTGTCCTCATCTACTCCATCCAAAACCGAAAATTTCTGGAGAACTCCGGAAAGGGGTTGGGGCAATTTCTGGTAGCATACCCCCGCCAGAATTGCACAATTCAAAACCCACAACAACAAACATAAATTTCCACGAAACACCTAAACAAAACATGACTTACAAAGGAAAATCTTGAGTACTCTCTCTTCCATCAAGAGGACCCCCGGGTTCCCTAGCGCTGCGAAAACCCGATCCACTCCAGAACCAACTCTCCGTCAGCCGCCAGACTCAAAAGAAGAAAAGACATCAGACACTAACACCAATATACAATCCACACCACCGAACCACTACCACAACATATAACAATTCAACAAGACATTTATTATAACTTCCGCGACTAAGTCGGGTCAATGACAGTACCGACTTCCGGTCAGGCCCTACCGCATCCAGCTAACCTCTCGCGCTATTACTTCATAACTATTTATATTAGGCAGCCCATTCCCCCGGCAATCCCCCCCGCACTCTCCGGTAAGGTCCAATCTCAACAACAATAAAAACCCCAACTAAAACGCATGCCACGTGGCGGCACCAGGTTTACAATTGAAATCCCATAGCATCTACTAATTTTCATTTTCAAATATTGCTGATGTTTGATGTTCTTTCCAAACTATTTCCGAGTTGCAAGCCCTGTCACACCACAGGACCCAAGGGTTCGACCAAAGAATCTATCGCGCTCTGCTACCATTTGTAACCCCTCTTTCAACTTTTAGACTTTATAAAAAAAACTCTTTTTTTTATTATTTATTTTTTTTTTTTTTGAAAGAGGGGCCACTAATTATTTAAAACTAGGCAAGAGCCTAGGGAAGCCAAAACTGCGCTGGGTCCAGTATGACGGGACTTGCAATTAAACTCGTTGTTAAGCAACAATAACAATTTTATTCAGCTATTTCAAATAACATGCAAGTGTCACTCCCAGTATACAATATACTTTTATAGGATTGGAAAAACTTTTGTTACAAACTTTTACTCCCAGTCATTACAATCCTCTGAAAATATGCATGTATCATCTCATCAAATTAGAATACATGTAGACATCAGCATAATAATATCTCCCAAATATAAATAAATATAACATCAATCAATATAAATACATAATTACACATAAATAAATAGTTACATAAATACACATAGCGCACACATATCGATATACACACATATATACTACACACATGTTCACCTGGCAGGCAGCTCATAGACATTTCACCATGCCGCCGAAGAATACCATCTTCAGTATCAGTGACCTAGATCCCCATCCCAAACTACTGTAAAAGGGTAAAGTGCCCAGCCTCCATAAGAAACTTTCATAAACCAATCCATTAACCCGTCTGGTTATGACTGCTTGCAACCAATGAAATTATTACAAGTATTCAAAATTTTAGAAAGGTTCCCCCCCCCAGATAGGACTGTGCCATGGCCAGGTCAACATGGCTGCACGGCCGTACGAAATGTATAACAGAATTTATGGTTGGAAGTAAGAATCAATAAGTGTACTCATATTAGCAACTGAACTAGTAATACACTGGCTATGGCAGTAAAAGAAAATGAATGAAATTTCACTTATACTGAATTATTACAGAGTTAAGATAAATTTTACAAAATATATATATTACGGTTTATGATTGAACCAATAGTGTGCTCATATTAACAACTGAACTAGTAGTACACTGGCTATGGCAGTAAAAGAAACTGAATGAAATTTCACTTATACTGAATTATTACTGAATTAAGATAATTTTTATAAAATATATATATAATGACAATTTTAATTAAAAACCTTTTATAACATCAGCCCCTAATAAAACCCATTTGAGGTGTTCCTACAGAATTGGCTTGGCCACAGGCGAGGCCATGCGCACCACCAGATCCAGCAACCTAAAACATGCTATAGACCTGTTACTAACGGCACCTACGGGTGACGTCCACAGGTTACAGCACCTCCCTAAACCTTTAAATCAACAAAAAAACGAAACCCATATAGCTATGAATACCCTTAATCAATGCAAGCATAATTCACCCCCCCCCCCCGATAAATCAGTAATCTTAAGTCACACACACTTTTACCCTTAAAGAAAATGTCGCGGCAAAATTCGGTAACGCATGAACCCTGTAACTTTCTTCACTATTTGGTATTTTTTATTATTCATATTAAAACCTCCACTTACCTTTAAATCTTCGATCTTGCCGGATCGCATAGTGGGGACGAACCCAATTCGTTCGACGAACTTGACAGTACATAAAACGAACTAAGGTTTTTGAAAGAATTTAACTCTCAATTTTTTTCTTGGAAGAGAAATTATTTTTTTTTTTTGTTTATTAATCAAACGTGTTAATTTTATAAGTTTTCTCCAAAATAGGCTTTTACATGTTTTAAAGGTTGTGCAACTATTACCTCTTACTTCCTATACTTACTTACTATTACTTACATACTTTGAGATAGCCCAGCCTGCGCACTCACTACTCAAATTCTTAAAACCCCTTACTAATATAAAAAACACCCCATTTTATATAAAATTAATGAACATAATGATTTCCGTGTTGAACGTTACATGTGTGGCGTCCTCTTCCCCGACCACGTGGTGCGTCTTCCAAAGTCTTTCATTCTCCGGATTTTCACAAGTTTATAATATCTAATCACGTTCAGTATTCATTCATCGTCACTAGAGGGACTGTTATATATGTTTTTGTAAACTCACATAGGTATTTTGGTGGCCGACTTAAGAAAAATATGAAGATTTGCCCGGGCACAAAACTGATAGCTGCCACGCGTGGCTTGGGTAGCTAGTCGACTGGGCAGAGCGTTACCAACATGCCTCCCTCCAAAAACTCGGACAGAGCGGAAGTCGCAATGCTTCATGATCGGATCTTCCGTCACTGTTCATTCAACACATGAGTTTTTTGTGTGGTAACCGTGGACGATATTTGTGAAGCACGGTTGACGTCACTAAAAGTGGGCGGTCTTAGACTTTATTTCCTGAGGATCGGCTAAGGAGACGATGAATAACTTTGTCCTCCAGACATCTTGGTTTTCGGGCTGAAGGCGTCATTCCGAGCGTGTACTTGTACTGCTCGTGAGCGCGTGGTCACACTTATGCAAAGTTCTGAGAATTTAGGGTGGTACAAATTCCTTGCCTAGTTACTCAACAGCAACTGCGTCTTACTGCTTTGTTTCAACACTGTTTCTTACCACGTGTTCTGTTACAAGGGAATGGACGTTTGTCGTAAAATAAAACTTTCACCATAATTTTTATAAAATCCCACAAAATGAATTAAATGAAATACAAAGACCCATTAACAGTAATAAATGAAATTACCCAATTTTGTCACGTTACAATACCCCCTCAATGAGAATTCTGCTGTCCAAAACAGAAGAAATCTCATTGATAAACCCCGAAGAGGACCGGTGAGGAACTGGTGCCAACAACCCCCTTGTTCTTACTCTTCATGGGTACACGACCCCCCTGGCTCAGCGACTATGGACCCATCTGAACGAGATCACTGGGCTTCTCCGTAAGAGATCCCAACACCGAAAAATCGAACAGACAAGTACCACAGCACACCTCACCTTCTACCATGCTACCCCCCAAAATCCTCAATCCCTGGCTTAGACTGTGCCAGATCCTCCACCGATATGTTTCCCCTTGTATGCAAGCTGGGCTGCCTTTAGCAGATACTGGGCTCACACACACTCACATTACATATTGTACATTGAAAAATTCTTTAAAATTTACTATTTCATCTAAAAAAAAAAATTCAAAATTCAAAATAAAAATTTTATCAAAAAATTCTCTTCCTTAATTTTCTTTTCTTGTTATCAACAAAAATTACACCACTGGAACACTTCTTACAATCAAACAAAACATCCTTAGCCTATCAGGTGATTACCTAAAGTCTAACAGTACAATTCAATACAAAATAAATCAATAAAATAAACATGGTTAGTACACCAACAATAAAACAAAGTTTAAAATATTCATTACCTGGCAGGCGCAAGATCAAGATTTTTTTTTTCCAAAAAAATTGTTTTCCAAAAAATTTTAAAATTCAAAAAAAAATTAAGTTCATTAAAAGGTTTCCTTTACATGTAGAAATTATTTAAAAATTGGTTTAAATTGGTCAAAACAACAGTCGAACTGACTTCCATACTATAAAATTATATGACCTTACCATCAGCTGATCAAAACTAGGTCAAGTTCAAAACCTTGACCCACATGTGTTATGTATAAGTTCTATCTGAAACACATTTGACATCTGTAATATCCTAACTTGAAACTCAACACATAATAAAATAAAATATTTAAAATAACAAAATATTAATAGAAATAATAAGTAAATTGACCTTTAAATTATTCAAAATAAACAATTCTTAATTTCACATTATTTCCAAATTCTATCAAAATTCTGTCACTGGTTTCAAAATAAAAACTTTTATATCTTTATTACAAATCTCTCTCTTTATTAACAATCTTACTCTCCATTACTGTGGGTGATTTAAATTATTTATTCTCATTTAATATACTACTTGGTCTGTATACATATATAATCTTTCTCCCTCTGACTCTAATACTCATCAACGTTAACTAACATGACACCCATCTCTATCAAAATATCTACCAAACACTCTCTAACCCCAACTTATCATTAAACTCAATTCGCCACCTTCTCTCTATATATAAAAAAAACTCTCTAACCCTTTGTACTTGGGATACGTGTTCCCCCCTGTTATCTATCAAACATATTGATAATTAATTCAATTTAATTTAACCTAAGGGAACTTAAACAGTTTCTAAATAATCTCTCTTCGGGCGCCATATTTAAAGTTTACCAACTGTGAATATTTTACCAAGGTTCGGTTCAGCGGACCGGGAAGTGCAGAACAGGTTATTTAAGAAAATACAATTGACTTATCATGACAATATTTTAATTCATTTTCGTATTAAATAAAGAAAAAACATGACAGTATATCACGTAACCTAATTGCAAATGTTATATAGAAAAATGTTCCCCCTCCCTTCTCCTACTTTGGTGATCTTATAAAAAAAAAGAAAGAAGAACAATAACAACATCTATACATGATTAGAACTTAGAAATAAATACATATTATAAACTTAGTATTCGTTTACAAAACGGAAACCAGCACTTTACGTTATATTAATTTTGGTACCTACACACACACTCTCACGCAAACATATACCCCATACTAGGTCATACTGTAGTTTTTATTTATTGAGCTCAAATTTTGAAAAAGAAAAGAATTTAGTATTTTGAATGATTTAAGAAAAAAATGTCTACTTTCCTGCTATTGCGGCGTAGATATTAACTTGTGGTTTACAGTCCTCGTGCTTCACATTTTATGTCCGAACTGTTAATTTATATTCAATTGTACTCACTGCCTCTACTTCATTGTTGTAAAAAATAAAGAAACTGTTTAAATACTGAAATTTACATTTTTGTGGTTCTACGGGCCCGCACTTACTTCCGAAACTTTTGATAGCTACCACTCGCGAGTGGTGATGGCGTTATACTGGGGAGAGAAAACAGCGCTATTTTGTGAAGCGGCTGTTGTTGGAGGTTCAATTCTATTGTTTTTTAGTTTGTATCCTTGCGCCAGCTGCATGTCACCGTTACATAACTGAATTACTCATCAAGGATAGGCTCTGATGTAACGCTCGCCTGATGTTTCATTGCATAATTTGTTTACCGTTGTGTTTGTCCTTGAACTGACTTTTGCACAGTTTGTCGGTTATTAAAACTGTCCACACAATATCATTAAATAATTCTGCATCGGATAAAGTCAACAGCAGTGTAGCCACGGTTGCGATCGCTCCAAACAGGAAATTTACCTAAGTTTATAATTTCTGTCCCTATCACTCAACATGTTATTTATTATCATAAAAAAAATTATAAATTGTGTTATTGCCCCAAAATAGGCCCCAAAATGCCCCGCTACAATACCCCCTCAATGAGATATTTTATGCCGAAGCATAAAAAATCTCATTGACACATTCATACTTGCTAAAGGGATCAGCCAGGATATGTCGCCACAACCCCCTTTACGGTTTACAAAAAAAAATATAATCAACTCACCCTTGGTCCGGTGACTGTGACCGCATCTGCATGACAATACTGGACTTCTCTCTCGAGATCCCAACACCGTAGAGTCAGACAGATACTCAACGCCCCTGCTCTGACGCGCAGGCCAGCTCAGGTCCGCTGCCACAGCGTCACCAAACACTGAAACAACACATCAAAATATCAAATAGTGGCCTTATACAACACCATATCCCCAACTGATCTGTTTCCCCCTAGCGGTGCTGGTTTGTGCTAAGAAGCACTGGTTTTGTTTTACTTACTTATTACTAACATATATAGCAAAATATCTACCAACAATATGATACCCCTCTTAAAATTCCATCTACTTTCCCTTATTAACTTTATCCCAAAATTCAAAATCATTGCCCTGATTCCCATCAGAATTTAAATAAACAGACGACTGACTCACAAACATTCTCCATTCCCATATTACATTTTCCTCATCCCCAATTTAAAATATTTAACTTCATAAAATTCTCTTAAATACTAACAAACACAATATAACATAAGAAAGCATAGTAATTCATAATTCACATCATTATCATCTTAAAATAAACAATTTATATTTAAAATTTACACACTTTACATCATTAAGTTGCATATAAAATCAGAAAATTACATTTTAATAATAAAATACATAAATCTCCTTTTAACTTTTATTAATTCGTTTCTCAAATTTTTTTTTTTATCAATCTCCGTTTTACACATCATTTCATTTATTATTCCCTTTCATTAATTTGGGTGATTCTACGTTATTCATCATAATTCACTTTATCAACTTGGCATTTACCCATAATCTTACCCCTTTTATTACTCTAACGCTCCCTTACAAAATCTTTAACTAGTATGACACCCCTCTATCAACAATCTACTAACCCTTCTCTACCTCTAACTACTTACTATTTTAACTCAATTCGCCACCTTCTCTCAATATATATAAAAAAAATACTCTCTAACCCTTTGTACATAGGATACGTGTTTCCCCCCCCCCCCAAAAAAGCTCAATTCCCGTTCTCTGGTTCCTGGATTTTACCTAAGGCAACCCCTTCGCACTAAAACTATACCAAATCCCGTCCCAACCCTTATGTTGCGGACTCACACATTACACTACCCCTACTACAAAATTGCCATCCCCAAAATCTCAATCTCATTACCTCACTACAATTACAACAAAATAACATCAACAAAATAAACAATATATTGCTCAAAATTCTACATAAATTCTCCATAACTACTGTGTCTCCACTTATACTTCTCAAAATTCTATAACATACATTAACTCAAAACAACATTGCATTATTTTCATCTCTACTATTCCTTTAACTCTGACTTCGATTTGGACAGATCTATATGTCCCACAAAATTCAACTTGAACTGACTCAAACATTTTATTCAAACAATTACTATCACCCACTTCTATCTTTTGCAACCCATTGAAAATTTTACCTATCACAACTATTTTTCATTTTATTTTAAAATCTATAAACACATTTAAAACACATTATTATATTTTTACAATTCTTATTCCTAACATACTAAATGCAATCAACACACTAAGACATAATAAACACAATATAAGAAGTATTTAGTGCATCTATTTTTTAAATTCAAACAAAATTATTGAGTAGCAAATCATCATTATTAATTAAAATATAGCAAATTTTTAATACGTTATCCCCTTGGATAACCTCCCAGCCACACACACTATTTCAAATTATGTAAGACTGTGGCGCCTTTCCGCTTCCACAGAGACTGTATATTTTGGAGCAGGTTTTACCTCTCCGTGTCCCTGCTTCCGCTATTAAGTTTTAAAATTAGTGAACATCATCATGTTCTTGTTAAATAATTACACCCTTAAGACGGATCTACCACCTGGCTCTGCTGTTCCTCCTCGAACAGAGTGGCAGCCGCTGTTCCATAGTTCCCGGGATTTCCCCTAAGTTCTCCCCCCATTAATTTCTATTTTAGACCAATTTCAAGCCAGCTATGGTCAAGGGACTTGGTATGACCATAGCTAACCGCTCGCCAAAACCACGATTAGTGCTGGTAAGGCAGTAATCGCCCGAAAAATCGGGGAAATCATCTCTTCCTTCAGGCATGTATACATCATTATTATTATGCACGACACGGCAATTTATCAGAGTATAATATAAAATTATACAAAAGGTGTGCCATGCATATTCGCCATGTTGGCCTCCGATGGATGGTAACACTCTCTGTTACCCCCAACACTTTCCGCTATCTACTGGGGCACATGCCACCCCAGCGACAGCAACTTACTAACTAATTAATTACACTGGATAACTAAACTTTCAACCGTTGCAGTTCCACACTCCACTGTTCTATCACTTCATTGAGCACCAAACTACCCCCCAAAATTATCCCCACATCTTGTATAATACATTAAATAACATAATAAACAAATAGACATTAACCTTGATTATTAGTATACATTTAAACAAACAATTCTCTTTTAAATAATTTATATAAAAATTTATAAACATTATTATTATTTAAAACTTTTCATTAACTCTTTTTATTTATCATCATTTCATTATTTATCCTTTGTTGCAATCAGATTTTCAAAATTTCTAAATTTATTATTAACATATATTTTTAACCATTATGTTATTCCACAAAATAAACCATTTAACATTTATTTATTTATTCATTATTATTAAATTGAAATCTCATCAAACAATTTAAATTCATTATAAAAATTCAAACACATAACATTCAATCACAATATTGAAACATCTCAAATTATTTACTTCAATTGATTCTTAAAACACAACATATTTCAATAACCATCAAAATTTTACAAGTCATCAATTATTGTCTTCATAACTATTTTATTATTTAATCAGAATGCAAAATATTCATATTCATAATATTATTATTATTAACACAACATTTTCTAATACATATACACATTATTTTTCTAACCTTTCATAATACACACAAATGAATTCCCTACATTATATTTACAAAGTATACGTCAAAACTGGTCCATTTTTTTCCCACTTCACATGCCCAAATCAGCAAGGTCATTACCAAAATTTATAGTAGTCAAAAATGTCTATTCACTGATATCTAGTTCAGCCTCCATCGTCATATAAATACCTGATATATTTGTAACATATATCATTTTTATCAACATACAATTTGTTATCATTATCATTATCATAATAACCCATCAACTTTATTTTATCCATTATACCATTATAAATCTTGTCACCATAAGTTATGATTGTCCAGTCTGTATCAATGTTATTTGTTAATGTCAGGTAAATTGTTTTTTCATCAGGTAAGTCATTATCATTTATAAAAATATTCTCAAAATAATTCACCCCTACTACTCTTTCTCTCAATTCACCATACTTTCTTTTTAACTTATATAGTTCTATTTCACTCTCAATACATAACTCTCTTTCTTCATAGCACCACATCACACTCTCACAATTATTACGGACAGAGGGTACAACATTATACAACATTAATTCATTTAACAATAAGGGTCTCTTGCCCTGAAAAAACAACATTAAATCATCATCATCATTATAATCAATAAGGGGAAAATTTGCCCTCTGTCCCCATTCAACTACAACATTATTTTTCCACTCTCTCTCTAACTCATTGATACACATTAACATCTCATAATCACTACATTCTGCAATTTCATTAGTACTATTTTTGATTATATTTTCATCATTTGTCTCTCCATTATTCTCTACCCCCACTATACTCTCAGAATTGTAATTAATATCATCACTATTCAATACTACATCTTCCACTATTTCGTCATTATTACATTTTGTCATACTTAAAACATTGTCACCTAATTTCTCAAACTTCTGTTCTAACTTATTTAAACTATCTACTATTGCTTCATGATTATTTCTAAAACATTTATTCATTTCTTTAATTTCATATTTCAACTCATTAATATCCCTACTTTGTCTATCAAATTTGTCATTCAATTCTCTAAAATTACTATCTTGTTTTTCTACACTATTGTACATCATATCATACAATCTTGCTAACATAGTATCATTATCAGGTTTCTTATTTTGAGTTCCTAAAATAGGTGTTGAATGAATCTCAACTGCCTGTATTATTTTTGACTCCTCAAGACTACTGTCAGTTGTTTGAATTCCGGAGTCGCTACTTATTTGATTTGCTATCTGACTATCAGATAAACTGATATCATTATTATCTGCCATTTTTCTTAAAATTTTTTATATATATTTCTTAGCAAAATATTATTTTGTCATACATAATTATTATTGAGAAAAGAAAAAAAATGTTCTGCTCACTCATACTACAAAACATGACATAACCTTATTCTATACGTCTATTTTACGTATGCAAAAAAAAAATGTATTTTACCTCAAACAACCGTTCTGCTTTCCCAGTGGGCTGTATTTATATAATTATATAAATTGTCCCTGTTCCAGAAGCCAATTGTTATCTATCAAACATATTGATAATTAATTCAATTTAATTTAACCTAAGGGAACTTAAACAGTTTCTAAATAATCTCTCTTCGGGCGCCATATTTAAAGTTTACCAACTGTGAATATTTTACCAAGGTTCGGTTCAGCGGACCGGGAAGTGCAGAACAGGTTATTTAAGAAAATACAATTGACTTATCATGACAATATTTTAATTCATTTTCGTATTAAATAAAGAAAAAACATGACAGTATATCACGTAACCTAATTGCAAATGTTATATAGAAAAATGTTCCCCCTCCCTTCTCCTACTTTGGTGATCTTATAAAAAAAAAGAAAGAAGAACAATAACAACATCTATACATGATTAGAACTTAGAAATAAATACATATTATAAACTTAGTATTCGTTTACAAAATGGAAACCAGCACTTTACGTTATATTAATTTTGGTACCTACACACACACTCTCACGCAAACATATACCCCATACTAGGTCATACTGTAGTTTTTATTTATTGAGCTCAAATTTTGAAAAAGAAAAGAATTTAGTATTTTGAATGATTTAAGAAAAAAATGTCTACTTTCCTGCTATTGCGGCGTAGATATTAACTTGTGGTTTACAGTCCTCGTGCTTCACATTTTATGTCCGAACTGTTAATTTATATTCAATTGTACTCACTGCCTCTACTTCATTGTTGTAAAAAATAAAGAAACTGTTTAAATACTGAAATTTACATTTTTGTGGTTCTACGGGCCCGCACTTACTTCCAAAACTTTTGATAGCTACCACTCGCGAGTGGTGATGGTGTTATACTGGGGAGAGAAAACAGCGCTATTTTGTGAAGCGGCTGTTGTTGGAGGTTCAATTCTATTGTTTTTTAGTTTGTATCCTTGCGCCAGCTGCATGTCACCATTACATAACTGAATTACTCATCAAGGATAGGCTCTGACGTAACGCTCGCCTGATGTTTCATTGCATAATTTGTTTACCGTTGTGTTTGTCCTTGAACTGACTTTTACACAGTTTGTCGGTTATTAAAACTGTCCACACAATATCATTAAATAATTCTGCATCGGATAAAGTCAACAGCAGTGTAGCCACGGTTGCGATCGCTCCAAACAGGAAATTTACCTAAGTTTATAATTTCTGTCCCTATCACTCAACATGGTATTTATTATCATAAAAAAAATTATAAATTGTGTTATTGCCCCAAAATAGGCCCCAAAATGCCCCGCTACACCCCCAAAAAAACTCATTTCCCTTATCTGGCCCCTGGATTCTACCTAAGGCGGCCCCGTCCCACTAAATCGGTCCCAATCCCGTCCCAACTTATTATGTTGCGGACTCCTACATTACACTACCCCCTACTACAAAATTGCCATCCCCAAAATCTCAATCTCATTACCTCACTTCAAATACAACAAAATAACATCATTAATTATAAACATCAATATATCGCTCAAAACTCTACATATATTCTCCACATAACTACTGTGTCAACATCAATACTTCTCAAAACTCTATAATATACATTACTTCAAAACAACATTACATTATCTTCGTCTCTATTATTTCTTTAACTTTGACTTCAACTTGGACAGATCTATATGTCCCACAAAATATTCATCACCCAAAAACTATCTTTTATTAACCTTCACCAATTATTACTTTACTTCTCAATTTATCAAATTACTTTTCTCGTTACTTTAAAACAAGATCTGTAATACACTGAAACATGACATTAAACATTAATTACTTGGAACATTTATAAACCAATATCAGTGACATTTTATTGCTGATCAGCTGATATTCCTAACATAATGAAAACACATCTCATAATTGAACAAATTACATGAAATATCCATATATATTTATTTATTCTTACTTCTCACCTCCTTGTTTCCCCTCTTTCTGATTCTGATACTTTATGTTAACCGCCTGCCAGACGGCTTAATTATTTACTTAGGTGCAAAATACAAACATAATTAAAACACATATTTCCATCAATACCTATATCTAACGTACAACAATAAAATAATACATTTAAAATTATGGACTGAACACCTTATATTGAATGTCTGAGCGTATAGTTATTTAACAGAGCACAAGCAATTTTATTGGATCAAAATTTGACTTAGCAAAATTTTTTATGTTGTAAAATTTTAACTTCGTGACTCATCTGAGACACCTCCCATCCACACACAAAAATTTTCAAATTTATTCTTAATAATTGTTATATATCATCTTTTAATTATTATTACAATTTTTTAATTATCACTTTATTGAACACAATTATTTCCAATAATCTCACTATTGAATTAAAGTCTTAGTTACATCTGTAAACATTTTTTATTATACATGATTCATATTGTAAAAGTTCTATACTTACAGTCCATTTAGCATGGTATACACAAAACATCTACCTCCTACACCCCAATACTTTCACCTCCCCTCTGAAACATTTAACACAAATATTAGTTTAACTCAAACAATTTAGCCATCTATTATCAAATTCCAAATCTCGTAAAATAAATTGAATTCATTAAAAAATTTAATTAATTACCATTTACATAATCACTCAAAATATTTAAAACATGTCAAACTGGTTTGATTAAATTAATTACTGAAAATACAAATTCCATTATTATTGTTTGCCATTATACAAATTAGCCCATTACTGTTTCCAAAATTAATGTTATTATTTATTTAAATTGCAAAGTATTAATTTTATTATTATCACTTATCTATATACATACAGTGTTTAGCTGACCTTCTGCAATACACATAAATAAATTCACTACAATTATTTACAAACTTTAATTAATAACTGTTCAGTTTTGCCGCACTTCATTGTCCAAATTTGCCATGTCAGAACCATAAAACATAATGTTTATCACTGTCTTTTATTGTTTTATTGTTTAGCCTCCATCGTCCCAGATAAGTCTTGGTGTTATATAACATTTTTCAATCTCATTAATACACCCGTTATTGTTTTGTGTATTATAACCATACAAACTAACTTCATGCATCTTACCAAAATACTTGTTAAACCAGTCAACGTCAGGCATTTTTGTTAAGTCTCCGTCAGTAAATTCATTCGTTATTGGGTTAATTACTTTTGTCAAATCATTGTAGTCATTATTATTCAAATATACTTTTAAACTTTCTTTCCATTTGTCATACTTCCTATTCAAATGATACAATTCTGTTACTCTCTCCACATACAATTCTCTGTTTAACTCTCTCTCTTCATAACACCACATCACACTCTCACAATTATTCCGGACAGAGGGTACAAATTCAATTAAACCTTTCCTGACTTCTCCAGGAAAAACAAAAAACTTCAAAAAACAATTATTTGTAGCACACTTGTCTACACAATATATACGTGAAGGTTTTCCTTCACCCCCCATTCTACCTCGTAAAAAATTTACCCTCTGTTTCATACCCATAATATAACTCTCTTTCCACTCTCTCTCTAACTCATAAGCACACATTGATATTTCATTTTCACATTCTACAAACTCCTCAGTATTCTCACTATTTATTTTCACCGTATCACTTTCTGATACCAACTCTCCAAATACACTACTATTCTCAGTATTGCATTCATTATTTTCGATATTATCATTATTATTAGTTAACTCTTTGTCTAATACAACATTGCCATTACTCTGTTCTACTTTATTCAAATTATTTCTTATCATTTCACTAGTATTTTCAAGACATTTGTTCTTTTCTTGTATATACTTTATTAAACCATCAAATTTTACGCTAATATTCTGCTGCAACTGAATATTCTGTTGTTCACATTTTATTCTCTGTTCATCTAATGTATTGTTAAACTCACTTTTCATCTTATTTAAAATTTTATCGTTATTATCAAAACGTTTATCATTATCATCAAAACGTTTATTAAAGTCATTATTTTGTTTATCGAAATTGACTTTCATAAAATCTAATAGGTCATCTAATGACAATTTTTTCTCTTTCGTTTTATTTGATTTGATCAATATCGGGGTAGATTTCGCTTCTGCGTGATCGACCATAATTGACCCAGTTAGGTCATCGTTAACTATTGATTGCACGCTCAACTCACCTGTTGGCCTTGACTGACTTACTTCGCTCACACTTGGTGACGGGTTCATCGAACCAAGGCCACTCTCACTCATAACTGAATCTACTACACTGCTTTTTTCTGTATTCTCAGACATTTTTATTTGATCTATTTTGCCGTACGTAACAACTACCAATGATTAATCTTTTTTCAAAACTGATATTACAACATACATAAAATCATCCTTTTATCATAATTACGTAAGTTTACATCACTACAATTTTGCTTTCGCAACCGTACTCCGTTCAATGTACTGTCAAATGTAGGCTGGTGCAATAACTTTTTTGTTATATTACATCCTGGTCACGCTGCAACAATTGTAACTTTCTTCACTATTTGGTATTTTTTATTATTCATATTAAAACCTCCACTTACCTTTAATCTTCGATCTGGCCGGATCGCATAGTGGGGACGAACCCAATTCGTTCGACGAACTTGACAGTACATAAAACGAACTAAGGTTTTTGAAAGAATTTAACTCTCAATTTTTTTCTTGGAAGAGAAATTATTTTTTTTTTTTTGTTTATTAATCAAACGTGTTGATTTTATAAGTTTTCTCCAAAATAGGCTTTTACATGTTTTAAAGGTTGTGCAACTATTACCTCTTACTTCCTATACTTACTTACTATTACTTACATACTTTGAGATAGCCCAGCCTGCGCACTCACTACTCACATTCTTAAAACCCCTTACTAATATAAAAAACACCCCATTTTATGTAAAATTAATGAACATAATGATTTCCGGGTTGAACGTTACATGTGTGGCGTCCTCTTCCCCGACCACGTGGTGCGTCTTCCAAAGTCTTTCATTCTCCGGATTTTCACAAGTTTATAATATTTAATCACATTCAGTATTCATTCATCGTCACTAGAGGCACTGTTATATATGTTTTTGTAAACTCACATAGGTATTTTGTCGGCCGACTTAAGAAAAATATGAAGATTTGCCCGGGCACAAAACTGATAGCTGCCACGTGTGGCTTGGGTAGCTAGTCGACTGGGCAGAGCGTTACCAACATGCCTCCCTCCAAAAACTCGGCCAGAGCGGAAGTCGCAATGCCTCATGATCGGATCTTCCGTCACTGTTCATTCAACACATGAGTTTTTTGTGTGGTAAACGTGGACGATATTTGTGAAGCACGGTTGACGTCACTAAAAGTGGGCGGTCTTAGACTTTATTTCCTGAGGATCGGCTAAGGAGACGATGAATAATTTTGTCCTCCAGACATCTTGGTTTTCGGGCTGAAGGCGTCATTCCGAGCGTGTACTTGTACTGCTCGTGAGCGCGTGGTCACACTTATGCGAAGTTCTGAGAGTTTAGGGTGGTACAAATTCCTTGCCTAGTTACTCAACAGCAACTGCGTCTTACTGCTTTGTTTTAACACTGTTTCTTACCACGTGTTCTGTTACAAGGGAATGGACGTTTGTCGTAAAATAAAACTTTCACCATAATTTTTATAAATCCCACAAAATGAATTAAATGAAATACAAAGACCCATTAACAGTAATAAATGAAATTACCCAATTTTGACACGTTACACCCCGTCCGGGCTCACACTTACTCAGGGGGCTTAAGCCTTAGTAAAATACACTAACAAAATTTACAAGCACTAATTGTCTCGCTGGACTTGTGTCCCAACAACTTTAACTGGAGATGTTCCAGGAAGAGAATAAGATGTTCTACATTGTAGAGGCCAAAATATATATAAATGGGTTAAATGTCACCTGGTAAAATCCGGCACAAAACCTGATGTATTGTCCATTTCTTCCTCCCGACGGCACAGACGGAGAATCACTCGTGTAATACCATTGGTGGCAGATGTTCGGCCACCCGCTGAAGTGGATCGAGAATCGTCTTAGGTCGGGAACCCTGAACAATTATATATATTGACAATTACTCAAATGTTACCCAATTCACGATCCCCCTAATATTCATGACTCCAGCATAATTCACACACTACCACATGCTCAGATTAAAGGAAAATTTTGAAATTTTAAGAAAGCACAGAAATTACCTTCAGTAAGAAAATTTAGAATTAAATGACTAGTATTTATCGACAGTTCGTCAACTAAATAAACCCTTATTACAATTTCGAGATGAGTTGCAAACTTAAGCAGGTTCATATACCTCTACATTTAGTTAATAAAACATTCTCTTACGCCCCCCTTTGATTATAGTAAAATTATTATGATATAATTAGGAAAAATACACAGCCATAATTACTTTATAATTACTTTAGCTCAGCCAGTGTTAACTTTCAAGACATGCATACACAGAATTTAACCCGCGCTTGCCACGTGGTGACTTTCGTATATATATCGCATTGCATCAGCATTAATTTAAGCTAAATTACAATTCTTTTATTAAATAATAAGTAAGTTACCTTGAACAGACTTACCGGCGAGTCGCGTAGTCGATTATCTAATCATGATAGATTTTAGCAGACAAAAAAATCAAACTGATGGCCACCGGGAGAAATTGGTTGCTGTTTCGTGTTCGGCTGCCTGGCGAATACTGCACACCACAGTCACAAGAAAAATATTACGTATCACTCCCGACAGAGAGTGCGCGGATCGGCAACAAAGCATGCAGATAACCGCTTATACTTCGCTTAAATAATTAATTCACAAACCCCCGCAATGACAGTCACATAATTAACTGGGAAAGGGCCGAGTATTCCAAGACTCAGCACATATTGGCGGAAGTTCAGCCATTCCCTATTCTCGTTTATGGGAATACCCGTGAAGTTAGTGGGTCTGTTTCTTATTACTTCCATTTCTTCCTGGCTCTGCCGCACTTGAGTGGTGATATTCGTCATCGCTACTTCCATTCCGTCGCACCTTTCCGTAATTTGGTTCCGTACCTTCCCTAATTCTTCCTGAGTTTCTCTTCTGTTTTCTTCCGCCTTCCTTCTACTGTGCTCTTCGATATTAGTGAATTTGGTGTTTACCACTTCCTTGAATTCCTGTACTTCCCTCTCGGTCTGGTTACATTTTTCGTCAACTTCCATGATCTGTTGTTTTATTACCATGGTTTCTTCTTTTATTTTCTTGTTGGTGTACTCCTTATTATCGTTGAGTTCCTTGTTAATTTCTTATCTTAACAACTCCATCCTTTCGTCTAACTTGTCCAGATTCTCCTGGTTGACCTCCCGTAATTCTTCTGTTAGTAGTTGTTTATCCTCTCTCAATTCTTCCAACTTCTCCCCCATCTTCTCTTCCATTTTCTTGTTATTTTCCTCCATTTTTACTTCCATCTTCTTGCTGGTTTCCTCTATTTTCTTATTTGTATTTTCAATTACATTACCCAATTCTTCCTTTAAAGACTGGTTGTCTTCCTTCAATTCTTCCAACTTCTTATTTAAGGATTGGTTGTCTTCCTTCCTTTCCTTACTCGATTCTTCTTTTGTAGAATCCATTTTCCTATTGGTTTCCTTTAATTCTTCCTTTGTGGAATCCATTTTCTGATTCATTTGTAGGAGCATTTCCATCATCTTATCCATCTTCGTATCTTCCGTGGTCTTGGATTTCTCTACCTCCTTCCCCTGGAGATTGATCTCCCCTGTTTGCGTTGGTATTTCAAGTTGTTCCTCTGGTGGTGCAGGTTGTTTAGGTTCCACTGGGGTTAATAACATTTCCACGTCTTCCACTGGCGTTGCCTCCTTGTCTTCCATATTAATTTCCCTTTCGTCCTCCGCCACTATTTTCTTCGAAGTTGCTCGACGTTGCATTTTTCTTCTTTCTCCGACTGGATAAATTAGGATCCGCTAATTAGGATCCGCTGCCAAGCTTGAATTAGGAATTGGGCAAGTTATAGTAGCCTATCAATCACTAACTGAAGCCCCATGTTGGGCGCCAATTTTGTAACAAAATCTATAATGGTTACAAAATAAAAATATGAGTGTTGACCAAAATAAAAAATTTTTTGGTAATTTGATTTTTGAAAAATATTGTTCAATTGGTTTTGTTGTTTGTATTTAGGAAATAAATTTTGTAATGAATTAGTGTAAAAATTCTGCTCTTTTAATTCTGTTTCTGTTAATTGTATTAATTTGAAATTTTATAATTAACTTCCGTGTTAATTATATTATCTCCCGCACTAATGGATAGACGGTTCTTCTTCTTCTTTGAGTATTCTCCTTCTTCTTTGGTAAAGGCCGCCTTTCGGTTAGTCCGTGATCTCAATTTATCTTATTTTTTATTCTATTTATTAAATTTATAAATAAATTTAAACCAAATTGCAGAAAATATAGATTTATTAACAATTGTATACAGTATCGATTGTCAACAGTAGTATCGACTCGTTCTCAGGGCTTGTCGATTAATTTTTTACAGTTGTATTTTTTATTAATTATTTGGTTCTTTGAACGGTTATTTTATATATAGTCAGAGAAGGGTAAGGTCAGGAAAGTATAACACTTACAGGTAAAAAGCTTAATTCATAAAAATTACAAGTTATTAATTAATATATAATGTTTATTAAAGATAAAATTTCGAAGCAGTGAAGTCTGTGTGGTTACGTTGGTAAAGCTCGCTTAGGATTGTGGGAAGAAAGATGGCGGCTCCTGGACTGCATATGTTAAACCGTAGACGCTCGATGAAAATTTCTTCCAATAAATAGTGCCTTTTCAATGTTTCCTCGTCTCCGCAGTTGTGATTATTCCTTCTGGTGTTAGTAGAATGGTTCTGGTTCAGTGTCTTGTGATTCACTTCGATTAAATATGTGTGATAATGTTTAATTTACTTTGTTCAATAAGGTCAAAACTAGCACTTCTCGCCTCGTTATTAAGAATTATTTATTGTGTAGGTTTAAGTTATTATTTCTCTCGTTTACTGTTCCGTATTACTTTATTTTAATTGTGTTATTAAAGGTTCTCACTGAGTTTAGTTTTAAATTCAAAATTTAGTACTTTATGATTTTTCACGTTAGACTAGGCTTACAGACCTATCGCCATATTTGTCTGATATATAGGTTAATATTAGCACAAATATCGCGTTCAAGTGTTCTCGACAAGGTCCAGTAATTAACTGTTCTCATTTCCTTCGTCTCCTGAACGTCTTAGCCAATTTAATATTAGTAATACATTGTTTTAAAATCTGTTTGGCTTCCGCTACATGTAGCAAATCTACACTATATCATTGAATATATTTTTGCTATTATTTAATTTTATGAAATACTAAATACATAATCTCTTTCTTTAGTTCATTCTGTTTGATTTGATACCAAATAAGATAGTTTTACAAAGTTTTTTATCTAAAATGCTATATTTCTTTCATTTTGAAAAAGTAGGGTTTTATTTTTACTTCCTGTCCTCCAAAATGTTTGCCATTTTATATGTTATATTTATGATTGTACTAAATCTCAGATTGATATAAGATGTTTATTTTCCCTTAATTTCTTGTAATTTTATTAATTGATTACACAGCCCAACACATGTTTTGGTGCCGGGGCTTTTTCAGCTGATTTTGCGTGTATTTGATATGCTGAATTTGAATTTGACATTAGTTTTAGCCTGTGAGCTCTTGTTTGTAAAAAATCACAATAGCGTGATTTACGTTATCCCATTTAAATTAGGCCTAAGGTATTGGTGATAAATTTAAAATGAACAGCCCTATTTTAATTTCTAATTTAATTTATTGACTCGAAAATCCCCATAGTAACATATCATTATCCTTACAGTAGCTAAAATAACAATTAATATTCAAAATAATAAGATAAAAAGACAAGGAAATGTTAATTTAAACTCCAGAAGCTTCTTTTTTGGGACTTTCTTGAATGAAATTTGTTTGGACAGTCTCTTTGCAAGTTCCAGCAGTAATCGGCCATTATATGAGTATCCCATCTTCCTTTGTAGCAGTCCTCCATCGTTTGAATAGCCTGGTGAAATCTCTCACCATGTTCTTCACTGGTGTCACCTAGATTTTCAGGGAAATGGTCCAAGTGGCTGTGTAAGAAATGAACCTTTATGCTCATGTTACATCCAAGGTCTCTGAAATTGTTGAGCATACTGTTAACTAGTTCTTCATAGTTTTCAGCTTTCTGGTTGCCCATAAATTTTCTGTCAACCAAGACAAATGACGTCCATGCTTTTCTCTCTGCCTCATTCATAGAATCTATGAAATGAGGATCATTTACGAACTGTCTGATTTGAAGGCCATCGAAAACTCCAGCTTCAAGTTTTTCTGTACTTAGCCCAGGCATCGTTTGGCAACTGTATGCAAAGCATGGACTATCCTGATCAAGAGCCTTCACAAATTGTTTCATAAGACCAAGATTTATATGCAGTGGAGGCAAGATGATTTTGTTCCGTCTAACTAAGGGTTCATGAATAACATTTCATTCCCCAACAACCATGTTCTCCCTCGTAGGCCACTCTCTTCTTACCCAGTAATATTGTTTTGCTCTCCTATCCCAAAGGCACAAGAAGCAAGGATATTTTGTGTAGCCACCTTGCTGACCAAGGAGAAAGTTTACCATTTTTAGGTCCACACAAATTACCCATTCGTGTTCATGATACCTAAC
This sequence comes from Magicicada septendecula, assembly GCA_034769895.1. Classification (NCBI taxonomy): domain Eukaryota; kingdom Metazoa; phylum Arthropoda; class Insecta; order Hemiptera; family Cicadidae; genus Magicicada; species Magicicada septendecula. Next base: position 383,642,559 of record CM068373.1, read on the forward strand.
CTTATCCAAGGCCAAAGCTATGGTATCATATTCTTCTTTCATTTTGGTTGAGTGAGCAATTGGTATTGATCCAATTTTGTTGCCATTGTGTAAAAGTACACACTTCAAACTCCGCTTAGAGCTATCAATAAAGAGGCGCCAATCATCTGGACAATATTTGGGAAAGCCCATTTTCATTAGGAGCCCTTTGACATCTTGACAAAATACAAGATCTTTTTCTTGAGAAAAAATGGGTAACGAATCTTTTTCTCTTGTACGGTAGAATAAAATTTTTGTTCCATGATCAAGTAGATTCTTGTCACTCAACCTGGACGCAAGTACTTCAGAAGCTTGTTTTGAGAGGTTGAGATCTCTGATAAGGTCACTTAACTCGCTTTGGTTAAAACATTGAGGAATTGATGATTTTCCCTCATAATCACTATCGTTACCTTGATCTATATCACAACAAGCATCAGAAAGATTAAACTCATCCTCCAAGAGCTCTGGTAGCTGATGAAACGTTGGAATTGGTACTTCATCTGAATGAGGCTAAATCAGGATATGTCCACTTGGTGTAGTTATTTCGTTTGATGCCATTAATATTTACAATACAAAAATAGCAGTCATCAATGTGATTTTTGGGTTCTTTCCAAACCATTGCCACACCGAATTTCAGACTCTTTCTTTTTCCATTAGTCCACTGGCGTAGGTGTTCAGTAAAAGTTTTATAAACAATGTGTGGAGCCCACTGTTCTTGGTCATCTTCGTCACCAAGCCTAACGCCAAAGTATCCATGGTACGCTCTTTTCACAAAGTCAGAAATAGTTTTTCTATTTTCTTTCAGTGTGTACTCACCACATACGTAGCAAAATACATCAGGATGATTAACACAGCTCCTTAGACTGGAATAATTTATTTCTTTTCAATAGAACTACACAAAAGAACTTAGAGGTTATGTTGGATGTAAACACAAGGTTATATAAACAAATATGGCGTCTTAATAAAGCCTACAGTCAGCTGATTGTTGTACACAGAAGAAGAAGGGAAAATAACGAGGAACTAACACATGTATAAACCTTCACTTAACCTCAACTCAACAGACTTTATAGTGAAAGTGCTTATTAGTAAGTAAAGCTGTATCTCAAAAAGTATAGCTGCTACAGGAAAATGGTTTTTATATTTATAATCAGCACGACAAATATAGTTAAAATCAGCTATAAAATCTTAGGCACCAAGAAAAAAAAATTTTTTTGTTAACCTGTGTTATCCCTTTAAATATTATCCAATAATTTATGACTCCCCACTCTGAATTTTCAGTTATTACATTTGCAATTTTAACAATAATTCTTCCTATCTTTTATCTTTTTACAGTATAATTTACATTATATTACTCTGTGACTGATTTACCTTACATATTGGATGGTCCCGGTCCGAGTGGACCGAAACTGATGAATAAAAGTAATGTTCCACAAGTGTGGACAGGAAGAATTAATTAGTTGGGCCCAAGTGGGCGAAAATTATGTTTCTTGAATTAAATATTCTGTTGGCTGGTCTTCCATGGTGATTGAAGATGATGTGTAGAATGAATTAAAAATTACATTAAGAAATAAAAAAAAGTGGACTGTATACGAATAGGTTTAATATTAACTGATTACATTACAGCTGTAAAAATTGAAGTAGGCTGGCTAATGCTGCATATTGAATTAATATAAATTTAGTTACTCATGAAGAGGGCCTAGTCGGCCATAATAGAAAATAATAAGGCCTAAAGCCTACATTTAATGTCGACACTAACTTGACAGAGAAAGTTCGGCGAACCGAACGCCGAGAAAACTGAATGTGCACTGGGCAAGGTACAATCACGCGAACGTTGATGCGATATATAAATCAGATTAGCCAACCTAGAAAAATAAAATCATCGCGCTACCGTCCATAAACTGCCCATCAAAAATCAAAAAGATTTTTTTAATACATTTTTAATAAATTAGAATACATTTACAATTTGATTCAAAATAGTGCAGTTCTTAGTAACGAGAATCAGCTTCAAGGCTAAGTTGAACCTTGAGTTGAGATTAGATAACGGCAATCGGCCGCCAGTTTAGAGATAAGCATGCAGATAAGCGACTGTAGGCCAAGGTTTGGCAAACAGCTGTTTCATGAACCAATAAGTCTGGTTAACCACTATTACTGACACAAGTGTGCACAGTATGTAACATTATAAAACATGAAAGGAAAATACATAATATGCAAGTCATAGAGTTACCTTAATGCTAGCTAAGATCCGTAGACCTGTACAGAGAGTTCATTACATGAACAAAATTGTTGTTGAACATGTTGCAGTCGCATGTTTTTATTGTATATTCAGGAGGGCGACATGTATCGACCTAGACATGATATTCCTGAAGTTTCAGGAATTTACAATATGTAACAATGTGTGGGCAAGCTAGATGCTGAATGTAGCCCAGATATGACATGTATGTCATAATTTTAAATAAAGAATTATGCATGCTTACCTACAAAATGAATAAAATATGAAGTACAATGTGAATAAATTAGACGAGACAGTTACAGACGGCAGGCGCTTACAATAGTTTTTACATCGACACAATTTATGTGAATACAACAACAATAACTTGAATAATTACAAGATAAATAATTGTAATGTCAAACAACAATAGAATACCGAAATTACAGAAACAATTTAACAATTTAAGACATTCCCAAAATAGTACATATTTATCAGAAACCATATAAAGAAATGAATGCATGGTTACTTAACAGCAAAACATGCGAATATTATGCAATAACATTTCATAAATAAGACCACCCAAAGACATGCAATACACCCCATAACATCAATGAAAATGCGTGACATAGTATGCCACAAAAATTAACATACAATACAAATATTAAGATATCACCAGAACTGTAATAATCAGAAGCGTGCCATGACGCAAAGTTGACAAAAATATTGTGACAATCTATCACAATTATGTTGACCAAATGGTCGTAATAAATAATATGCCAATGGCGGAATAAAGCCGCATTGCGCTATAACCATAATGTCAAATCTCGTCTCGCGCTGGCAATAGACATAATTTATGTATTGGTCTCCGCAAAACACCCGTAGGCTTGCGAATGTCCACGATGCGAACCAAGTTATCTGGGCCGGGAAATGTGGCGATGATCACGCCAAATTTCCAGGCTAATGGAGGCAAGTTATCCTCAATGATCAAGGCTAAGTCACCAATTGAAACATTATCTTTGGCAAACCTCCACTTGTGACGCTGTTGCAGCTGGTGCAAATAATCGCGAGACCACGCCTTCCAAATGTCCCGGACAAACCTCTGAATCAACTGCCAGCGACCAAGACGAGAAACAGGAACGTGAGAAAGGTCTGGGTCAGGAATCGCAGTTAGGGGCGCGCAAATCAAAAAATGGCCAGGTGAGTGGCACCGGGTCGTTAACATCCGAGGAAATAGCAAATAAAGGTCGAGAGTTCAGACATGCCTCTATCTGAGATAAAACGGTCGTGAACTCTTCGAAGTTTAATATAGATTTGCCTACCACGCGCCGAAGATGAAATTTCAAACTCTTGATGCCGCTCTCCCAAAGGCCACCGAAATGAGGTGAGGAGGGCGGAATAAATGACCATGATATCCCCTGAGAGGATGTGAATGACTTAATCGAGGTGATGGCATCCTTATTGTGCCAAAAGTTGTAAATGCCATGTAAGATGGTGCGGGCCTTCCTGAAGTTCGTGCCGTTGTCGGAGTACAGCTGACTGGGTATACCCCGACGTGCCATAAAACGACGTAAAGCAGCTATAAATGCGCTGGCAGTAAGGTCGGACACCAATTCCAGGTGAATGGCCCTAGTTGCTAAGCAAACAAACAGAGACACGTACGCCTTAGTAAGAGTTCTAGACTTCTGCCCGCCATGACGAATCATGAAGGGACCACCATAATCAACCGCGCAAAATAGAAACGGCCTTGAAGGAGTGACTCTAGGGGATGGCAAAATGCCAAGCCTCTGGACCTGCTGTGTGGCGCTGAACCGGATACACTTGAGACACTTACGAATAATGGAACGGATGACTAGCCGGGCATTAACAATCCACCAACGCTGACGCAGAGAATGATGCACGAGCTGAGCACCAGCGTGAAGTAAGCGAATGTGTTCGCGTTCGATGATAAGGCGTGTGACATGCGCCGAAGGGGGTAGTACGATAGGATGTTTCGAATCGTAAGGTAACTGGGAATGCTGCAATCGTCCGCCCACGCGTATCACTCCAGAGTCGTCAAGAAACGGGTCGAGAGAAGCCAACTTTCTTCTGATGGAAACAGAAGATCCGTTCCGAAGACAACTAATTTCGCCTGGGTAGTGGATCGATTGAGATTGTTTTATGAAGAAATTGAGAGACTGATGAATTTCTGCAGGGGTCAGGTCGCCCGAAAGTTTGTCCGCAGATGAGTGTCTAACATTTCTGATGAAACGAAAACAGTAAGCGTATACACGTGTCAGCCGGTGTAACGAGGAAAAGTCCAACGATAAGTCAACAGCCAGGGTAGACATTAGCGAACGGTTATGTGTAGTTTTCTCTTCCGCGGTGACCTCCGAAGATAATGGAGTGGCCGGTACGAAAGATGGGAAAGGATTAGACTCTGACGATTGAGACAGACAGCCAGGACCGTGCCACCAAAGCGAGCAATCGCGCAAAACGTCCGGGAAACACCCCCTAGATATAATATCAGCAGGATTGCGTCGCGAATCAATGTGATGCCAGATATAAGTTTGCGTGCGACGCTGAATTTCAGCAACCCGATTAGCGACGTATGTTTTCCAACGCGTAGACTGCGCATGAATCCAGTAAAGAGCCACCATAGAATCGGAATACAAATGTACATCATCAATAAACGAATGAAGAGCAGGAATAATTTTAGATACGAGTCGCGACAATAACAAACAAGCGCAGAGCTCGATGCGAGGTAATGACACTTGGCGTAGGGGAGCCACGCGAGATTTTGAACACAAGAGACGACAGGAAGCAGTAGCATCTTGATAAATGACTCGAATATACACACAACAGCTGAACCCTCTCTCGGACGCATCCGAAAAACCATGCAACTGAACTGTAACCGCCTCACGGTTGCAACGAATAGATCGCGGGACCACTATTTCACCAATCAGACTTAATTTGTTACACAAAGAATGCCAATCCGAAAGTGACTGACCGGAAATCGGTTCATCCCAACCAAGCTTACAAAGCCAAAGTCGCTGCATAAAGTGTTTATACAAAAAGACAACTGGTCCGATTAAACCCAGCGGATCATATATTCCGGCGATAATTGAGAGAATCTTCCTCTTGGATATGCTATGATCGACCGGAGATAGTTTGACGTCAAACAAAAATGAATCGGCAGTGTTGTTCCAAAGAATGCCCAGGGTACGCACGTTGTCCTGTTTATTTAGGGGTCGTGAAAGGTTGTGATGATTTGCGACCGCTGTGGGTTCATTTGATGCCCATTTGTGCAACGTGAAACCATATTGAGCAAGTAACGCACCTAGGTCGGATTTCAGATTGGTCAGATCGGGGATAGTGTCCGCACCGGTAAGTAGATCGTCTACATAAAAATCGTTAGTTATGGCTAAAGCCGCTTGGGGAAAGGAAGTTTGATTGTCTCTAGCAATTTGTAGAAGGCACCGAGTGGCCAAAAAGGAGGCGCTAGCCGTGCCGTAGGTTACTGTTCGCAGCGCGAAATGCTTAAGTGGTTCGAGGGGAGAGTCATGCCACAAAATACGTTGATAGTGACAGTCCCCTTCAGCAACGCGAATCTGACGATACATTTTTTCGATTTCGGCAATCAGGACATACTTATGTGTGCGAAACCGCAACAGAATAGAGAAGAGATCTTGCTGAACATTGGGACCTACCAATAATATATCATTTAACGAAAGACCATTAGTAGTCTTGGACGAACCATCAAAAACAACGCGCAATTTTGTGGTCAAGCTAGAATGTTTAAACACGGCATGGTGAGGCAAGTAATAAATATTTGACGATCCTAAATTGATAGCGCCATGATCAATGAGTGTCATGTGCCCAAGATTCATGTATTCCCTGATAAAGTCTGCGTAGTCGCGAGCAAGCTTGGGATCGCGCCTGAATCGACGCTCCAAGCTTAAAAATCTTGATTCGGCACTTGTGTAAGATTCCCCCAAGTGGGGCTTATCAGATTTGAATGGGAGCGACACTATAAATCTACCCTCGGGGTTGCGCTGAGTTGAGCGCACAAAATGCTCTTCGCAAGCCGACTCGCTATTAGGGGTATCGCCGGGGATCGTTTCTGCCTCCCAAAATCTCTCGAGAGATTGCAGGATTTGGCTGTCATTGTTCCTTGCCAAGAACGAAACAGCAGGACCCTGGGTGTGGCAGTGTTTGGGCAGATTGCCGGCCAAAATGTAACCCAGTTTTGTCTCCTGAATGATAGGGAAGTTGGGTCCGCGTGTGTACTTATTAGCTAATATTAAATCCAGATAAAATTGTGCCCCCAATAGTATGTCGATTTGTGAAGATATATTAAAATCTGGGTCGGCGAGAAAAATTTTATTTGGAATGTGGAACCGGTTGATGTCAAACGAGATTGAAGGCAGATTATGAGTTAAATTAGATAGGACGGCACATTTGGCCTCGATACTATGTCTCTGATAGCGAGACGTAATACGCACAGAAACAATGTCAGTAGCGCAACACGCTGTGTTGCTTATTCCTGTAATTGGAATATTAGATCGGGTTAGCTTAAGGTGCAACCTTTTCGCAAATGATTTCGTACAAAAATTGATCTGGGACCCGGCGTCAAGAAGTGCCCGAGCCTTATGCCTATTGCCAGCCTGATCAATGACATATACAACCGCAGTGGATAAAAGTACATTGTTTTTACACTGTAATTTAAATGAGCAATAGTTACTGCTGGCAGCTGCTGATTTCGGCACGTAATTAGCGTGCAGCAAGGTGTGGTGACCCTTTGAACAAATTTTACAAACCTGTTTACTTTTACAATTTGTTATCAGATGACCTGCTCTAAGGCAGTTAATACAACATTTATGATTTGCAACCAATTGCCCCCGCTCAGCGGCACTTAATATGCGAAAATTATTACACATGTAAAGCGGGTGGTCAGATTTACAGCACACACATGAATAATGCCTTGCCGCTGCGTGATAACTCTTAAAGGTACTGCTGCCAGCAGTATTTCTTAAGCTACATTTCTCAAATTTATTGTTTGGTTTTACACTAGGTTTGTTGAATTGCTGGCCGGATTCAATTGGCATTGTATTTTCTAAAAGTTGTCGGCGCAAATTCAAAAAATGCGTAAAGTCTTGAAAACTGGGCAAGTTGTCAGGGTCTATGGACTCCTTCCAACGTTTTAAAGTAATAGGGTCAAGTTTGGTGGAGAGCAACTGTATGGTAATAAACTCAAATAGGTTTACGGACAGCTTCATTGCCGCCAGTGAGTTAACGGAAGACGTTATAGTATTCGTAAACTCCGCCAAGCTTTGAACTGAGTCCTTTATTGTGGACTTAACCTGAAGTAGGTTCTGTACATAATATTTGGCTAATATAAATGGATTATTGTACCTCTCGGACAGCAAGTTCAACGCTATTACATAATTTTCTTGAAAATTGGTAATGATTTAATTAAGTCTAATGGTTCACACTTCACCGATGAATGCAAGTAATGCAGTTTCTGTACTGGCGTTAAATCTGATCTTGAATGCACTAGATCATTGAAAATTGAATAGAAATGTTGCCACTCAAGTATGTTGCCTGAGAAGCAGGGCAAACTTATCGGCTTTAAATGCACAGGCGTCGATAGTACAGGAGGCACAGTCTGAGTATTAAAAGTGTCAAGGAGTTGTAAACTGTTTGCCTCAGTTGAGTATATCGTTTCCTCAACCTCGACTCGGTCTGCCTGAGCAGTGCTCGCGTCTTTACTGATAAGCTCTATCTCAGACTGTACTTCGTCGTACTTCGAGGCTAAGCTCTTAAGACTTTCTAATCTTACAGTCAGAAAATGTTTTGTAGTTAAATTAATATCAAAAGAATTTACCGCGGATTGTATCCGCACTATCGCGGACTTTAATCCGCCTCTCTTTCTGGTCAGCACCTTGAGGCCTTCTTCAGACATTTTTTTACGCACCTTTTTACTGTTGCTGGTGGTACCTGGTTGGCGACTTCCCGCAGCGTCGGCTCCTTGGTGATGATGGTGAACAGCTGGCAAAGATGACCACTTTGAGGCACTGCAGCCGGCAGGAACTTGCTATTACGTTGCCCGAAGATGACGAGCGAAATGGCGACGCAAATCACGCCACGGTCACATTAGCTGACGTGCCAATCCGCCCGTGATGGCCAGAAAAAGATGTAAAAGATGTTAAATGGAAATCCAGGTCCGGAGTGACCAAAAAATGGATGGTCCCGGTCCGAGTGGACCGAAACTGATGAATAAAAGTAATGTTCCACAAGTGTGGACAGGAAGAATTAATTAGTTGGGCCCAAGTGGGCGAAAATTATGTTTCTTGAATTAAATATTCTGTTGGCTGGTCTTCCATGGTGATTGAAGATGATGTGTAGAATGAATTAAAAATTACATTAAGAAATAAAAAGAAGTGGACTGTATACGAATAGGTTTAATATTGACTGATTACATTACAGCTGTAAAAATTGAAGTAGGCTGGCTAATGCTGCATATTGAATTAATATAAATTTAGTTACTCATGAAGAGGGCCTAGTCGGCCATAATAGAAAATAATAAGGCCTAAAGCCTACATTTAATGTCGACACTAACTTGACAGAGAAAGTTCGGCGAACCGAACGCCGAGAAAACTGAATGTGCACTGGGCAAGGTACAATCACGCGAACGTTGATGCGATATATAAATCAGATTAGCCAACCTAGAAAAATAAAATCATCGCGCTACCGTCCACATATATTTCATCAGTTTAACTAGTTTACTGTACTTGATTCTTCAATTATGATGTAGTTGAAATTTACCATTTGGCCTAGATTTTGTCTGGTTTTACGTACAAAGTTTTTTAATAATACAGCTTGTTTATACCCTTTCTGACCTTCTATTCTAATACAGTGTTGATTAACAATTCCTTACTTTACTACAAGAACATTTAGTAGTGAATTTAAACTGTTAATTCATAACAATTATTTGACATTAAAAAGTGGTATTTAATCTCAGACCATTTAGTCTTGATTAATCCTAGTAACTTATAATAAAAGAATGGTATCCACACTCAGACATTGCATTCTCGATTAGAACTATTAAACATAATAAACATCTTAGAATATTAAAACATTACTCTCTGATTCAACATTTAGGTATAGAGTTCATTTATTTAACTAGAAACATAACACATTTGTTTCTTCATTTTTAAACCTTTCTTAAAATTACTTGGGTGCAGTCTTATCTGTTTTTATTTTATTTTATTTTATTTTAGGGATGTATCCCTTGTCACTTTACTTATTACCCACCTGCTCTTTATTTATCTTAATCATTTCAGTAAATGTTATTAGATAAAGAGTGGCACTTCATTAGAAACATTAGTCTTTGCCCTTCATAATACTATTTTATTAAATAGTATTCCTGGAGTTAAATTAAAACTTTAAAGTTGTTTAGAGGTACACTTTTATTAAGTTTAAGCATTTTATGCACTTTCTTGAAGTTTATTTACTATAATATGATAACTTGAACTTGTCCCCTGTTAATTCTTGATGCTATCACTAATCAGTTTTATAGTTTCATATTATCAAGATATTTATTTATGGAGGACTCATTAAGATTTGTTTTTATTCATTATACAATAACTTTCTTGGGTGCACTTTTACTTATCACTCTAAACACTTTTGTTTACATTTGTTTTACATTATTTCTGTTTTTGGGTGTTATACTTTCATTTTGTGACATTTAATTTCCCTTGGGGTTTTGATTTTCTCCTTACTGGGTCTCTTTTGGGTATTTGTGGTAGTCTTCTCCTCCTACTTTCTTGTATCTTCCAACTCATCCCTGTTTATTAGGTATTTTGGTTTGTTGTGGGTATCTTCCTTATTCATTCTTCGTTTCTTCATTACCATATATATTATTATGTACGTTGGTTTGTTCTGGGTATCTTCTTTATGTATTCTTCGTTTCTTCATTACCATATATATTATTATGTACGTTGGTTTGTTCTGGGTATCTTCCTTACTTACTCCTATCCTACCTGGGTATTTTCCTTAATTCATTTTAGTTTTTTGGGGTTTATTTTTCTTTACACATTTTTGTTGCATAGTGGTTTTTTCTTTATTTTTACTTCTTCAAGTTATAATAGTATTTTATTTTGATGCTTATTTGTTTTCATTTGGATTTTTCTTTGATAGTTATTTATTTATGATCATATTTTATTCGTTCTTAAGTGGATAATCTGTCATGCTACAACATTAATTAGTTTTCTCACAGTGAATTAAAACAATTATGTTATTAATTACTTGGGGCGGGTTGCTGAGTTTCCTGTCTATGCCTGATTCACTCACACACACAAGATACACATGTAACACACATACAATTGAGCAGGTGTTCACTGGGTGTTGGAACAGTTTAATTGCTACCCTAACCTAACAATGAAATATTTCTGCAATCTCAGACTTGTCCATTTACCCGTAACTTATACAAATTATACAAAATTTATATTTATAATGTAAATTATTATTACATTATAATTATTATTATATTATAATTATATTAATGTAAATTATAATTACTCATTAATAATGAGTAAGTCAGCCTAACGTTCACCGTGGTGGTATGTAATATTTACCCCCCATTACACAGCTGATCGGTGCGTTGACCTTGTCCTGCTTCCGTGGCCTTGTCCCACTTTTACTCTCTCTTCTCATTATTCATAAGTAGAATTTCTTGAATGACGTCGCATGATATTTGGCAATTTCCTTATCCTTTCTCTCATCGTATATGATGAATGTGTGTCTTCCTACGCGTTGTTTCAACGTATAAGGTCCGTTGTATAATCGGAAAATTTTCTTTGCTGTGTTGTCACTGCGTTTTCCTACAGGATTAGCTTTCAACAGAATTTGTTCTACATCAAATCGTTGTAATTTATGTGTTCTATTGTATTTTTCTATCCTCTTGTTACCTTGTTCTGTGATGCGTTGTTTAGCATACTCCACCTTTACATTTAATGGAATAGGTACGTTTTGATTCTCTGGCTTGCTTACATATTTGGTCCAGAATCTTACAGGTTTCTTGTCTTCGTCTAGCTCGATTGGTGTATAACTCATTGCTTCGCTATAATTTTCATTTATTGCTTTCTCAAAGAAAGGTAAGTACTCTGCCCATTTGTTGTGTTGATAATGACAGTAGATTCGTAGATATTTACCTAACTCTTTATTTACTCTTTCCGCCAAATTTCCCTGTGGGTGTCGTACTGATGTGAGTACAGGTTGGATTCCATTTTCACGAAGAGTTCTCTCCCATACTTTGCTTTGGAACTGTACTCCTTGATCGCTAAGTACCTTCTTCATTTTACCATATGCAGGGATATATTTCTGCAAGAGTATTTTTAAAACAACTTTAGTTGTGGGTCGCATAATTGGATACAGATGGACGGCTTTGGGAAATACATCTATACAAATGAGTATGTGTTTCACCACTCCCCCCCCCCCCCGACTTGATCTCGGGAGTGGTCCAAGAAAATCCACTGCAATTAGCTCTCCTTTTTGGTCCTTTTGAATACTCTGCATTTCCACATTGGTATGTAGATTTGATCCTTAATTTTATATTATCTTACTCATACATTCTTACCTTCGCTTCTAATCTTCCTTAACTCTTTTCTTAACATGACATTACTTTATCTTTCTTAACTTTTCTTATACAGGGTGCGGCAGAAAAACCTCCCATATTTAAAAGGCTAACAAAAAAAACATGAGCGATGCTATTCTAAATTTTATTACATAATATGAAAGGATACAGAATGCAGTTTCTTTCACTCGGTTTTGAAAATGATATCGCCTAAATGGTGGCCTTCTTCCACGATACACGTTTCTAATAGATTTCTGAAGTTTTGCATCACTCGCTGGGTGCAGTCTTATCTGTTTTTATTTTATTTTAGGGATGTATCCCTTGTCACTTTACTTATTACCCACCTGCTCTTTATTTATCTTAATCATTTCAGTAAATGTTATTAGATAAAGAGTGGCACTTTATTAGAAACATTAGTCTTTGCCCTCCATAATACTATTTTATTAAATAGTATTCATGGAGTTAAATTAAAACTTTAAAGTTGTTTAGAGGTACACTTTTATTAAGTTTAAGCATTTTATGCACTTTCTTGAAGTTTATTTACTATAATATGATAACTTGAACTTGTCCCCTGTTAATTCTTGATGCTATCACTAATCAGTTTTATAGTTTCATATTATCGCGATGGTGTTATCGCTGCAATTTCTTGGCGTATAGCAGCCTTCAGTTCATCAATGGTTTGTGGTCGATGTCGGTAAACATTAGCCTTCAGATGGCCCCAAAGAAAAAAATCGCAAGGGGTGAGATCAAATGATCATGCGGGCCACCGAATGTCACCATGTAACGAGACCAAGCGCCCGGGAAACAGTTCTCTCAAAACAGCCATTGAGTTTCTGGCTGTGTGGGCAGTGGCCCCATCCTGTTGAAACCACACATTCTGATTTCCAAGTGCGGCGAGTTTTGGTTGCAAAAAGTGTTGTAACATTTGCACATACCGAGCGGAATTCACTGTAACCGTTTGGCTTTCTTCCTCGAAAAAGTATGGACCATAAACACCACAATTTCCAACAGCACACCAAACAGTAACACGTGGACTGTGTAGAGGCCTTTCATGAAGCTGTCGAGGATTTTGTTTTCTGTCTGGAACAGCATCGCCGCGATTAAACTCGAAATGTATTCGAAAAGCTCTCTGCGTGGCGATCACAGATTCGTTATTTCAGATAAATGACTCAACAACAAACGCACGATGTATACCAGTCCACGCCATAATGGCAACTGAAATGGCAAGGCACATGCTACCGGAAACCAACACCACGAACCCCCCACTCCACCAGTGCCGGTGCAATGACTCGGCGAAATGTGGAAGGTTTTTCTGCCGCACCCTGTATTACTTATACAATACATTAACATTCATTACCTTTTATTACATTTCTTTAACATTACCTTTCTGATCGGTACTACTTTCCTGAAATACACTTCCGTAACAGAATACTCTTTTAGCTTTGTAGTGTGTCGCATGATTGGTTACAGAGGAACTGTCTTGGGAAACAACGATATTTTTCTCGAAGTCCTTAATCCTAAGTAGTCTCTGCCCTTTTGACTTTTCACTCTCGCTTTCTTCTGTGTCCTTGTATTTCCATTAAGTGTTCGCTTGATCAGCCGTTCTGATAATTATAGCATTGATTGCTCATCTCTAATCCTTTCTTTTTACCAATAACAACACTAACATCTTTTACCATTACTTTCTTAAATATTTCTCTACACTATCATTCCTTACCATTAATAATACATTTCTTAATTAACCATTTAAAATAATATTCCTTTCATTTAGCATAACACTCCTTATTATTTAATTCCTTATTTCTTTTCACTAATATTTCTTTTTATTTGCTATCATATCCTTAATAAATAACATTTCTTAATTATACTCTCTTATCTTATTATTAATAATTAATAGTAATATTATTTTTCTCATTTAAAAATAATTATTTATTTTCATTTGCCTTGAGTTCTGAGTTGCAGTGTGTAGTTCGATCTGACACCCCTCTTATAACCATTGTTTGTTGCACACAGGAAAATCATTGTACTCACCGTGTAAACAACGTCCGCATTCCTTTGTATTACTGCAACATCCGTATTTATCGTAGACGTCACCTGTTCATAGGATAACATTTTCGTTTTTCCTCTCGGCCATACAGAATCTCCTCTCCTTCGTCTCTCTTTACAAACGTTTCTCTCTCTCTCTCATTAGTTTGGCTTAGTACACCTACCTGAACAGCTGTCGACAGTTTTTTCATTCGACGTTTATGATAATACTCACCGTAGTTCTCATACTTGCAGTTATAATTATCGATACTATAATTATCGTTCGCTTTATATTTCTTGTGTGTATACCTACCGTCATATTTACCACAATTTTGTGTAGTGTTTCGTATAGATAATTTACTACATTTCTTGTTAGGCCTACAGTGACATTTATCTCCGTGAGTGTGGTGCCTTAAGTGTTTCACCTGTGTCATCTTATGTGACTTACTAGTGTGTGTGTGTCTCACAGTTGGGATATCGCTATTAATAAGGTACGTTTTATTAACCTTTATTTGCTTCTCTTCCTTAATGTTAATTACTTTTTTATATTTGTCGTTAGTAATCACAAATGTATTTTCAACTAAAATGAATGCTTCACATATTAGCTCCGTTTGTTTATCAATTATTCCACAGAGATTTTCTGTGATCGTGTCAATACGTAAGTTAGTATCGACAATTTTTTCTGTTAATTCTTCTACTCTCCGTGATTTTTATGGTGTCCTGTTTAAAATTTTCAGTCTGTTGTTCAAGTTTATTTTCTAAACTTTCTGTTTGGCTCTTACTAAATTCTTTTAATTCATCTATTCTACCATTTAAATTTTCTGTCTGTTTATTTAAATTTTCTGTCTGTTTTGTGCTTAATTCCATGACCCAGGCACGCATCATCGTCTGAAATGCCTCCATGTCTAAATTTCCTGGAGTCGTCATGTTGAATTATTTTGTATTTAAATATTTATTTATAATTTATGATTATTAGTGAACCGTATGCAAGTTTTTATTTATTTATTGTTGAACTGTTATTATTTATTTATTTTTATTTACTCATGTTACACTTACACCTGTTTATTTTGTTGAGCGCCAGTTGTGTTTTAGTACACAACAATTAACATAACATACAGTTAATGTTTACTATAAATAATTATTACATATAATATTAGTTATATCATATAACTCATCAAACATTGATAATCATAGAGCATACATTAATTATTAAATGTAGGCGTTTCGCGTCCCACGTTCATGGGCGACATTTTTATACAACAATTTGTATATATAAAATAATTTCTATAGCCCCACGTTCTTTGGGAGCCATTTTTATACAACAAATTTATTATATAATTTAAATTTGTAGACCCCCACGATCTTGGAGCGCCATTTTTATACAACGATACCATGTTATTAAATGTAAGCGTGTCGTGCCACACGTCAAGGGCGACAAAAAAATGTAATAAGTTATATATTCTGTGCAATTTAATTGGTACATTAATAGAACTCATACACTTTATATAACATTACTAACAACATGTACGTGTATTTGGGGTTCAGGTGTAAATATTGTAAAGAACTTATATAGATTGTTTTGTTACTTCTTATTTAAATGTTATGTTGTGTGCACTTACATTACATACACCGCCCGTTGGAAGTGTCAATTTGTAACAAATAAATAATATAGCGACTAACTCGCACTGGAGTCGTCAATTTGTAATTATTAATATGTTATGTTGAACGGCGAATGGTTTTGTAATCTGCCGCTCGCTCCCACTATACGTACCGTTTCCGTGACGTCACTCACCGTTGCCAACCGTCGTGGTGTCCTCTGTACTCAGTGAACTTATTTTCTAAATGGAACAGCAATAATAACGACGCAAATATAACATCAAACATATATCCTTACAGAACTCATTTATTCATTAAAGCATTGGTTAAATTTCTTAAAGCTGATTATAATAATCACAATTGTGGTGCAAATTATACGTCTTCTTTTTACCAGTTGGTACAGTAGTAGCATATATTATTCAGTATTTAGTCAGACCAAAAGAATGCTTTGGTTAATGTTTCTATTAAAAATAAAATATCTCAGGGCGTATCTGGTTCGGGGATTACATTTAAACAAAATATTATTCTATAAATCAAAATACAAGTTTTACAGTTCAAGGATATTACAAAGTTAGAGTGTAACGTGCACACAGGCAGTCGTATAGTGATTACTAGTTATGATAGGTTATGTCCAGTTTAGGTGTTTAATAATTATTATCCAAATCAAAAGTTCTTGTGGTGTTTGAAAAGGTGTCGATCTCAAATCGTGTTATTAGTGAGTGTTCTTAGTGTTGGTGTGATACGGTGTCTGTAGATTTAGTTGATTAATACTTAAAAAGTCGTGTATACAAAAGTGGGTGTTGATACACAATATAATGAGATGTCAAAGTCACCAAATCCTCTTCGTTGTATGGTTCGTGGTCGAAGATAGGGCCCACGTCCGCTTCAATCCTTCTCCCTGGTTCTTGGGTCTTCTATTTCATATACTGGATGTTCTTCACTTGGTGTAATAGTTTGTGTTATGTATCTCTATCTGTATCAATATGTCTGGAACGTTTTTTCACAGTTTATTCTTAATTATGTTAGACGTTTTACAAACGCGTCTGTACGCTATGACCGTTGTTAAAGAAGTCTCATTTTATTTATCCGAAATTTCTGGTTGCTAAGGGTAAACTTGGAATCTGGTTGGTTGATTCGGATATACATTGTCATATACTTTCATTATTTCAAAATCTAAATTTGTTCAAAACCTTTAAATTAGTATAATTGTTCTGTACTGATTGGGAATTTAAAACTATTATCAGGATTATTTTGATCTTTACATTTGTGACACATAGACACTAAACATGCGTACTTTTACTTAAGAACTACAGATGTTACAATTTTGTTATTTGAATTTTTCTTAAATAACTTGAGATGTATTATTTTGTTTCTAGATTCGTTGTGTACACTATTAACTATAAATATATTTATCCTTCCACATTTGTTTTACAAAATCCCTAACATTATTATCTAAAATTTACAAAAGTTGGTTTTACCTGGCCTATGTACTGGTGCTATTTTCATCACCATGTTTAAAACCTTTAACAGTTAAATTAACTTTTAACAACCATAAAAACTGTTTAACATATAACACTATCTTAACAAAACAAAAAGATATACTATCCTATTAGTTTAATTTCATGCCCACATGGCTATGATTCTACTGAACCTTTGAACAAATAAACTGTTTTTTACTTAATCTATACAATTGTTTAACACTTAGCAATAACATCTTTTTATAGTCTACTTTGCTTTGCCAATCAATTGATCACTGTTTAACACCAGTTCTATGGTGACATATTTGTTAACATAAAAATGAAATTAACTTCAGTTAATTGATATTCTCTTAAAACAACTGCTTCACCTGCTACATACAAAAAACAACATAAATACCATGATAATAAAACAACGTGATAAAACATAATAACATGCACATTTTTATAAAATAAATTATGCACTAATTAATTAGTCTTCTCTCAGTTAATTCATTAATTATTCTAAAACTGTCTATGTTATGTTTCACATTACTTGTCACTATGTTTATCGTTTACCCTTTTCACTGAACACTTAATAGTTTGTATTTATAAACATGCTTATTGGTTTTTATAGGTTTTTACATTTTATTGTCATTAAAAGAACTTCACTCTTGTTATCAAATGTTACTGTGGACAAGTTATTATTTGTTGTCTTGATTATTCATCTCTTCTTTCACAGCACTAACACTTAACTAAAAATGAACTTTTTTCATGTGAAACTTACTAATTTTATTGGACGCGTTTCGGCTTAGTATCCGCCTTCTTCAGCTTTGGTAACAGACTGCCAGCATTTTGTAACGGTTGTGTGGAAGGTGAAGTGGGGGTGGTGTGTGGAGGAAGGGGATTGGCGCGGGGATTCAACTTACTGTTTGTTTTCTGTATAATTGTGTCAAAAAGTGTATGTGATTTATATTGTAATTGATCGTTGAGTATGTTGTTTGGTTGTGTTGTGTGGTGTTTATATATTTCGTATTGTTCAGTTGTGTTGAGTTTTTGACCTTTGAGTATGTAATGTAAAATTTCAAGATTAGTGTCTATGTTGGTGTAACTGTGGTTTTCTGTGTGTATGTGTGTGGCAAATGCAGAGTGTATATTGTTGTTGGTTAAAGCTTTTAAGTGTTCAGAATAACGGGATGAAAAAGATCTTCCCGTCTGGCCTATGTAGAAACTATTGCAGTCATTACAATTTAATTTGTAAACACCTGTTTTGTTATATTTGTCTATGTCTGTGTTTGTATTACTGATGTGTTTTTTGATGGTATTGGTTGTTCTGAATGCTATTTTGTATTTGTGTTTTCTGAATGTATTGGCGATTTTGTGTGTGTATGAGTTGTATGTGAGTGTGATGTACTTATTGTGTTGTGTGTTGATGGTATTTAGTGTTTTGTTGTTTTTGTTTTTGATGCGTTTGTGTAGTATGTTTATTAAATTGGGGTTATAACCATTTTGTATTGCTATGTATTTTATTGTGTTGAGTTCGTCGGTGTAATCTTGTTTATTTAAGGGCATTTTAGTTAGTCTAAGGAGCATATGGTTGAAGGCCGCATGTTTATGTTGTGTTGGGTGGTTTGATGTGTTGTGTATAACCATGTCAGTTGTGGTTGGTTTCCTGTATATTTTGTACGTGTGTGTATTGTTAGTTTTGTTAATTGTTAGGTCTAGAAAATTTATACTATTGTTTTGTTCAGTTTCCAGTGTAAATTTTAATTTGTGGTGTATAGTGTTTATGTTTATAACTTCCACAAATACATAAACACTATACACCACAAATTAAAATTTACACTGGAAACTGAACAAAACAATAGTATAAATTTTCTAGACCTAACAATTAACAAAACTAACAATACACACACGTACAAAATATACAGGAAACCTACCACAACTGACATGGTTATACACAACACATCAAACCACCCAACACAACATAAACATGCGGCCTTCAACCATATGCTCCATAGACTAACTAAAATACCCTTAAATAAACAAGATTACACCGACGAACTCAACACAATAAAATACATAGCAATAAAAAACGGTTATAACCCCAATTTAATAAACATACTACACAAACGCATCAAAAACAAAAACAACAAAACACTAAATACCATCAACACACAACACAATAAGTACATCACACTCACATACCACAACTCATACACACACAAAATCGCCAATACATTCAGAAAACACAAATACAAAATAGCATTCAGAACAACCAATACCATCAAAAAACACATCAGTAATACAAACACAGACATAGACAAATATAACAAAACAGGTGTTTACAAATTAAATTGTAATGACTGCAATAGTTTCTACATAGGCCAGACGGGAAGATCTTTTTCATCCCGTTATTATGAACACTTAAAAGCTTTAACCAACAACAATATACACTCTGCATTTGCCACACACATACACACAGAAAACCACAGTTACACCAACATAGACACTAATCTTGAAATTTTACATTACATACCCAAAGGTCAAAAACTCAACACAACTGAACAATACGAAATATATAAACACCACACAACACAACCAAACAACATACTCAACGATCAATTACAATATAAATCACATACACTTTTTGACACAATTATACAGAAAACAAACAGTAAGTTGAATCCCCGCGCCAATCCCCTTCCTCCACACACCACCCCCACTTCACCTTCCACACAACCGTTACAAAATGCTGGCAGTCTGTTACCAAAGCTGAAGAAGGCGGATACTAAGCCGAAACGCATCCAATAAAATTAGTAAGTTTCACATGAAAAAAGTTCATTTTTAGTTAAGTATTATTTGTTGTTTTCTGGACAATCTTATGATCACTATTTGTTACAATTAGTTGTATGGTTCATGTATCTATAATAAGATTTGTTATATTTTCATTACATCATTTAAATTAATCATTTACTAATATTTCTTTTTACATAGTATTACATGTTTGGGCCTATTATCCCTCAATTTGTATTTTGATTATCTTGATATTATGATACATTGAA
This sequence comes from Magicicada septendecula, assembly GCA_034769895.1. Classification (NCBI taxonomy): domain Eukaryota; kingdom Metazoa; phylum Arthropoda; class Insecta; order Hemiptera; family Cicadidae; genus Magicicada; species Magicicada septendecula. The sequence goes on from CM068373.1 coordinate 383,662,539, forward strand.
TGAAACCATTTGTTTCTTTATAGTACTGGTTCATAAGCCGTCTGTCTTTATAATTATTTATTTTGTCATTGTTGAAAGTTCATGTCATAATCGGGGTTGAATGTATTTTGCATCACTTTGCCTAAATCATTAATTTGGGTACGGTCAGTTGTATTACTAGTCAGTCTAAAATGGTTAGTCGTTCCTCTTCACTATCATCTTGGAAGACATTGTTCTTCTTGTTTAGCTTCTTATCCAAAGTCTTCATTAAATCAAGTACGATATTAATTTGTTCCTAATGTAATGTTACATACTACCCTGCCACCAAATTTGATTATTTTAATAAAATATTGTTTTTGTTGAAATTATCAATTATCTTATCTTTCACATTATCATTTGTTATTCTTTTTATGATCTGGTATACTTGTCTTTAATTATAAGTGTTCTATCCCTGGAACATGTTACTTCCCTAACAAATTAATCACCATATATTTTGGAATCAGTCGGGGGGCTCTCTTGAGCTAATACCCCGCTGTCCTTATAATACATAATACATCAATAATATCGATTGCTGGAGCTATCTCATCAGTCAATCACATTTAATAATCACTAGTCTATTCACGAATAAATACAATAAAAATAATATAATAATATATTCTTGGGATGATTCACTCATCTTAACTTCTCAGATCTAAGTATTTCTTTCCATTGATTCTTTCAGATGTTTATTTTCTTGTGGCGATGTTAATAACATTTCTTATTTTCAATTGGTACTATCTTCTTTCCTTCTTTATCAGTACTCCTTAATCTTCATTTTTCATTCACTTAAAACATAACAAGTATTTGCATCTTTAGTTGTTGTTAATTCTCTCACAATCATGATACGTTATTTGTAGTAAATTCGTTTCTAGTCTTGCCTTATTTTCATCGTCGATTGTCTATATTTGTCCTTTCTTATTCGTTTTATAGCACTATGGTTTCTTCTGATTTATGGATGTTGCATCTTTCTTTTATATTCCAATAATAAGTTCATAATTATATTTAATAAGAGGTGCTTATTTTGTTTAGAATTTGGAAATTTATTCCCAGTTGTTTATCCGCTTGATTCATAATAACATTATCAAACTGTACTGTAAGTTGTCCTTACTATTTATTTGAATTCTGAGATATTCAAATTTGTTTATTTGGCTTCATTTAAAATTATATTCTGGATTATCAAAGTTGGTAAGATGAGCTTACTATACTCTTTGAATTTTGATATATTATAATAATAAATTCTTCAGTTCCATATTAATTCTCATAAATAATTAGTTGTAAGTTGATCTTACTATTTCTTTAGAATTTTGTGGTATTATAATCATAAATTCTTCAGTTCCATATTAATTCTCATAAATAATTAGTTGTAAGATGATCTTACTATTTTTTTAGAATTTTGTGGTATTATACTAATAAATTCTTCAATTCCAAATTAATTCTCATAAATAATTAGTTGTAAGTTGGTCTTACTATTTCTTTAGAATTTGGTGGTATATTCAACTTTGTTTATTAGGTTCATAATACATTTTTAAGGAAACTTGGTTGTATGTCCCCTTAATCTTTTTTATTTCCACATCACTAATGACATAAGTATTATTGTTATTGTTTTTTATAACAACATATGGTCCATTATACAGTAATAATAGCTTTTTTGCTATTCCTTCCTTAGAACTTGGCAATTCGCGGTTTTTTAACAATACTTTGTCTCCAATCTTGTACTGGATCATTTTCTGCTGAATTATTTTGTATTTTTTCCTTCTTTTCTCCACTTGTTCATTCAGTTTGCTGTGGAATCTCACGTTGTCGAACTGGTAAGCTGGGTTGTTTGGGAAGTTGATTATTTCACTAATTTCTCGGGGTGGTAGTCTTTCATGCATTATGGTATATGGAGTATCTTCTATTGCTTCATGGTAAGCTAAGTTGATAAAGCTCTCTGTTTGTGTAATGTAGTCACTCCACTTCTGGTGTTTATCAAAACAATATGTCCTGAGTATACGGCCGACCTCCCTCAGTACTCTTTCCGCCGGGTTGCTATTTGGGTGATAGACAGATGTTTTATATGTCTTGACACCTAGATCTAACAAAGTCTCCTTCCATACCCTTCCTCGAAACTGAGTTCCGTGATCGGTAATAATTGATCTTGGAGCTCCTAACTCTGGTATGTATTGTTGAATCACTATTTGCAGAATCTTTTTTGTAGTTGCCCGATTAATGGGGTATAGTTTTGTAAATTTGGAGTAATGGTCGAACATGATTATAATAAATTTATACTGTTTTCTCCCTCCACTACGAGGTAACGGTCCACACACATCTAAAAATACTCTCTCTAATTTACCAGTTGATGTAATAGGTTGCATAATTCCTTCTGTTTTTTCGTTATTGCATTTTGCCAATTGACAGATGTGACACTGCCGAATACATTCTCTAACTCTCCGGTTGATATTCTTAATGTAAGTGTGTTCCTCAAGTGCCTTCATTACTTTTAATGCACCCATATGCCCATATCGACTGTGGTAGTCCAGTATTAATTCTGTTTCTAAAGCTTTAGGTATCACCACCTTCCATGATCCTTGGTTATTATTTGGTTTGTAAAATAATATGTCTTCATGTAGACAGTAATATGCAGTGATTTTTTCATCCTGTTGGATCAGTCTTTGTCTAAAATTGTTGATTTTTGTATCCTCTGTTTGTTGTTGTGAAATTGATTTCATGATGTTTTCCAAATCTGATTTTTTTTTTATTATTGCATATACCTTGATGATTGTTTCTTTTTCCCCTTCAAAAGTTTCTTGTTCTATGTTAATCTGGGACAATATATCTGCAGCAATATTCTGTTTTCCTGGAACATACTCCCAATTTATATGGTACTCCTGTAGTGCGAGTATCCACCTTGTCAATCTCCCATGGTTAATCTTACAATTTTTTAGGAAAGATATTGACTTATGATCGCTCCTCACAGTTATCGGGTATCCAAGAATATAGGTTCTGAATTTCCCACAAGCGAATACAACGCTTAATAACTCCTTTTCCGTTACACTATAATTGCGTTCACATCCATTAAGTATTCTGCTTGCAAAACTCACCACCTGATGTTCTCCCTCACTATCTTCTTGATATAATACAGATCCTAAACTTATATCACTGGCATCACAGTTCATAAAGAAAGGTTGGTTGAAATTAGGATGTTTTAATACAACTGAACTTAGGAAATTATGCTTGATCATTTGGAGTAAATTGTCTTGTTCCTGTCCCCAGGACCACTTGTTCTTAGAGGATAATTGTGGAGAAAACTTTGCTGTCATTTCAGAATAATTTCTCTGAAACTTCCTATAATAATTGCAAAGTCCCAGAAATGATTGAAGTTGCTTTTTATTTTTAGGACTTGGGAACTTCTGGATTGCTTCAATCTTTTCATTGGATGGTGTTATTCCTTGTCTTGTTAAGTTAAAACCCAGGAATTGGACTTCACTGGTGATAAGTTTGGATTTTTGAAGCTTTAGGGTAACGTTGTTGTCTGATAGTTTTTGTAATACTTGTCCTACTCTGTCACAATGGTCTTCCCAATTCACTGAAGTAATCAACAAGTCATCAACATAGACTGTGGTATATGGAATAGTATCTGGACCCAACACCTGGTCCATACATCTTACGAATATAGCTACTGAGTTTACCAGTCCAAACGGTAGTCTCTTGAACTGGTAGTTCCTCCCTTCGAAAATAAAGGCGACGTACTTTCGACTATCTGGGTGTAACTCCACCTGCCAATACCCACAAACAGTATCCCAGGTGCTGATAAATTGTATGCAATTAAATTTTTTCAATATCTCCTCAATCTCTCCGGGAGATGTTCTGTCATTAACTATGATCTTATTAATCTCTCTAGCATCCAAACAGAGTCGTACTTTGCCATCTTTCTTGGGAACGGCTATTAACGGACTGGTATATGGGGAACAGCTATACTCAATAATATCTTCTGCTATCAATTTGTCTAGTTCAGTCCTCACTGCTTCTTTTAATGCATAAGCAACGGGATATGATTTTTTATTAAAATTTACAGGCTCCTTGAATTGTAGTGTAAATTGATAATCTTTTACTTTGCCAGGTATATCAGAGAAAACATAGCGGTATTTATTATATATTGATATTAACTTTTCTATTTGTTGTGTAGTTAAATTACATTCATTTTGTTCTGACCGAAATTGTCGGATCTCTTCTAATTTTTCCAACCATAAACTGTCTTCACTCCCAAAGTATTCCCTTCTTACATTCCATGACTCATCTTGATTATTATTGAATTTTCTTATACTATTGCATAAAGGTACATTTTTATTTTCTACTAATTTTGCTGTCCATTCTGTATTATCCACTTTTAACGACACTATGGCCTGTCTCATGTCAATTATTGCTGAATATTTTGTCAAAATATCACAGCCTATTAGTAGATTAAATGGTAGATTACTAGCTATTAGAAAAATCATAGGTATAGCTACATTTCCGCTGGTTACTGTTAATGATACCTGTTTTCTTATTGACTTGTTTTGCCTTCCAGTGGCTCCGATTAAAATTATATTTTGAATTGGTAAAGTTGGTAAGATGGCCTTACTATATTTTTGAATTTTGATGTATTCATTGTTGTCGATTAACGACACGTTTGCGCCCGTATCTATCATGAATCTTGTCTCTAGTCCATTCACTTGGGCGATGATATATGCGATCTCATTATTCGAACTATTGTGCGTCATCGTGTCTTCGTTCAATAGTTCTTCTCTCACATTTTTTAAGAAGTGATTGTGCACTATCGTCATTGTATCGTCAGTCATTTTGTCTCGTCCTAGTAAGTACCCAAATTGTCGGTTCAGTGATGGGACCTGATGGATTTTCACTGCCGCGGTCCGTTTAAATCAGGGCTGATCTCCTCAGTCCTGTTGTCTGATTGATTGGGTCTGTCTCTACTCTGTGACTCTTGTACCTCAATGGCGTTATTATCGAACGTCACTGAGTTTCGGTTATTCCTGTTGTCATCGCAGCTCCTACTTCGCCGATGTTCATCACGGTAGTGCTGGTTACTCTCCTCCTGAAAACTTCTTCCACGGTTCCCATTATAATTTGCTCGTCCCTGGTACCAACGTCTTCCCACATCTCTATCATCAATGCTTACATAATTCACTTGTCTTCGATATGTTTGATTTTGATTGTTATTATTGCCGTTATTATTATGCCTGTATTGATTATCGTAGTTGTTGTTATAACCTCGGTTGTTCTGGTACTGGTGGTCTCTGTCATTGGCACGCTGGTATCCATTATTGTTATTATTTGTAGGGGAGCTACGGTAATAGTGGTTGTTGTTATTGTTGTTATTATTTGCCGCATTATTTCGTGGATAGTTGTTAGTGTTATTGTGGTTTTGGTAACCGCGTTGATAGTGGTTACCGTTGTTGTTGTAACTATTGTTCGGTCTTTGCCCGTTGTTTTCATATTGGGCGTCGCGGCGACCATTATTTCTATTTATTTCATCGTTCCTTCGTCTGTACTGGAGGAAGTTCTTCTACTGCTCCATCTCCGCTAATAATGTCGACATCTCCTCGATGGTTTGTATGCGTCCGTTTATTCGGCCTCTTGTAATTTCTCCGCCATAGTGTTAAGCTAATAGCCTCACTAAACATTCTGTATGAATTGCAGGCTCTAAATGTCTGGCTATGTTTATTTTCCCAAGAAAATATGCGGTTGGAGTTTGCTTGCCGTGCAGGTCATATCGGCCCAATCCTATGTCACTTCTTATCATATGTTGCGTGGCATCAGACCAATATTTAGATTTTAATTGTTTTTTAAATTCTTGGAAGTGTTGTATACTCGGCCGCATCGCCGTCCACCAATTGTCATAGACCTTTCGGAACATTTCGTCCAGCATACTCCTGATCACAAACCATCTGTCTTCTCCGGTTTTGGCTATTTTCTCTTCCACTCTTTCTAAGAATAGCATGGGGTTTCTTCTATAGTTTTGGAAATCGATCACTTCTCGATTTTCCTCGCATGTTGTGTGGGCACCGGTACATTGTCTGTTTTTTAGGGAATTAATTTCATCTCTATGGGCAATTGTTTGGTCTTGTACTCGATTAAGACTAGTACTCATACCTTCTAATCTTTCCCCTATCACTGCTTGGTTGGTTCTTATAATTTCAACTCGTCCATTCGTTTCTTCCCGGACGCTCAGTATCTCTTGGTTCATCCGCTCACACTTTTCCTTGGTCTCGGATTCTACCCTTTTAATTTCAGTCACCGGTTCTTCCAGCTTCTTGTCCCATTCTTCCTGCAATTGCCGGTTATTAATTTCCATCTTGTTATTCCACTCCTCTTTTAATAACTCCTTGTGTTCATCCAATTTTTTCATGGTTTCCTGGTAATTTCCCTTCAATTCTTCCCTCAATGCTCTATTATTTTCGTCTATTTTCTCCTCCTTTTTCTTGCTATTCTCTTTCAATTCTCCCATTTTTTCTTCAATTTTCTTATTAGTCTCTCCCAATTTTCGGCTCAACTCCTCCGTAGATTGTTTATTGTCCGTTTTTAACTCTTCCTTCAATTTTTCTAAGTTCTTATTACTCTCCTCCGTAGACTGTCTATTATCACTTTTTAGTTCTTCCATCTTCTTACTGAAATCTTCATGACTCTGTTTTAAATATTCCATAATGCTCTTCATGTCAACGCTCTCTGTGGCTTTGTTCGGTTCTTGTCTATCTCCTTGGTCCTCTCTTATTATTGCTTCTACTTCCTCGACCGGTGTTGCTTCTTTGTCTTCCATGTTTAATTCGTCTACTTTCTTGGTTTCGGCCGCTCGTTTTCGCGATGTTTCTCGCTTCCTCATTTTGTTTATTTTTGTTTGTTTGTCTATAAATTATAATGTAATTTATATTAAATTAAACGCCTCACACGTTGGTTCGCCAATTTGTAACGAACTTATATAGATTGTTTCGTTACTTCTTATTTAAATGTTATGTTGTGTGCACTTACATTACATACACCGCCCGTTGGAAGTGTCAATTTGTAACAAATAAATAATATAGCGACTAACTCGCACTGGATTCGTCATTTGTAATTATTAATATGTTATGTTGAACGGCGAATGGTTTTGTAATCTGCCGCTCGCTCCCACTATACGTACCGTTTCCGTGACGTCACTCACCGTTGCCAACCGTCGTGGTGTCCTCTGTACTCGGTGAACTTATTTTCTAAATGAACAGCAATAATAACGACGCAAATATAACATCAAACATATATCCTTATAGAACTCGTTTATTCATTAAAGCATTGGTTAAATTTCTTAAAACTGATTATAATAATCACAATTGTGGCGCAAATTATACGTCTTCTTTTTACCAGTTGGTACAGTAGTAGCATATATTATTCAGTATTTAGTCAGACCAAAAGAATGCTTTGGTTAATGTTTCTATTAAAAATAAAATATCTCAGGGCGTATCTGGTTCGGGGATTACATTTAAACAAAATATTATTCTATAAATCAAAATACAAGTTTTACAGTTCTAGGATATTACAAAGTTAGAGTGTAACGTGCACACAGGCAGTCGTATAGTGATTACTAGTTATGATAGGTTATGTCCAGTTTAGGTGTTTAATAATTATTATCCAAATCAAAAGTTCTTGTGGTGTTTGAAAAGGTGTCAATCTCAAATCGTGTTATTAGTGAGTGTTCTTAGTGTTGGTGTGATACGGTGTCTGTAGATTTAGTTGATTAATACTTAAAAAGTCGTGTATACAAAAGTGGGTGTTGATACACAATATAATAAGATGTCAAAGTCACCAAATCCTCTTCGTTGTATGGTTCGTGGTCGAAGATAGGGCCCACGTCCGCTTCAGTCCTTCTCCCTGGTTCTTGGGGTCTTCTATTTCATATACTGGATGTTCTTCACTTGGTGTAATAGTTTGTGTTATGTATCTCTATCTGTATCAATATGTCTGGAACGTTTTTTCACAGTTTATTCTTAATTATGTTAGACGTTTTACAAACGTGTCTGTACGCTATGACCGTTGTTAAAGAAGTCTCATTTTATTTATCCGAAATTTCTGGTTGCTAAGGGTAAACTTGGAATCTGGTTGGTTGATTCGGATATACATTGTCATATACTTTCATTATTTCAAAATCTAAATTTGTTCAAAACCTTTAAATTAGTATAATTGTTCTGTACTGATTGGGAATTTAAAACTATTATCAGGATTATTTTGATCTTTACATTTGTGACACATAGACACTAAACATGCGTACTTTTACTTAAGAACTACAGATGTTACAATTTTGTTATTTGAATTTTTCTTAAATAACTTGAGATGTAATATTTTGTTTCTAGATTCGTTGTGTACACTATTAACTATAAATATATTTATCCTTCCACATTTGTTTTACAAAATCCCTAACATTATTATCTAAAATTTACAAAAGTTGGTTTTACCTGGCCTATGTACTGGTGTTATTTTCATCACCATGTTTAAAACCTTTAACAGTTAAATTAACTTTTAACAACCATAAAAACTGTTTAACATATAACACAATCTTAACAAAACAAAAAGATATACTATCCTATTAGTTTAATTTCATGCCCACATGGCTATGATTCTACTGAACCTTTGAACAAATGAACTGTTTTTTACTTAATCTATACAATTGTTTAACACTTAGCAATAACAACTTTGTTTATTAGGTTCATAATACATTTTTAAGGAAACTTGGTTGTATGCCCCCTTAATCTTTTTTGTTTCCACATCACTAATGACATAAGTATTATTGTTATTGTTTTTTATAACAATATATGGTCCATTATACAGTAATAATAGCTTTTTTGCTATTCCTTCCTTAGAACTTGGCAATTCGCGGTTTTTTAACAATACTTTGTCTCCAATCTTGTACTGGATCATTTTCTGCTGAATTATTTTGTATTTTTTCCTTCTTTTCTCCACTTGTTCATTCAGTTTGCTGTGGAATCTCACGTTGTCGAACTGGTAAGCTGGGTTGTTTGGGAAGTTGATTATTTCACTAATTTCTCGGGGTGGTAGTCTTTCATGCATTATGGTATATGGAGTATCTTCTATTGCTTCATGGTAAGCTAAGTTGATAAAGCTCTCTGTTTGTGTAATGTAGTCACTCCACTTCTGGTGTTTATCAAAACAATATGTCCTGAGTATACGGCCGACCTCCCTCAGTACTCTTTCCGCCGGGTTGCTATTTGGGTGATAGACAGATGTTTTATATGTCTTGACACCTAGATCTAACAAAGTCTCCTTCCATACCCTTCCTCGAAACTGAGTTCCGTGATCGGTAATAATTGATCTTGGAGCTCCTAACTCTGGTATGTATTGTTGAATCACTATTTGCAGAATCTTTTTTGTAGTTGCCCGATTAATGGGGTATAGTTTTGTAAATTTGGAGTAATGGTCGAACATGATTATAATAAATTTATACTGTTTTCTCCCTCCACTACGAGGTAACGGTCCACACACATCTAAAAATACTCTCTCTAATTTACCAGTTGATGTAATAGGTTGCATAATTCCTTCTGTTTTTTCGTTATTGCATTTTGCCAATTGACAGATGTGACACTGCCGAATACATTCTCTAACTCTCCGGTTGATATTCTTAATGTAAGTGTGTTCCTCAAGTGCCTTCATTACTTTTAATGCACCCATATGCCCATATCGACTGTGGTAGTCCAGTATTAATTCTGTTTCTAAAGCTTTAGGTATCACCACCTTCCATGATCCTTGGTTATTATTTGGTTTGTAAAATAATATGTCTTCATGTAGACAGTAATATGCAGTGATTTTTTCATCCTGTTGGATCAGTCTTTGTCTAAAATTGTTGATTTTTATATCCTCTGTTTGTTGTTGTGAAATTGATTTCATGATGTTTTCCAAATCTGATTTTTTTTTTATTATTGCACATACCTTGATGATTGTTTCTTTTTCCCCTTCAAAAGTTTCTTGTTCTATGTTAATCTGGGACAATATATCTGCAGCAATATTCTGTTTTCCTGGAACATACTCCCAATTTATATGGTACTCCTGTAGTGCGAGTATCCACCTTGTCAATCTCCCATGGTTAATCTTGCAATTTTTTAGGAAAGATATTGACTTATGATCGCTCCTCACAGTTATCGGGTATCCAAGAATATAGGTTCTGAATTTCCCACAAGCGAATACAACGCTTAATAACTCCTTTTCCGTTACACTATAATTGCGTTCACATCCATTAAGTATTCTGCTTGCAAAACTCACCACCTGATGTTCTCCCTCACTATCTTCTTGATATAATACAGATCCTAAACTTATATCACTGGCATCACAGTTCATAAAGAAAGGTTGGTTGAAATTAGGATGTTTTAATACAACTGAACTTAGGAAATTATGCTTGATCATTTGGAGTAAATTGTCTTGTTCCTGTCCCCAGGACCACTTGTTCTTAGAGGATAATTGTGGAGAAAACTTTGCTGTCATTTCAGAATAATTTCTCTGAAACTTCCTATAATAATTGCAAAGTCCCAGAAATGATTGAAGTTGCTTTTTATTTTTAGGACTTGGGAACTTCTGGATTGCTTCAATCTTTTCATTGGATGGTGTTATTCCTTGTCTTGTTAAGTTAAAACCCAGGAATTGGACTTCACTGGCGATAAGTTTGGATTTTTGAAGCTTTAGGGTAACGTTATTGTCTGATAGTTTTTGTAATACTTGTCCTACTCTGTCACAATGGTCTTCCCAATTCACTGAAGTAATCAACAAGTCATCAACATAGACTGTGGTATATGGAATAGTATCTGGACCCAACACCTGGTCCATACATCTTACGAATATAGCTACTGAGTTTACCAGTCCAAATGGTAGTCTCTTGAACTGGTAGTTCCTCCCTTCGAAAATAAAGGCGACGTACTTTCGACTATCTGGGTGTAACTCCACCTGCCAATACCCACAAACAGTATCCCAGGTGCTGATAAATTGTATGCAATTAAATTTTTTCAATATCTCCTCAATCTCTCCGGGAGATGTTCTGTCATTAACTATGATCTTATTAATCTCTCTAGCATCCAAACAGAGTCGTACTTTGCCATCTTTCTTGGGAACGGCTATTAACGGACTGGTATATGGGGAACAGCTATACTCAATAATATCTTCTGCTATCATTTTGTCTAGTTCAGTCCTCACTGCTTCTTTTAATGCATAAGCAACGGGATATGATTTTTTATTAAAATTTACAGGCTCCTTGAATTGTAGTGTAAATTGATAATCTTTTACTTTGCCAGGTATATCAGAGAAAACATAGCGGTATTTATTATATATTGATATTAACTTTTCTATTTGTTGTGTAGTTAAATTACATTCATTTTGTTCTGACCGAAATTGTCGGATCTCTTCTAATTTTTCCAACCATAAACTGTCTTCACTCCCAAAGTATTCCCTTCTTACATTCCATGACTCATCTTGATTATTATTGAATTTTCTTATACTATTGCATAAAGGTACATTTTTATTTTCTACTAATTTTGCTGTCCATTCTGTATTATCCACTTTTAACGACACTATGGCCTGTCTCATGTCAATTATTGCTGAATATTTTGTCAAAATATCACAGCCTATTAGTAGATTAAATGGTAGATTACTAGCTATTAGAAAAATCATAGGTATAGCTACATTTCCGCTGGTTACTGTTAATGATACCTGTTTTCTTATTGACTTGTTTTGCCTTCCAGTGGCTCCGATTAAAATTATATTTTGAATTGGTAAAGTTGGTAAGATGGCCTTACTATATTTTTGAATTTTGATGTATTCATTGTTGTCGATTAACGACACGTTTGCGCCCGTATCTATCATGAATCTTGTCTCTAGTCCATTCACTTGGGCGATGATATATGCGATCTCATTATTCGAACTATTGTGCGTCATCGTGTCTTCGTTCAATAGTTCTTCTCTCACATTTTTTAAGAAGTGATTGTGCACTATCGTCATTGTATCGTCAGTCATTTTGTCTCGTCCTAGTAAGTACCCAAATTGTCGGTTCAGTGATGGGACCTGATGGATTTTCACTGCCGCGGTCCGTTTAAATCAGGGCTGATCTCCTCAGTCCTGTTGTCTGATTGATTGGGTCTGTCTCTACTCTGTGACTCTTGTACCTCAATGGCGTTATTATCGAACGTCACTGAGTTTCGGTTATTCCTGTTGTCATCGCAGCTCCTACTTCGCCGATGTTCATCACGGTAGTGCTGGTTACTCTCCTCCTGAAAACTTCTTCCACGGTTCCCATTATAATTTGCTCGTCCCTGGTACCAACGTCTTCCCACATCTCTATCATCAATGCTTACATAATTCACTTGTCTTCGATATGTTTGATTTTGATTGTTATTATTGCCGTTATTATTATGCCTGTATTGATTATCGTAGTTGTTGTTATAACCTCGGTTGTTCTGGTACTGGTGGTCTCTGTCATTGGCACGCTGGTATCCATTATTGTTATTATTTGTAGGGGAGCTACGGTAATAGTGGTTGTTGTTATTGTTGTTATTATTTGCCGCATTATTTCGTGGATAGTTGTTAGTGTTATTGTGGTTTTGGTAACCGCGTTGATAGTGGTTACCGTTGTTGTTGTAACTATTGTTCGGTCTTTGCCCGTTGTTTTCATATTGGGCGTCGCGGCGACCATTATTTCTATTTATTTCATCGTTCCTTCGTCTGTACTGGAGGAAGTTCTTCTACTGCTCCATCTCCGCTAATAATGTCGACATCTCCTCGATGGTTTGTATGCGTCCGTTTATTCGGCCTCTTGTAATTTCTCCGCCATAGTGTTAAGCTAATAGCCTCACTAAACATTCTGTATGAATTGCAGGCTCTAAATGTCTGGCTATGTTTATTTTCCCAAGAAAATATGCGGTTGGAGTTTGCTTGCCGTGCAGGTCATATCGGCCCAATCCTATGTCACTTCTTATAATATGTTGCGTGGCATCAGACCAATATTTAGATTTTAATTGTTTTTTAAATTCTTGGAAGTTTTGTATACTCGGCCGCATCGCCGTCCACCAATTGTCATAGACCTTTCGGAACATTTCGTCCAGCATACTCCTGATCACAAACCATCTGTCTTCTCCGGTTTTGGCTATTTTCTCTTCCACTCTTTCTAAGAATAGCATGGGGTTTCTTCTATAGTTTTGGAAATCGATCACTTCTCGATTTTCCTCGCATGTTGTGTGGGCACCGGTACATTGTCTGTTTTTTAGGGAATTAATTTCATCTCTATGGGCAATTGTTTGGTCTTGTACTCGATTAAGACTAGTACTCATACCTTCTAATCTTTCCCCTATCACTGCTTGGTTGGTTCTTATAATTTCAACTCGTCCATTCGTTTCTTCCCGGACGCTCAGTATCTCTTGGTTCATCCGCTCACACTTTTCCTTGGTCTCGGATTCTACCCTTTTAATTTCAGTCACCGGTTCTTCCAGCTTCTTGTCCCATTCTTCCTGCAATTGCCGGTTATTAATTTCCATCTTGTTATTCCACTCCTCTTTTAATAACTCCTTGTGTTCATCCAATTTTTTCATGGTTTCCTGGTAATTTCCCTTCAATTCTTCCCTCAATGCTCTATTATTTTCGTCTATTTTCTCCTCCATTTTCTTGCTATTCTCTTTCAATTCTCCCATTTTTTCTTCAATTTTCTTATTAGTCTCTCCCAATTTTCGGCTCAACTCCTCCGTAGATTGTTTATTGTCCGTTTTTAACTCTTCCTTCAATTTTTCTAAGTTCTTATTACTCTCCTCCGTAGACTGTCTATTATCACTTTTTAGTTCTTCCATCTTCTTACTGAAATCTTCATGACTCTGTTTTAAATATTCCATAATGCTCTTCATGTCAACGCTCTCTGTGGCTTTGTTCGGTTCTTGTCTATCTCCTTGGTCCTCTCTTATTATTGCTTCTACTTCCTCGACCGGTGTTGCTTCTTTGTCTTCCATGTTTAATTCGTCTACTTTCTTGGTTTCGGCCGCTCGTTTTCGCGATGTTTCTCGCTTCCTCATTTTGTTTATTTTTGTTTGTTTGTCTATAAATTATAATGTAATTTATATTAAATTAAACGCCTCACACGTTGGTTCGCCAATTTGTAACGAACTTATATAGATTGTTTCGTTACTTCTTATTTAAATGTTATGTTGTGTGCACTTACATTACATACACCGCCCGTTGGAAGTGTCAATTTGTAACAAATAAATAATATAGCGACTAACTCGCACTGGAGTCGTCATTTGTAATTATTAATATGTTATGTTGAACGGCGAATGGTTTTGTAATCTGCCGCTCGCTCCCACTATACGTACCGTTTCCGTGACGTCACTCACCGTTGCCAACCGTCGTGGTGTCCTCTGTACTCGGTGAACTTATTTTCTAAATGGAACAGCAATAATAACGACGCAAATATAACATCAAACATATATCCTTATAGAACTCGTTTATTCATTAAAGCATTGGTTAAATTTCTTAAAACTGATTATAATAATCACAATTGTGGCGCAAATTATACGTCTTCTTTTTACCAGTTGGTACAGTAGTAGCATATATTATTCAGTATTTAGTCAGACCAAAAGAATGCTTTGGTTAATGTTTCTATTAAAAATAAAATATCTCAGGGCGTATCTGGTTCGGGGATTACATTTAAACAAAATATTATTCTATAAATCAAAATACAAGTTTTACAGTTCTAGGATATTACAAAGTTAGAGTGTAACGTGCACACAGGCAGTCGTATAGTGATTACTAGTTATGATAGGTTATGTCCAGTTTAGGTGTTTAATAATTATTATCCAAATCAAAAGTTCTTGTGGTGTTTGAAAAGGTGTCAATCTCAAATCGTGTTATTAGTGAGTGTTCTTAGTGTTGGTGTGATACGGTGTCTGTAGATTTAGTTGATTAATACTTAAAAAGTCGTGTATACAAAAGTGGGTGTTGATACACAATATAATAAGATGTCAAAGTCACCAAATCCTCTTCGTTGTATGGTTCGTGGTCGAAGATAGGGCCCACGTCCGCTTCAGTCCTTCTCCCTGGTTCTTGGGGTCTTCTATTTCATATACTGGATGTTCTTCACTTGGTGTAATAGTTTGTGTTATGTATCTCTATCTGTATCAATATGTCTGGAACGTTTTTTCACAGTTTATTCTTAATTATGTTAGACGTTTTACAAACGCGTCTGTACGCTATGACCGTTGTTAAAGAAGTCTCATTTTATTTATCCGAAATTTCTGGTTGCTAAGGGTAAACTTGGAATCTGGTTGGTTGATTCGGATATACATTGTCATATACTTTCATTATTTCAAAATCTAAATTTGTTCAAAACCTTTAAATTAGTATAATTGTTCTGTACTGATTGGGAATTTAAAACTATTATCAGGATTATTTTGATCTTTACATTTGTGACACATAGACACTAAACATGCGTACTGTTACTTAAGAACTACAGATGTTACAATTTTGTTATTTGAATTTTTCTTAAATAACTTGAGATGTAATATTTTGTTTCTAGATTCGTTGTGTACACTATTAACTATAAATATATTTATCCTTCCACATTTGTTTTACAAAATCCCTAACATTATTATCTAAAATTTACAAAAGTTGGTTTTACCTGGCCTATGTACTGGTGTTATTTTCATCACCATGTTTAAAACCTTTAACAGTTAAATTAACTTTTAACAACCGTAAAAACTGTTTAACATATAACACAATCTTAACAAAACAAAAAGATATACTATCCTATTAGTTTAATTTCATGCCCACATGGCTATGATTCTACTGAACCTTTGAACAAATAAACTGTTTTTTACTTAATCTATACAATTGTTTAACACTTAGCAATAACAACTTTGTTTATTAGGTTCATAATACATTTTTAAGGAAACTTGGTTGTATGTCCCCTTAATCTTTTTTGTTTCCACATCACTAATGACATAAGTATTATTGTTATTGTTTTTTATAACAATATATGGTCCATTATACAGTAATAATAGCTTTTTTGCTATTCCTTCCTTAGAACTTGGCAATTCGCGGTTTTTTAACAATACTTTGTCTCCAATCTTGTACTGGATCATTTTCTGCTGAATTATTTTGTATTTTTTCCTTCTTTTCTCCACTTGTTCATTCAGTTTGCTGTGGAATCTCACGTTGTCGAACTGGTAAGCTGGGTTGTTTGGGAAGTTGATTATTTCACTAATTTCTCGGGGTGGTAGTCTTTCATGCATTATGGTATATGGAGTATCTTCTATTGCTTCATGGTAAGCTAAGTTGATAAAGCTCTCTGTTTGTGTAATGTAGTCACTCCACTTCTGGTGTTTATCAAAACAATATGTCCTGAGTATACGGCCGACCTCCCTCAGTACTCTTTCCGCCGGGTTGCTATTTGGGTGATAGACAGATGTTTTATATGTCTTGACACCTAGATCTAACAAAGTCTCCTTCCATACCCTTCCTCGAAACTGAGTTCCGTGATCGGTAATAATTGATCTTGGAGCTCCTAACTCTGGTATGTATTGTTGGATCACTATTTGCAGAATCTTTTTTGTAGTTGCCCGATTAATGGGGTATAGTTTTGTAAATTTGGAGTAATGGTCGAACATGATTATAATAAATTTATACTGTTTTCTCCCTCCACTACGAGGTAACGGTCCACACACATCTAAAAATACTCTCTCTAATTTACCAGTTGATGTAATAGGTTGCATAATTCCTTCTGTTTTTTCGTTATTGCATTTTGCCAATTGACAAATGTGACACTGCCGAATACATTCTCTAACTCTCTGGTTGATATTCTTAATGTAAGTGTGTTCCTCAAGTGCCTTCATTACTTTTAATGCACCCATATGCCCATATCGACTGTGGTAGTCCAGTATTAATTCTGTTTCTAAAGCTTTAGGTATCACCACCTTCCATGATCCTTGGTTATTATTTGGTTTGTAAAATAATATGTCTTCATGTAGACAGTAATATGCAGTGATTTTTTCATCCTGTTGGATCAGTCTTTGTCTAAAATTGTTGATTTTTGTATCCTCTGTTTGTTGTTGTGAAATTGATTTCATGATGTTTTCCAAATCTGATTTTTTTTTTATTATTGCATATACCTTGATGATTGTTTCTTTTTCCCCTTCAAAAGTTTGTTGTTCTATGTTAATCCGGGACAATATATCTGCAGCAATATTCTGTTTTCCTGGAACATACTCCCAATTTATATGGTACTCCTGTAGTGCGAGTATCCACCTTGTCAATCTCCCATGGTTAATCTTGCAATTTTTTAGGAAAGATATTGACTTATGATCGCTCCTCACAGTTATCGGGTATCCAAGAATATAGGTTCTGAATTTCCCACAAGCGAATACAACGCTTAATAACTCCTTTTCCGTTACACTATAATTGCGTTCACATCCATTAAGTATTCTGCTTGCAAAACTCACCACCTGATGTTCTCCCTCACTATCTTCTTGATATAATACAGATCCTAAACTCATATCACTGGCATCACAGTTCATAAAGAAAGGTTGGTTGAAATTAGGATGTTTTAATACAACTGAACTTAGGAAATTATGCTTGATCATTTGGAGTAAATTGTCTTGTTCCTGTCCCCAGGACCACTTGTTCTTAGAGGATAATTGTGGAGAAAACTTTGCTGTCATTTCAGAATAATTTCTCTGAAACTTCCTATAATAATTGCAAAGTCCCAGAAATGATTGAAGTTGCTTTTTATTTTTAGGACTTGGGAACTTCTGGATTGCTTCAATCTTTTCATTGGATGGTGTTATTCCTTGTCTTGTTAAGTTAAAACCCAGGAATTGGACTTCACTGGCGATAAGTTTGGATTTTTGAAGCTTTAGGGTAACGTTATTGTCTGATAGTTTTTGTAATACTTGTCCTACTCTGTCACAATGGTCTTCCCAATTCACTGAAGTAATCAACAAGTCATCAACATAGACTGTGGTATATGGAATAGTATCTGGACCCAACACCTGGTCCATACATCTTACGAATATAGCTACTGAGTTTACCAGTCCAAAAGGTAGTCTCTTGAACTGGTAGTTCCTCCCTTCGAAAATAAAGGCGACGTACTTTCGACTATCTGGGTGTAACTCCACCTGCCAATACCCACAAACTGTATCCCAGGTGCTGATAAATTGTATGCAATTAAATTTTTTCAATATCTCCTCAATCTCTCCGGGAGATGTTCTGTCATTAACTATGATCTTATTAATCTCTCTAGCATCCAAACAGAGTCGTACTTTGCCATCTTTCTTGGGAACGGCTATTAACGGACTGGTATATGGGGAACAGCTATACTCAATAATATCTTCTGCTATCATTTTGTCTAGTTCAGTCCTCACTGCTTCTTTTAATGCATAAGCAACGGGATATGATTTTTTATTAAAATTTACAGGCTCCTTGAATTGTAGTGTAAATTGATAATCTTTTACTTTGCCAGGTATATCAGAGAAAACATAGCGGTATTTATTATATATTGATATTAACTTTTCTATTTGTTGTGTAGTTAAATTACATTCATTTTGTTCTGACCGAAATTGTCGGATCTCTTCTAATTTTTCCAACCATAAACTGTCTTCACTCCCAAAGTATTCCCTTCTTACATTCCATGACTCATCTTGATTATTATTGAATTTTCTTATACTATTGCATAAAGGTACATTTTTATTTTCTACTAATTTTGCTGTCCATTCTGTATTATCCACTTTTAACGACACTATGGCCTGTCTCATGTCAATTATTGCTGAATATTTTGTCAAAATATCACAGCCTATTAGTAGATTAAATGGTAGATTACTAGCTATTAGAAAAATCATAGGTATAGCTACATTTCCGCTGGTTACTGTTAATGATACCTGTTTTCTTATTGACTTGTTTTGCCTTCCAGTGGCTCCGATTAAAATTATATTTTGAATTGGTAAAGTTGGTAAGATGGCCTTACTATATTTTTGAATTTTGATGTATTCATTGTTGTCGATTAACGACACGTTTGCGCCCGTATCTATCATGAATCTTGTCTCTAGTCCATTCACTTGGGCGATGATATATGCGATCTCATTATTCGAACTATTGTGCGTCATCGTGTCTTCGTTCAATAGTTCTTCTCTCACATTTTTTAAGAAGTGATTGTGCACTATCGTCATTGTATCGTCAGTCATTTTGTCTCGTCCTAGTAAGTACCCAAATTGTCGGTTCAGTGATGGGACCTGATGGATTTTCACTGCCGCGGTCCGTTTAAATCAGGGCTGATCTCCTCAGTCCTGTTGTCTGATTGATTGGGTCTGTCTCTACTCTGTGACTCTTGTACCTCAATGGCGTTATTATCGAACGTCACTGAGTTTCGGTTATTCCTGTTGTCATCGCAGCTCCTACTTCGCCGATGTTCATCACGGTAGTGCTGGTTACTCTCCTCCTGAAAACTTCTTCCACGGTTCCCATTATAATTTGCTCGTCCCTGGTACCGTCTTCCCACATCTCTATCATCAATGCTTACATAATTCACTTGTCTTCGATATGTTTGATTTTGATTGTTATTATTGCCGTTATTATTATGCCTGTATTGGTTATCGTAGTTGTTGTTATAACCTCGGTTGTTCTGGTACTGGTGGTCTCTGTCATTGGCACGCTGGTATCCATTATTGTTATTATTTGTAGGGGAGCTACGGTAATAGTGGTTGTTGTTATTGTTGTTATTATTTGCCGCATTATTTTGTGGATAGTTGTTAGTGTTATTGTGGTTTTGGTAACCGCGTTGATAGTGGTTACCGTTGTTGTTGTAACTATTGTTCGGTCTTTGCCCGTTGTTTTCATATTGGGCGTCGCGGCGACCATTATTTCTATTTATTTCATCGTTCCTTCGTCTGTACTGGAGGAAGTTCTTCTCCTGCTCCATCTCCGCTAATAATGTCGACATCTCCTCGATGGTTTGTATGCGTCCGTTTATTCGGCCTCTTGTAATTTCTCCGCCATAGTGTTAAGCTAATAGCCTCACTAAACATTCTGTATGAATTGCAGGCTCTAAATGTCTGGCTATGTTTATTTTCCCAAGAAAATATGCGGTTGGAGTTTGCTTGCCGTGCAGGTCATATCGGCCCAATCCTATGTCACTTCTTATCATATGTTGCGTGGCATCAGACCAATATTTAGATTTTAATTGTTTTTTAAATTCTTGGAAGTGTTGTATACTCGGCCGCATCGCCGTCCACCAATTGTCATAGACCTTTCGGAACATTTCGTCCAGCATACTCCTGATCACAAACCATCTGTCTTCTCCGGTTTTGGCTATTTTCTCTTCCACTCTTTCTAAGAATAGCATGGGGTTTCTTCTATAGTTTTGGAAATCGATCACTTCTCGATTTTCCTCGCATGTTGTGTGGGCACCGGTACATTGTCTGTTTTTTAGGGAATTAATTTCATCTCTATGGGCAATTGTTTGGTCTTGTACTCGATTAAGACTAGTACTCATACCTTCTAATCTTTCCCCTATCACTGCTTGGTTGGTTCTTATAATTTCAACTCGTCCATTCGTTTCTTCCCGGACGCTCAGTATCTCTTGGTTCATCCGCTCACACTTTTCCTTGGTCTCGGATTCTACCCTTTTAATTTCAGTCACCGGTTCTTCCAGCTTCTTGTCCCATTCTTCCTGCAATTGCCGGTTATTAATTTCCATCTTGTTATTCCACTCCTCTTTTAATAACTCCTTGTGTTCATCCAATTTTTTCATGGTTTCCTGGTAATTTCCCTTCAATTCTTCCCTCAATGCTCTATTATTTTCGTCTATTTTCTCCTCCATTTTCTTGCTATTCTCTTTCAATTCTCCCATTTTTTCTTCAATTTTCTTATTAGTCTCTCCCAATTTTCGGCTCAACTCCTCCGTAGATTGTTTATTGTCCGTTTTTAACTCTTCCTTCAATTTTTCTAAGTTCTTATTACTCTCCTCCGTAGACTGTCTATTATCACTTTTTAGTTCTTCCATCTTCTTACTGAAATCTTCATGACTCTGTTTTAAATATTCCATAATGCTCTTCATGTCAACGCTCTCTGTGGCTTTGTTCGGTTCTTGTCTATCTCCTTGGTCCTCTCTTATTATTGCTTCTACTTCCTCGACCGGTGTTGCTTCTTTGTCTTCCATGTTTAATTCGTCTACTTTCTTGGTTTCGGCCGCTCGTTTTCGCGATGTTTCTCGCTTCCTCATTTTGTTTATTTTTGTTTGTTTGTCTATAAATTATAATGTAATTTATATTAAATTAAACGCCTCACACGTTGGTTCGCCAATTTGTAACGAACTTATATAGATTGTTTCGTTACTTCTTATTTAAATGTTATGTTGTGTGCACTTACATTACATTCACCGCCCGTTGGAAGTGTCAATTTGTAACAAATAAATAATATAGCGACTAACTCGCACTGGAGTCGTCATTTGTAATTATTAATATGTTATGTTGAACGGCGAATGGTTTTGTAATCTGCCGCTCGCTCCCACTATACGTACCGTTTCCGTGACGTCACTCACCGTTGCCAACCGTCGTGGTGTCCTCTGTACTCTGTGAACTTATTTTCTAAATGGAACAGCAATAATAACGACGCAAATATAACATCAAACATATATCCTTATAGAACTCGTTTATTCATTAAAGCATTGGTTAAATTTCTTAAAACGGATTATAATAATCACAATTGTGGCGCAAATTATACGTCTTCTTTTTACCAGTTGGTACAGTAGTAGCATATATTATTCAGTATTTAGTCAGACCAAAAGAATGCTTTGGTTAATGTTTCTATTAAAAATAAAATATCTCAGGGCGTATCTGGTTCGGGGATTACATTTAAACAAAATATTATTCTATAAATCAAAATACAAGTTTTACAGTTCTAGGATATTACAAAGTTAGAGTGTAACGTGCACACAGGCAGTCGTATAGTGATTACTAGTTATGATAGGTTATGTCCAGTTTAGGTGTTTAATAATTATTATCCAAATCAAAAGTTCTTGTGGTGTTTGAAAAGGTGTCAATCTCAAATCGTGTTATTAGTGAGTGTTCTTAGTGTTGGTGTGATACGGTGTCTGTAGATTTAGTTGATTAATACTTAAAAAGTCGTGTATACAAAAGTGGGTGTTGATACACAATATAATAAGATGTCAAAGTCACCAAATCCTCTTCGTTGTATGGTTCGTGGTCGAAGATAGGGCCCACGTCCGCTTCAGTCCTTCTCCCTGGTTCTTGGGGTCTTCTATTTCATATACTGGATGTTCTTCACTTGGTGTAATAGTTTGTGTTATGTATCTCTATCTGTATCAATATGTCTGGAACGTTTTTTCACAGTTTATTCTTAATTATGTTAGACGTTTTACAAACGCGTCTGTACGCTATGACCGTTGTTAAAGAAGTCTCATTTTATTTATCCGAAATTTCTGGTTGCTAAGGGTAAACTTGGAATCTGGTTGGTTGATTCGGATATACATTGTCATATACTTTCATTATTTCAAAATCTAAATTTGTTCAAAACCTTTAAATTAGTATAATTGTTCTGTACTGATTGGGAATTTAAAACTATTATCAGGATTATTTTGATCTTTACATTTGTGACACATAGACACTAAACATGCGTACTTTTACTTAAGAACTACAGATGTTACAATTTTGTTATTTGAATTTTTCTTAAATAACTTGAGATGTAATATTTTGTTTCTAGATTCGTTGTGTACACTATTAACTATAAATATATTTATCCTTCCACATTTGTTTTACAAAATCCCTAACATTATTATCTAAAATTTACAAAAGTTGGTTTTACCTGGCCTATGTACTGGTGTTATTTTCATCACCATGTTTAAAACCTTTAACAGTTAAATTAACTTTTAACAACCATAAAAACTGTTTAACATATAACACAATCTTAACAAAACAAAAAGATATACTATCCTATTAGTTTAATTTCATGCCCACATGGCTATGATTCTACTGAACCTTTGAACAAATAAACTGTTTTTTACTTAATCTATACAATTGTTTAACACTTAGCAATAACAACTTTGTTTATTAGGTTCATAATACATTTTTAAGGAAACTTGGTTGTATGTCCCCTTAATCTTTTTTGTTTCCACATCACTAATGACATAAGTATTATTGTTATTGTTTTTTATAACAATATATGGTCCATTATACAGTAATAATAGCTTTTTTGCTATTCCTTCCTTAGAACTTGGCAATTCGCGGTTTTTTAACAATACTTTGTCTCCAATCTTGTACTGGATCATTTTCTGCTGAATTATTTTGTATTTTTTCCTTCTTTTCTCCACTTGTTCATTCAGTTTGCTGTGGAATCTCACGTTGTCGAACTGGTAAGCTGGGTTGTTTGGGAAGTTGATTATTTCACTAATTTCTCGGGGTGGTAGTCTTTCATGCATTATGGTATATGGAGTATCTTCTATTGCTTCATGGTAAGCTAAGTTGATAAAGCTCTCTATTTGTGTAATGTAGTCACTCCACTTCTGGTGTTTATCAAAACAATATGTCCTGAGTATACGGCCGACCTCCCTCAGTACTCTTTCCGCCGGGTTGCTATTTGGGTGATAGACAGATGTTTTATATGTCTTGACACCTAGATCTAACAAAGTCTCCTTCCATACCCTTCCTCGAAACTGAGTTCCGTGATCGGTAATAATTGATCTTGGAGCTCCTAACTCTGGTATGTATTGTTGAATCACTATTTGCAGAATCTTTTTTGTAGTTGCCCGATTAATGGGGTATAGTTTTGTAAATTTGGAGTAATGGTCGAACATGATTATAATAAATTTATACTGTTTTCTCCCTCCACTACGAGGTAACGGTCCACACACATCTAAAAATACTCTCTCTAATTTACCAGTTGATGTAATAGGTTGCATAATTCCTTCTGTTTTTTCGTTATTGCATTTTGCCAATTGACAGATGTGACACTGCCGAATACATTCTCTAACTCTCCGGTTGATATTCTTAATGTAAGTGTGTTCCTCAAGTGCCTTCATTACTTTTAATGCACCCATATGCCCATATCGACTGTGGTAGTCCAGTATTAATTCTGTTTCTAAAGCTTTAGGTATCACCACCTTCCATGATCCTTGGTTATTATTTGGTTTGTAAAATAATGTCTTCATGTAGACAGTAATATGCAGTGATTTTTTCATCCTGTTGGATCAGTCTTTGTCTAAAATTGTTGATTTTTGTATCCTCTGTTTGTTGTTGTGAAATTGATTTCATGATGTTTTCCAAATCTGATTTTTTTTTTATTATTGCATATACCTTGATGATTGTTTCTTTTTCCCCTTCAAAAGTTTGTTGTTCTATGTTAATCCGGGACAATATATCTGCAGCAATATTCTGTTTTCCTGGAACATACTCCCAATTTATATGGTACTCCTGTAGTGCGAGTATCCACCTTGTCAATCTCCCATGGTTAATCTTGCAATTTTTTAGGAAAGATATTGACTTATGATCGCTCCTCACAGTTATCGGGTATCCAAGAATATAGGTTCTGAATTTCCCACAAGCGAATACAACGCTTAATAACTCCTTTTCCGTTACACTATAATTGCGTTCACATCCATTAAGTATTCTGCTTGCAAAACTCACCACCTGATGTTCTCCCTCACTATCTTCTTGATATAATACAGATCCTAAACTCATATCACTGGCATCACAGTTCATAAAGAAAGGTTGGTTGAAATTAGGATGTTTTAATACAACTGAACTTAGGAAATTATGCTTGATCATTTGGAGTAAATTGTCTTGTTCCTGTCCCCAGGACCACTTGTTCTTAGAGGATAATTGTGGAGAAAACTTTGCTGTCATTTCAGAATAATTTCTCTGAAACTTCCTATAATAATTGCAAAGTCCCAGAAATGATTGAAGTTGCTTTTTATTTTTAGGACTTGGGAACTTCTGGATTGCTTCAATCTTTTCATTGGATGGTGTTATTCCTTGTCTTGTTAAGTTAAAACCCAGGAATTGGACTTCACTGGCGATAAGTTTGGATTTTTGAAGCTTTAGGGTAACGTTATTGTCTGATAGTTTTTGTAATACTTGTCCTACTCTGTCACAATGGTCTTCCCAATTCACTGAAGTAATCAACAAGTCATCAACATAGACTGTGGTATATGGAATAGTATCTGGACCCAACACCTGGTCCATACATCTTACGAATATAGCTACTGAGTTTACCAGTCCAAATGGTAGTCTCTTGAACTGGTAGTTCCTCCCTTCGAAAATAAAGGCGACGTACTTTCGACTATCTGGGTGTAACTCCACCTGCCAATACCCACAAACTGTATCCCAGGTGCTGATAAATTGTATGCAATTAAATTTTTTCAATATCTCCTCAATCTCTCCGGGAGATGTTCTGTCATTAACTATGATCTTATTAATCTCTCTAGCATCCAAACAGAGTCGTACTTTGCCATCTTTCTTGGGAACGGCTATTAACGGACTGGTATATGGGGAACAGCTATACTCAATAATATCTTCTGCTATCATTTTGTCTAGTTCAGTCCTCACTGCTTCTTTTAATGCATAAGCAACGGGATATGATTTTTTATTAAAATTTACAGGCTCCTTGAATTGTAGTGTAAATTGATAATCTTTTACTTTGCCAGGTATATCAGAGAAAACATAGCGGTATTTATTATATATTGATATTAACTTTTCTATTTGTTGTGTAGTTAAATTACATTCATTTTGTTCTGACCGAAATTGTCGGATCTCTTCTAATTTTTCCAACCATAAACTGTCTTCACTCCCAAAGTATTCCCTTCTTACATTCCATGACTCATCTTGATTATTATTGAATTTTCTTATACTATTGCATAAAGGTACATTTTTATTTTCTACTAATTTTGCTGTCCATTCTGTATTATCCACTTTTAACGACACTATGGCCTGTCTCATGTCAATTATTGCTGAATATTTTGTCAAAATATCACAGCCTATTAGTAGATTAAATGGTAGATTACTAGCTATTAGAAAAATCATAGGTATAGCTACATTTCCGCTGGTTACTGTTAATGATACCTGTTTTCTTATTGACTTGTTTTGCCTTCCAGTGGCTCCGATTAAAATTATATTTTGAATTGGTAAAGTTGGTAAGATGGCCTTACTATATTTTTGAATTTTGATGTATTCATTGTTGTCGATTAACGACACGTTTGCGCCCGTATCTATCATGAATCTTGTCTCTAGTCCATTCACTTGGGCGATGATATATGCGATCTCATTATTCGAACTATTGTGCGTCATCGTGTCTTCGTTCAATAGTTCTTCTCTCACATTTTTTAAGAAGTGATTGTGCACTATCGTCATTGTATCGTCAGTCATTTTGTCTCGTCCTAGTAAGTACCCAAATTGTCGGTTCAGTGATGGGACCTGATGGATTTTCACTGCCGCGGTCCGTTTAAATCAGGGCTGATCTCCTCAGTCCTGTTGTCTGATTGATTGGGTCTGTCTCTACTCTGTGACTCTTGTACCTCAATGGCGTTATTATCGAACGTCACTGAGTTTCGGTTATTCCTGTTGTCATCGCAGCTCCTACTTCGCCGATGTTCATCACGGTAGTGCTGGTTACTCTCCTCCTGAAAACTTCTTCCACGGTTCCCATTATAATTTGCTCGTCCCTGGTACCGTCTTCCCACATCTCTATCATCAATGCTTACATAATTCACTTGTCTTCGATATGTTTGATTTTGATTGTTATTATTGCCGTTATTATTATGCCTGTATTGGTTATCGTAGTTGTTGTTATAACCTCGGTTGTTCTGGTACTGGTGGTCTCTGTCATTGGCACGCTGGTATCCATTATTGTTATTATTTGTAGGGGAGCTACGGTAATAGTGGTTGTTGTTATTGTTGTTATTATTTGCCGCATTATTTCGTGGATAGTTGTTAGTGTTATTGTGGTTTTGGTAACCGCGTTGATAGTGGTTACCGTTGTTGTTGTAACTATTGTTCGGTCTTTGCCCGTTGTTTTCATATTGGGCGTCGCGGCGACCATTATTTCTATTTATTTCATCGTTCCTTCGTCTGTACTGGAGGAAGTTCTTCTCCTGCTCCATCTCCGCTAATAATGTCGACATCTCCTCGATGGTTTGTATGCGTCCGTTTATTCGGCCTCTTGTAATTTCTCCGCCATAGTGTTAAGCTAATAGCCTCACTAAACATTCTGTATGAATTGCAGGCTCTAAATGTCTGGCTATGTTTATTTTCCCAAGAAAATATGCGGTTGGAGTTTGCTTGCCGTGCAGGTCATATCGGCCCAATCCTATGTCACTTCTTATCATATGTTGCGTGGCATCAGACCAATATTTAGATTTTAATTGTTTTTTAAATTCTTGGAAGTGTTGTATACTCGGCCGCATCGCCGTCCACCAATTGTCATAGACCTTTCGGAACATTTCGTCCAGCATACTCCTGATCACAAACCATCTGTCTTCTCCGGTTTTGGCTATTTTCTCTTCCACTCTTTCTAAGAATAGCATGGGGTTTCTTCTATAGTTTTGGAAATCGATCACTTCTCGATTTTCCTCGCATGTTGTGTGGGCACCGGTACATTGTCTGTTTTTTAGGGAATTAATTTCATCTCTATGGGCAATTGTTTGGTCTTGTACTCGATTAAGACTAGTACTCATACCTTCTAATCTTTCCCCTATCACTGCTTGGTTGGTTCTTATAATTTCAACTCGTCCATTCGTTTCTTCCCGGACGCTCAGTATCTCTTGGTTCA
This sequence comes from Magicicada septendecula, assembly GCA_034769895.1. Lineage (NCBI taxonomy): Eukaryota > Metazoa > Arthropoda > Insecta > Hemiptera > Cicadidae > Magicicada > Magicicada septendecula. The sequence goes on from CM068373.1 coordinate 383,690,358, forward strand.
TCCGCTCACACTTTTCCTTGGTCTCGGATTCTACCCTTTTAATTTCAGTCACCGGTTCTTCCAGCTTCTTGTCCCATTCTTCCTGCAATTGCCGGTTATTAATTTCCATCTTGTTATTCCACTCCTCTTTTAATAACTCCTTGTGTTCATCCAATTTTTTCATGGTTTCCTGGTAATTTCCCTTCAATTCTTCCCTCAATGCTCTATTATTTTCGTCTATTTTCTCCTCCATTTTCTTGCTATTCTCTTTCAATTCTCCCATTTTTTCTTCAATTTTCTTATTAGTCTCTCCCAATTTTCGGCTCAACTCCTCCGTAGATTGTTTATTGTCCGTTTTTAACTCTTCCTTCAATTTTTCTAAGTTCTTATTACTCTCCTCCGTAGACTGTCTATTATCACTTTTTAGTTCTTCCATCTTCTTACTGAAATCTTCATGACTCTGTTTTAAATATTCCATAATGCTCTTCATGTCAACGCTCTCTGTGGCTTTGTTCGGTTCTTGTCTATCTCCTTGGTCCTCTCTTATTATTGCTTCTACTTCCTCGACCGGTGTTGCTTCTTTGTCTTCCATGTTTAATTCGTCTACTTTCTTGGTTTCGGCCGCTCGTTTTCGCGATGTTTCTCGCTTCCTCATTTTGTTTATTTTTGTTTGTTTGTCTATAAATTATAATGTAATTTATATTAAATTAAACGCCTCACACGTTGGTTCGCCAATTTGTAACGAACTTATATAGATTGTTTCGTTACTTCTTATTTAAATGTTATGTTGTGTGCACTTACATTACATTCACCGCCCGTTGGAAGTGTCAATTTGTAACAAATAAATAATATAGCGACTAACTCGCACTGGAGTCGTCATTTGTAATTATTAATATGTTATGTTGAACGGCGAATGGTTTTGTAATCTGCCGCTCGCTCCCACTATACGTACCGTTTCCGTGACGTCACTCACCGTTGCCAACCGTCGTGGTGTCCTCTGTACTCGGTGAACTTATTTTCTAAATGGAACAGCAATAATAACGACGCAAATATAACATCAAACATATATCCTTATAGAACTCGTTTATTCATTAAAGCATTGGTTAAATTTCTTAAAACGGATTATAATAATCACAATTGTGGCGCAAATTATACGTCTTCTTTTTACCAGTTGGTACAGTAGTAGCATATATTATTCAGTATTTAGTCAGACCAAAAGAATGCTTTGGTTAATGTTTCTATTAAAAATAAAATATCTCAGGGCGTATCTGGTTCGGGGATTACATTTAAACAAAATATTATTCTATAAATCAAAATACAAGTTTTACAGTTCTAGGATATTACAAAGTTAGAGTGTAACGTGCACACAGGCAGTCGTATAGTGATTACTAGTTATGATAGGTTATGTCCAGTTTAGGTGTTTAATAATTATTATCCAAATCAAAAGTTCTTGTGGTGTTTGAAAAGGTGTCAATCTCAAATCGTGTTATTAGTGAGTGTTCTTAGTGTTGGTGTGATACGGTGTCTGTAGATTTAGTTGATTAATACTTAAAAAGTCGTGTATACAAAAGTGGGTGTTGATACACAATATAATAAGATGTCAAAGTCACCAAATCCTCTTCGTTGTATGGTTCGTGGTCGAAGATAGGGCCCACGTCCGCTTCAGTCCTTCTCCCTGGTTCTTGGGGTCTTCTATTTCATATACTGGATGTTCTTCACTTGGTGTAATAGTTTGTGTTATGTATCTCTATCTGTATCAATATGTCTGGAACGTTTTTTCACAGTTTATTCTTAATTATGTTAGACGTTTTACAAACGCGTCTGTACGCTATGACCGTTGTTAAAGAAGTCTCATTTTATTTATCCGAAATTTCTGGTTGCTAAGGGTAAACTTGGAATCTGGTTGGTTGATTCGGATATACATTGTCATATACTTTCATTATTTCAAAATCTAAATTTGTTCAAAACCTTTAAATTAGTATAATTGTTCTGTACTGATTGGGAATTTAAAACTATTATCAGGATTATTTTGATCTTTACATTTGTGACACATAGACACTAAACATGCGTACTTTTACTTAAGAACTACAGATGTTACAATTTTGTTATTTGAATTTTTCTTAAATAACTTGAGATGTAATATTTTGTTTCTAGATTCGTTGTGTACACTATTAACTATAAATATATTTATCCTTCCACATTTGTTTTACAAAATCCCTAACATTATTATCTAAAATTTACAAAAGTTGGTTTTACCTGGCCTATGTACTGGTGTTATTTTCATCACCATGTTTAAAACCTTTAACAGTTAAATTAACTTTTAACAACCATAAAAACTGTTTAACATATAACACAATCTTAACAAAACAAAAAGATATACTATCCTATTAGTTTAATTTCATGCCCACATGGCTATGATTCTACTGAACCTTTGAACAAATAAACTGTTTTTTACTTAATCTATACAATTGTTTAACACTTAGCAATAACAACTTTGTTTATTAGGTTCATAATACATTTTTAAGGAAACTTGGTTGTATGTCCCCTTAATCTTTTTTGTTTCCACATCACTAATGACATAAGTATTATTGTTATTGTTTTTTATAACAATATATGGTCCATTATACAGTAATAATAGCTTTTTTGCTATTCCTTCCTTAGAACTTGGCAATTCGCGGTTTTTTAACAATACTTTGTCTCCAATCTTGTACTGGATCATTTTCTGCTGAATTATTTTGTATTTTTTCCTTCTTTTCTCCACTTGTTCATTCAGTTTGCTGTGGAATCTCACGTTGTCGAACTGGTAAGCTGGGTTGTTTGGGAAGTTGATTATTTCACTAATTTCTCGGGGTGGTAGTCTTTCATGCATTATGGTATATGGAGTATCTTCTATTGCTTCATGGTAAGCTAAGTTGATAAAGCTCTCTGTTTGTGTAATGTAGTCACTCCACTTCTGGTGTTTATCAAAACAATATGTCCTGAGTATACGGCCGACCTCCCTCAGTACTCTTTCCGCCGGGTTGCTATTTGGGTGATAGACAGATGTTTTATATGTCTTGACACCTAGATCTAACAAAGTCTCCTTCCATACCCTTCCTCGAAACTGAGTTCCGTGATCGGTAATAATTGATCTTGGAGCTCCTAACTCTGGTATGTATTGTTGAATCACTATTTGCAGAATCTTTTTTGTAGTTGCCCGATTAATGGGGTATAGTTTTGTAAATTTGGAGTAATGGTCGAACATGATTATAATAAATTTATACTGTTTTCTCCCTCCACTACGAGGTAACGGTCCACACACATCTAAAAATACTCTCTCTAATTTACCAGTTGATGTAATAGGTTGCATAATTCCTTCTGTTTTTTCGTTATTGCATTTTGCCAATTGACAGATGTGACACTGCCGAATACATTCTCTAACTCTCCGGTTGATATTCTTAATGTAAGTGTGTTCCTCAAGTGCCTTCATTACTTTTAATGCACCCATATGCCCATATCGACTGTGGTAGTCCAGTATTAATTCTGTTTCTAAAGCTTTAGGTATCACCACCTTCCATGATCCTTGGTTATTATTTGGTTTGTAAAATAATGTCTTCATGTAGACAGTAATATGCAGTGATTTTTTCATCCTGTTGGATCAGTCTTTGTCTAAAATTGTTGATTTTTGTATCCTCTGTTTGTTGTTGTGAAATTGATTTCATGATGTTTTCCAAATCTGATTTTTTTTTTATTATTGCATATACCTTGATGATTGTTTCTTTTTCCCCTTCAAAAGTTTGTTGTTCTATGTTAATCCGGGACAATATATCTGCAGCAATATTCTGTTTTCCTGGAACATACTCCCAATTTATATGGTACTCCTGTAGTGCGAGTATCCACCTTGTCAATCTCCCATGGTTAATCTTGCAATTTTTTAGGAAAGATATTGACTTATGATCGCTCCTCACAGTTATCGGGTATCCAAGAATATAGGTTCTGAATTTCCCACAAGCGAATACAACGCTTAATAACTCCTTTTCCGTTACACTATAATTGCGTTCACATCCATTAAGTATTCTGCTTGCAAAACTCACCACCTGATGTTCTCCCTCACTATCTTCTTGATATAATACAGATCCTAAACTCATATCACTGGCATCACAGTTCATAAAGTGTTTCTCTTTAAAGAAACTACGGATGCGATAAGGGTATAGCTTAAACTGGTGCTTGATCATTTGGAGTAAATTGTCTTGTTCCTGTCCCCAGGACCACTTGTTCTTAGAGGACAATTGTGGAGAAAACTTTGCTGTCATTTCAGAATAATTTCTCTGAAACTTCCTATAATAATTGCAAAGTCCCAGAAATGATTGAAGTTGCTTTTTATTTTTAGGACTTGGGAACTTCTGGATTGCTTCAATCTTTTCATTGGATGGTGTTATTCCTTGTCTTGTTAAGTTAAAACCCAGGAATTGGACTTCACTGGCGATAAGTTTGGATTTTTGAAGCTTTAGGGTAACGTTATTGTCTGATAGTTTTTGTAATACTTGTCCTACTCTGTCACAATGGTCTTCCCAATTCACTGAAGTAATCAACAAGTCATCAACATAGACTGTGGTATATGGAATAGTATCTGGACCCAACACCTGGTCCATACATCTTACGAATATAGCTACTGAGTTTACCAGTCCAAATGGTAGTCTCTTGAACTGGTAGTTCCTCCCTTCGAAAATAAAGGCGACGTACTTTCGACTATCTGGGTGTAACTCCACCTGCCAATACCCACAAACTGTATCCCAGGTGCTGATAAATTGTATGCAATTAAATTTTTTCAATATCTCCTCAATCTCTCCGGGAGATGTTCTGTCATTAACTATGATCTTATTAATCTCTCTAGCATCCAAACAGAGTCGTACTTTGCCATCTTTCTTGGGAACGGCTATTAACGGACTGGTATATGGGGAACAGCTATACTCAATAATATCTTCTGCTATCATTTTGTCTAGTTCAGTCCTCACTGCTTCTTTTAATGCATAAGCAACGGGATATGATTTTTTATTAAAATTTACAGGCTCCTTGAATTGTAGTGTAAATTGATAATCTTTTACTTTGCCAGGTATATCAGAGAAAACATAGCGGTATTTATTATATATTGATATTAACTTTTCTATTTGTTGTGTAGTTAAATTACATTCATTTTGTTCTGACCGAAATTGTCGGATCTCTTCTAATTTTTCCAACCATAAACTGTCTTCACTCCCAAAGTATTCCCTTCTTACATTCCATGACTCATCTTGATTATTATTGAATTTTCTTATACTATTGCATAAAGGTACATTTTTATTTTCTACTAATTTTGCTGTCCATTCTGTATTATCCACTTTTAACGACACTATGGCCTGTCTCATGTCAATTATTGCTGAATATTTTGTCAAAATATCACAGCCTATTAGTAGATTAAATGGTAGATTACTAGCTATTAGAAAAATCATAGGTATAGCTACATTTCCGCTGGTTACTGTTAATGATACCTGTTTTCTTATTGACTTGTTTTGCCTTCCAGTGGCTCCGATTAAAATTATATTTTGAATTGGTAAAGTTGGTAAGATGGCCTTACTATATTTTTGAATTTTGATGTATTCATTGTTGTCGATTAACGACACGTTTGCGCCCGTATCTATCATGAATCTTGTCTCTAGTCCATTCACTTGGGCGATGATATATGCGATCTCATTATTCGAACTATTGTGCGTCATCGTGTCTTCGTTCAATAGTTCTTCTCTCACATTTTTTAAGAAGTGATTGTGCACTATCGTCATTGTATCGTCAGTCATTTTGTCTCGTCCTAGTAAGTACCCAAATTGTCGGTTCAGTGATGGGACCTGATGGATTTTCACTGCCGCGGTCCGTTTAAATCAGGGCTGATCTCCTCAGTCCTGTTGTCTGATTGATTGGGTCTGTCTCTACTCTGTGACTCTTGTACCTCAATGGCGTTATTATCGAACGTCACTGAGTTTCGGTTATTCCTGTTGTCATCGCAGCTCCTACTTCGCCGATGTTCATCACGGTAGTGCTGGTTACTCTCCTCCTGAAAACTTCTTCCACGGTTCCCATTATAATTTGCTCGTCCCTGGTACCGTCTTCCCACATCTCTATCATCAATGCTTACATAATTCACTTGTCTTCGATATGTTTGATTTTGATTGTTATTATTGCCGTTATTATTATGCCTGTATTGGTTATCGTAGTTGTTGTTATAACCTCGGTTGTTCTGGTACTGGTGGTCTCTGTCATTGGCACGCTGGTATCCATTATTGTTATTATTTGTAGGGGAGCTACGGTAATAGTGGTTGTTGTTATTGTTGTTATTATTTGCCGCATTATTTCGTGGATAGTTGTTAGTGTTATTGTGGTTTTGGTAACCGCGTTGATAGTGGTTACCGTTGTTGTTGTAACTATTGTTCGGTCTTTGCCCGTTGTTTTCATATTGGGCGTCGCGGCGACCATTATTTCTATTTATTTCATCGTTCCTTCGTCTGTACTGGAGGAAGTTCTTCTCCTGCTCCATCTCCGCTAATAATGTCGACATCTCCTCGATGGTTTGTATGCGTCCGTTTATTCGGCCTCTTGTAATTTCTCCGCCATAGTGTTAAGCTAATAGCCTCACTAAACATTCTGTATGAATTGCAGGCTCTAAATGTCTGGCTATGTTTATTTTCCCAAGAAAATATGCGGTTGGAGTTTGCTTGCCGTGCAGGTCATATCGGCCCAATCCTATGTCACTTCTTATCATATGTTGCGTGGCATCAGACCAATATTTAGATTTTAATTGTTTTTTAAATTCTTGGAAGTGTTGTATACTCGGCCGCATCGCCGTCCACCAATTGTCATAGACCTTTCGGAACATTTCGTCCAGCATACTCCTGATCACAAACCATCTGTCTTCTCCGGTTTTGGCTATTTTCTCTTCCACTCTTTCTAAGAATAGCATGGGGTTTCTTCTATAGTTTTGGAAATCGATCACTTCTCGATTTTCCTCGCATGTTGTGTGGGCACCGGTACATTGTCTGTTTTTTAGGGAATTAATTTCATCTCTATGGGCAATTGTTTGGTCTTGTACTCGATTAAGACTAGTACTCATACCTTCTAATCTTTCCCCTATCACTGCTTGGTTGGTTCTTATAATTTCAACTCGTCCATTCGTTTCTTCCCGGACGCTCAGTATCTCTTGGTTCATCCGCTCACACTTTTCCTTGGTCTCGGATTCTACCCTTTTAATTTCAGTCACCGGTTCTTCCAGCTTCTTGTCCCATTCTTCCTGCAATTGCCGGTTATTAATTTCCATCTTGTTATTCCACTCCTCTTTTAATAACTCCTTGTGTTCATCCAATTTTTTCATGGTTTCCTGGTAATTTCCCTTCAATTCTTCCCTCAATGCTCTATTATTTTCGTCTATTTTCTCCTCCATTTTCTTGCTATTCTCTTTCAATTCTCCCATTTTTTCTTCAATTTTCTTATTAGTCTCTCCCAATTTTCGGCTCAACTCCTCCGTAGATTGTTTATTGTCCGTTTTTAACTCTTCCTTCAATTTTTCTAAGTTCTTATTACTCTCCTCCGTAGACTGTCTATTATCACTTTTTAGTTCTTCCATCTTCTTACTGAAATCTTCATGACTCTGTTTTAAATATTCCATAATGCTCTTCATGTCAACGCTCTCTGTGGCTTTGTTCGGTTCTTGTCTATCTCCTTGGTCCTCTCTTATTATTGCTTCTACTTCCTCGACCGGTGTTGCTTCTTTGTCTTCCATGTTTAATTCGTCTACTTTCTTGGTTTCGGCCGCTCGTTTTCGCGATGTTTCTCGCTTCCTCATTTTGTTTATTTTTGTTTGTTTGTCTATAAATTATAATGTAATTTATATTAAATTAAACGCCTCACACGTTGGTTCGCCAATTTGTAACGAACTTATATAGATTGTTTCGTTACTTCTTATTTAAATGTTATGTTGTGTGCACTTACATTACATTCACCGCCCGTTGGAAGTGTCAATTTGTAACAAATAAATAATATAGCGACTAACTCGCACTGGAGTCGTCATTTGTAATTATTAATATGTTATGTTGAACGGCGAATGGTTTTGTAATCTGGCGCTCGCTCCCACTATACGTACCGTTTCCGTGACGTCACTCACCGTTGCCAACCGTCGTGGTGTCCTCTGTACTCGGTGAACTTATTTTCTAAATGGAACAGCAATAATAACGACGCAAATATAACATCAAACATATATCCTTATAGAACTCGTTTATTCATTAAAGCATTGGTTAAATTTCTTAAAACGGATTATAATAATCACAATTGTGGCGCAAATTATACGTCTTCTTTTTACCAGTTGGTACAGTAGTAGCATATATTATTCAGTATTTAGTCAGACCAAAAGAATGCTTTGGTTAATGTTTCTATTAAAAATAAAATATCTCAGGGCGTATCTGGTTCGGGGATTACATTTAAACAAAATATTATTCTATAAATCAAAATACAAGTTTTACAGTTCTAGGATATTACAAAGTTAGAGTGTAACGTGCACACAGGCAGTCGTATAGTGATTACTAGTTATGATAGGTTATGTCCAGTTTAGGTGTTTAATAATTATTATCCAAATCAAAAGTTCTTGTGGTGTTTGAAAAGGTGTCAATCTCAAATCGTGTTATTAGTGAGTGTTCTTAGTGTTGGTGTGATACGGTGTCTGTAGATTTAGTTGATTAATACTTAAAAAGTCGTGTATACAAAAGTGGGTGTTGATACACAATATAATAAGATGTCAAAGTCACCAAATCCTCTTCGTTGTATGGTTCGTGGTCGAAGATAGGGCCCACGTCCGCTTCAGTCCTTCTCCCTGGTTCTTGGGGTCTTCTATTTCATATACTGGATGTTCTTCACTTGGTGTAATAGTTTGTGTTATGTATCTCTATCTGTATCAATATGTCTGGAACGTTTTTTCACAGTTTATTCTTAATTATGTTAGACGTTTTACAAACGCGTCTGTACGCTATGACCGTTGTTAAAGAAGTCTCATTTTATTTATCCGAAATTTCTGGTTGCTAAGGGTAAACTTGGAATCTGGTTGGTTGATTCGGATATACATTGTCATATACTTTCATTATTTCAAAATCTAAATTTGTTCAAAACCTTTAAATTAGTATAATTGTTCTGTACTGATTGGGAATTTAAAACTATTATCAGGATTATTTTGATCTTTACATTTGTGACACATAGACACTAAACATGCGTACTTTTACTTAAGAACTACAGATGTTACAATTTTGTTATTTGAATTTTTCTTAAATAACTTGAGATGTAATATTTTGTTTCTAGATTCGTTGTGTACACTATTAACTATAAATATATTTATCCTTCCACATTTGTTTTACAAAATCCCTAACATTATTATCTAAAATTTACAAAAGTTGGTTTTACCTGGCCTATGTACTGGTGTTATTTTCATCACCATGTTTAAAACCTTTAACAGTTAAATTAACTTTTAACAACCATAAAAACTGTTTAACATATAACACAATCTTAACAAAACAAAAAGATATACTATCCTATTAGTTTAATTTCATGCCCACATGGCTATGATTCTACTGAACCTTTGAACAAATAAACTGTTTTTTACTTAATCTATACAATTGTTTAACACTTAGCAATAACAACTTTGTTTATTAGGTTCATAATACATTTTTAAGGAAACTTGGTTGTATGTCCCCTTAATCTTTTTTGTTTCCACATCACTAATGACATAAGTATTATTGTTATTGTTTTTTATAACAATATATGGTCCATTATACAGTAATAATAGCTTTTTTGCTATTCCTTCCTTAGAACTTGGCAATTCGCGGTTTTTTAACAATACTTTGTCTCCAATCTTGTACTGGATCATTTTCTGCTGAATTATTTTGTATTTTTTCCTTCTTTTCTCCACTTGTTCATTCAGTTTGCTGTGGAATCTCACGTTGTCGAACTGGTAAGCTGGGTTGTTTGGGAAGTTGATTATTTCACTAATTTCTCGGGGTGGTAGTCTTTCATGCATTATGGTATATGGAGTATCTTCTATTGCTTCATGGTAAGCTAAGTTGATAAAGCTCTCTGTTTGTGTAATGTAGTCACTCCACTTCTGGTGTTTATCAAAACAATATGTCCTGAGTATACGGCCGACCTCCCTCAGTACTCTTTCCGCCGGGTTGCTATTTGGGTGATAGACAGATGTTTTATATGTCTTGACACCTAGATCTAACAAAGTCTCCTTCCATACCCTTCCTCGAAACTGAGTTCCGTGATCGGTAATAATTGATCTTGGAGCTCCTAACTCTGGTATGTATTGTTGAATCACTATTTGCAGAATCTTTTTTGTAGTTGCCCGATTAATGGGGTATAGTTTTGTAAATTTGGAGTAATGGTCGAACATGATTATAATAAATTTATACTGTTTTCTCCCTCCACTACGAGGTAACGGTCCACACACATCTAAAAATACTCTCTCTAATTTACCAGTTGATGTAATAGGTTGCATAATTCCTTCTGTTTTTTCGTTATTGCATTTTGCCAATTGACAGATGTGACACTGCCGAATACATTCTCTAACTCTCCGGTTGATATTCTTAATGTAAGTGTGTTCCTCAAGTGCCTTCATTACTTTTAATGCACCCATATGCCCATATCGACTGTGGTAGTCCAGTATTAATTCTGTTTCTAAAGCTTTAGGTATCACCACCTTCCATGATCCTTGGTTATTATTTGGTTTGTAAAATAATGTCTTCATGTAGACAGTAATATGCAGTGATTTTTTCATCCTGTTGGATCAGTCTTTGTCTAAAATTGTTGATTTTTGTATCCTCTGTTTGTTGTTGTGAAATTGATTTCATGATGTTTTCCAAATCTGATTTTTTTTTTATTATTGCATATACCTTGATGAGTGTTTCTTTTTCCCCTTCAAAAGTTTCTTGTTCTATGTTAATCCGGGACAATATATCTGCAGCAATATTCTGTTTTCCTGGAACATACTCCCAATTTATATGGTACTCCTGTAGTACGAGTATCCACCTTGTCAATCTCCCATGGTTAATCTTGCAATTTTTTAGGAAAGATATTGACTTATGATCGCTCCTCACAGTTATCGGGTATCCAAGAATATAGGTTCTGAATTTCCCACAAGCGAATACAACGCTTAATAACTCCTTTTCCGTTACACTATAATTGCGTTCACATCCATTAAGTATTCTGCTTGCAAAACTCACCACCTGATGTTCTCCCTCACTATCTTCTTGATATAATACAGATCCTAAACTCATATCACTGGCATCACAGTTCATAAAGAAAGGTTGGTTGAAATTAGGATGTTTTAATACAACTGAACTTAGGAAATTATGCTTGATCATTTGGAGTAAATTGTCTTGTTCCTGTCCCCAGGACCACTTGTTCTTAGAGGACAATTGTGGAGAAAACTTTGCTGTCATTTCAGAATAATTTCTCTGAAACTTCCTATAATAATTGCAAAGTCCCAGAAATGATTGAAGTTGCTTTTTATTTTTAGGACTTGGGAACTTCTGGATTGCTTCAATCTTTTCATTGGATGGTGTTATTCCTTGTCTTGTTAAGTTAAAACCCAGGAATTGGACTTCACTGGCGATAAGTTTGGATTTTTGAAGCTTTAGGGTAACGTTATTGTCTGATAGTTTTTGTAATACTTGTCCTACTCTGTCACAATGGTCTTCCCAATTCACTGAAGTAATCAACAAGTCATCAACATAGACTGTGGTATATGGAATAGTATCTGGACCCAACACCTGGTCCATACATCTTACGAATATAGCTACTGAGTTTACCAGTCCAAATGGTAGTCTCTTGAACTGGTAGTTCCTCCCTTCGAAAATAAAGGCGACGTACTTTCGACTATCTGGGTGTAACTCCACCTGCCAATACCCACAAACAGTATCCCAGGTGCTGATAAATTGTATGCAATTAAATTTTTTCAATATCTCCTCAATCTCTCCGGGAGATGTTCTGTCATTAACTATGATCTTATTAATCTCTCTAGCATCCAAACAGAGTCGTACTTTGCCATCTTTCTTGGGAACGGCTATTAACGGACTGGTATATGGGGAACAGCTATACTCAATAATATCTTCTGCTATCATTTTGTCTAGTTCAGTCCTCACTGCTTCTTTTAATGCATAAGCAACGGGATATGATTTTTTATTAAAATTTACAGGCTCCTTGAATTGTAGTGTAAATTGATAATCTTTTACTTTGCCAGGTATATCAGAGAAAACATAGCGGTATTTATTATATATTGATATTAACTTTTCTATTTGTTGTGTAGTTAAATTACATTCATTTTGTTCTGACCGAAATTGTCGGATCTCTTCTAATTTTTCCAACCATAAACTGTCTTCACTCCCAAAGTTTTCCCTTCTTACATTCCATGACTCATCTTGATTATTATTGAATTTTCTTATACTATTGCATAAAGGTACATTTTTATTTTCTACTAATTTTGCTGTCCATTCTGTATTATCCACTTTTAACGACACTATGGCCTGTCTCATGTCAATTATTGCTGAATATTTTGTCAAAATATCACAGCCTATTAGTAGATTAAATGGTAGATTACTAGCTATTAGAAAAATCATAGGTATAGCTACATTTCCGCTGGTTACTGTTAATGATACCTGTTTTCTTATTGACTTGTTTTGCCTTCCAGTGGCTCCGATTAAAATTATATTTTGAATTGGTAAAGTTGGTAAGATGGCCTTACTATATTTTTGAATTTTGATGTATTCATTGTTGTCGATTAACGACACGTTTGCGCCCGTATCTATCATGAATCTTGTCTCTAGTCCATTCACTTGGGCGATGATATATGCGATCTCATTATTCGAACTATTGTGCGTCATCGTGTCTTCGTTCAATAGTTCTTCTCTCACATTTTTTAAGAAGTGATTGTGCACTATCGTCATTGTATCGTCAGTCATTTTGTCTCGTCCTAGTAAGTACCCAAATTGTCGGTTCAGTGATGGGACCTGATGGATTTTCACTGCCGCGGTCCGTTTAAATCAGGGCTGATCTCCTCAGTCCTGTTGTCTGATTGATTGGGTCTGTCTCTACTCTGTGACTCTTGTACCTCAATGGCGTTATTATCGAACGTCACTGAGTTTCGGTTATTCCTGTTGTCATCGCAGCTCCTACTTCGCCGATGTTCATCACGGTAGTGCTGGTTACTCTCCTCCTGAAAACTTCTTCCACGGTTCCCATTATAATTTGCTCGTCCCTGGTACCGTCTTCCCACATCTCTATCATCAATGCTTACATAATTCACTTGTCTTCGATATGTTTGATTTTGATTGTTATTATTGCCGTTATTATTATGCCTGTATTGGTTATCGTAGTTGTTGTTATAACCTCGGTTGTTCTGGTACTGGTGGTCTCTGTCATTGGCACGCTGGTATCCATTATTGTTATTATTTGTAGGGGAGCTACGGTAATAGTGGTTGTTGTTATTGTTGTTATTATTTGCCGCATTATTTCGTGGATAGTTGTTAGTGTTATTGTGGTTTTGGTAACCGCGTTGATAGTGGTTACCGTTGTTGTTGTAACTATTGTTCGGTCTTTGCCCGTTGTTTTCATATTGGGCGTCGCGGCGACCATTATTTCTATTTATTTCATCGTTCCTTCGTCTGTACTGGAGGAAGTTCTTCTCCTGCTCCATCTCCGCTAATAATGTCGACATCTCCTCGATGGTTTGTATGCGTCCGTTTATTCGGCCTCTTGTAATTTCTCCGCCATAGTGTTAAGCTAATAGCCTCACTAAACATTCTGTATGAATTGCAGGCTCTAAATGTCTGGCTATGTTTATTTTCCCAAGAAAATATGCGGTTGGAGTTTGCTTGCCGTGCAGGTCATATCGGCCCAATCCTATGTCACTTCTTATCATATGTTGCGTGGCATCAGACCAATATTTAGATTTTAATTGTTTTTTAAATTCTTGGAAGTGTTGTATACTCGGCCGCATCGCCGTCCACCAATTGTCATAGACCTTTCGGAACATTTCGTCCAGCATACTCCTGATCACAAACCATCTGTCTTCTCCGGTTTTGGCTATTTTCTCTTCCACTCTTTCTAAGAATAGCATGGGGTTTCTTCTATAGTTTTGGAAATCGATCACTTCTCGATTTTCCTCGCATGTTGTGTGGGCACCGGTACATTGTCTGTTTTTTAGGGAATTAATTTCATCTCTATGGGCAATTGTTTGGTCTTGTACTCGATTAAGACTAGTACTCATACCTTCTAATCTTTCCCCTATCACTGCTTGGTTGGTTCTTATAATTTCAACTCGTCCATTCGTTTCTTCCCGGACGCTCAGTATCTCTTGGTTCATCCGCTCACACTTTTCCTTGGTCTCGGATTCTACCCTTTTAATTTCAGTCACCGGTTCTTCCAGCTTCTTGTCCCATTCTTCCTGCAATTGCCGGTTATTAATTTCCATCTTGTTATTCCACTCCTCTTTTAATAACTCCTTGTGTTCATCCAATTTTTTCATGGTTTCCTGGTAATTTCCCTTCAATTCTTCCCTCAATGCTCTATTATTTTCGTCTATTTTCTCCTCCATTTTCTTGCTATTCTCTTTCAATTCTCCCATTTTTTCTTCAATTTTCTTATTAGTCTCTCCCAATTTTCGGCTCAACTCCTCCGTAGATTGTTTATTGTCCGTTTTTAACTCTTCCTTCAATTTTTCTAAGTTCTTATTACTCTCCTCCGTAGACTGTCTATTATCACTTTTTAGTTCTTCCATCTTCTTACTGAAATCTTCATGACTCTGTTTTAAATATTCCATAATGCTCTTCATGTCAACGCTCTCTGTGGCTTTGTTCGGTTCTTGTCTATCTCCTTGGTCCTCTCTTATTATTGCTTCTACTTCCTCGACCGGTGTTGCTTCTTTGTCTTCCATGTTTAATTCGTCTACTTTCTTGGTTTCGGCCGCTCGTTTTCGCGATGTTTCTCGCTTCCTCATTTTGTTTATTTTTGTTTGTTTGTCTATAAATTATAATGTAATTTATATTAAATTAAACGCCTCACACGTTGGTTCGCCAATTTGTAACGAACTTATATAGATTGTTTCGTTACTTCTTATTTAAATGTTATGTTGTGTGCACTTACATTACATTCACCGCCCGTTGGAAGTGTCAATTTGTAACAAATAAATAATATAGCGACTAACTCGCACTGGAGTCGTCATTTGTAATTATTAATATGTTATGTTGAACGGCGAATGGTTTTGTAATCTGCCGCTCGCTCCCACTATACGTACCGTTTCCGTGACGTCACTCACCGTTGCCAACCGTCGTGGTGTCCTCTGTACTCGGTGAACTTATTTTCTAAATGGAACAGCAATAATAACGACGCAAATATAACATCAAACATATATCCTTATAGAACTCGTTTATTCATTAAAGCATTGGTTAAATTTCTTAAAACGGATTATAATAATCACAATTGTGGCGCAAATTATACGTCTTCTTTTTACCAGTTGGTACAGTAGTAGCATATATTATTCAGTATTTAGTCAGACCAAAAGAATGCTTTGGTTAATGTTTCTATTAAAAATAAAATATCTCAGGGCGTATCTGGTTTGGGGATTACATTTAAACAAAATATTATTCTATAAATCAAAATACAAGTTTTACAGTTCTAGGATATTACAAAGTTAGAGTGTAACGTGCACACAGGCAGTCGTATAGTGATTACTAGTTATGATAGGTTATGTCCAGTTTAGGTGTTTAATAATTATTATCCAAATCAAAAGTTCTTGTGGTGTTTGAAAAGGTGTCAATCTCAAATCGTGTTATTAGTGAGTGTTCTTAGTGTTGGTGTGATACGGTGTCTGTAGATTTAGTTGATTAATACTTAAAAAGTCGTGTATACAAAAGTGGGTGTTGATACACAATATAATAAGATGTCAAAGTCACCAAATCCTCTTCGTTGTATGGTTCGTGGTCGAAGATAGGGCCCACGTCCGCTTCAGTCCTTCTCCCTGGTTCTTGGGGTCTTCTATTTCATATACTGGATGTTCTTCACTTGGTGTAATAGTTTGTGTTATGTATCTCTATCTGTATCAATATGTCTGGAACGTTTTTTCACAGTTTATTCTTAATTATGTTAGACGTTTTACAAACGTGTCTGTACGCTATGACCGTTGTTAAAGAAGTCTCATTTTATTTATCCGAAATTTCTGGTTGCTAAGGGTAAACTTGGAATCTGGTTGGTTGATTCGGATATACATTGTCATATACTTTCATTATTTCAAAATCTAAATTTGTTCAAAACCTTTAAATTAGTATAATTGTTCTGTACTGATTGGGAATTTAAAACTATTATCAGGATTATTTTGATCTTTACATTTGTGACACATAGACACTAAACATGCGTACTTTTACTTAAGAACTACAGATGTTACAATTTTGTTATTTGAATTTTTCTTAAATAACTTGAGATGTAATATTTTGTTTCTAGATTCGTTGTGTACACTATTAACTATAAATATATTTATCCTTCCACATTTGTTTTACAAAATCCCTAACATTATTATCTAAAATTTACAAAAGTTGGTTTTACCTGGCCTATGTACTGGTGTTATTTTCATCACCATGTTTAAAACCTTTAACAGTTAAATTAACTTTTAACAACCATAAAAACTGTTTAACATATAACACAATCTTAACAAAACAAAAAGATATACTATCCTATTAGTTTAATTTCATGCCCACATGGCTATGATTCTACTGAACCTTTGAACAAATAAACTGTTTTTTACTTAATCTATACAATTGTTTAACACTTAGCAATAACAACTTTGTTTATTAGGTTCATAATACATTTTTAAGGAAACTTGGTTGTATGTCCCCTTAATCTTTTTTGTTTCCACATCACTAATGACATAAGTATTATTGTTATTGTTTTTTATAACAATATATGGTCCATTATACAGTAATAATAGCTTTTTTGCTATTCCTTCCTTAGAACTTGGCAATTCGCGGTTTTTTAACAATACTTTGTCTCCAATCTTGTACTGGATCATTTTCTGCTGAATTATTTTGTATTTTTTCCTTCTTTTCTCCACTTGTTCATTCAGTTTGCTGTGGAATCTCACGTTGTCGAACTGGTAAGCTGGGTTGTTTGGGAAGTTGATTATTTCACTAATTTCTCGGGGTGGTAGTCTTTCATGCATTATGGTATATGGAGTATCTTCTATTGCTTCATGGTAAGCTAAGTTGATAAAGCTCTCTGTTTGTGTAATGTAGTCACTCCACTTCTGGTGTTTATCAAAACAATATGTCCTGAGTATACGGCCGACCTCCCTCAGTACTCTTTCCGCCGGGTTGCTATTTGGGTGATAGACAGATGTTTTATATGTCTTGACACCTAGATCTAACAAAGTCTCCTTCCATACCCTTCCTCGAAACTGAGTTCCGTGATCGGTAATAATTGATCTTGGAGCTCCTAACTCTGGTATGTATTGTTGAATCACTATTTGCAGAATCTTTTTTGTAGTTGCCCGATTAATGGGGTATAGTTTTGTAAATTTGGAGTAATGGTCGAACATGATTATAATAAATTTATACTGTTTTCTCCCTCCACTACGAGGTAACGGTCCACACACATCTAAAAATACTCTCTCTAATTTACCAGTTGATGTAATAGGTTGCATAATTCCTTCTGTTTTTTCGTTATTGCATTTTGCCAATTGACAGATGTGACACTGCCGAATACATTCTCTAACTCTCCGGTTGATATTCTTAATGTAAGTGTGTTCCTCAAGTGCCTTCATTACTTTTAATGCACCCATATGCCCATATCGACTGTGGTAGTCCAGTATTAATTCTGTTTCTAAAGCTTTAGGTATCACCACCTTCCATGATCCTTGGTTATTATTTGGTTTGTAAAATAATGTCTTCATGTAGACAGTAATATGCAGTGATTTTTTCATCCTGTTGGATCAGTCTTTGTCTAAAATTGTTGATTTTTGTATCCTCTGTTTGTTGTTGTGAAATTGATTTCATGATGTTTTCCAAATCTGATTTTTTTTTTATTATTGCATATACCTTGATGAGTGTTTCTTTTTCCCCTTCAAAAGTTTCTTGTTCTATGTTAATCCGGGACAATATATCTGCAGCAATATTCTGTTTTCCTGGAACATACTCCCAATTTATATGGTACTCCTGTAGTGCGAGTATCCACCTTGTCAATCTCCCATGGTTAATCTTGCAATTTTTTAGGAAAGATATTGACTTATGATCGCTCCTCACAGTTATCGGGTATCCAAGAATATAGGTTCTGAATTTCCCACAAGCGAATACAACGCTTAATAACTCCTTTTCCGTTACACTATAATTGCGTTCACATCCATTAAGTATTCTGCTTGCAAAACTCACCACCTGATGTTCTCCCTCACTATCTTCTTGATATAATACAGATCCTAAACTCATATCACTGGCATCACAGTTCATAAAGAAAGGTTGGTTGAAATTAGGATGTTTTAATACAACTGAACTTAGGAAATTATGCTTGATCATTTGGAGTAAATTGTCTTGTTCCTGTCCCCAGGACCACTTGTTCTTAGAGGATAATTGTGGAGAAAACTTTGCTGTCATTTCAGAATAATTTCTCTGAAACTTCCTATAATAATTGCAAAGTCCCAGAAATGATTGAAGTTGCTTTTTATTTTTAGGACTTGGGAACTTCTGGATTGCTTCAATCTTTTCATTGGATGGTGTTATTCCTTGTCTTGTTAAGTTAAAACCCAGGAATTGGACTTCACTGGCGATAAGTTTGGATTTTTGAAGCTTTAGGGTAACGTTATTGTCTGATAGTTTTTGTAATACTTGTCCTACTCTGTCACAATGGTCTTCCCAATTCACTGAAGTAATCAACAAGTCATCAACATAGACTGTGGTATATGGAATAGTATCTGGACCCAACACCTGGTCCATACATCTTACGAATATAGCTACTGAGTTTACCAGTCCAAATGGTAGTCTCTTGAACTGGTAGTTCCTCCCTTCAAAAATAAAGGCGACGTACTTTCGACTATCTGGGTGTAACTCCACCTGCCAATACCCACAAACAGTATCCCAGGTGCTGATAAATTGTATGCAATTAAATTTTTTCAATATCTCCTCAATCTCTCCGGGAGATGTTCTGTCATTAACTATGATCTTATTAATCTCTCTAGCATCCAAACAGAGTCGTACTTTGCCATCTTTCTTGGGAACGGCTATTAACGGACTGGTATATGGGGAACAGCTATACTCAATAATATCTTCTGCTATCATTTTGTCTAGTTCAGTCCTCACTGCTTCTTTTAATGCATAAGCAACGGGATATGATTTTTTATTAAAATTAACAGGCTCCTTGAATTGTAGTGTAAATTGATAATCTTTTACTTTGCCAGGTATATCAGAGAAAACATAGCGGTATTTATTATATATTGATATTAACTTTTCTATTTGTTGTGTAGTTAAATTACATTCATTTTGTTCTGACCGAAATTGTCGGATCTCTTCTAATTTTTCCAACCATAAACTGTCTTCACTCCCAAAGTATTCCCTTCTTACATTCCATGACTCATCTTGATTATTATTGAATTTTCTTATACTATTGCATAAAGGTACATTTTTATTTTCTACTAATTTTGCTGTCCATTCTGTATTATCCACTTTTAACGACACTATGGCCTGTCTCATGTCAATTATTGCTGAATATTTTGTCAAAATATCACAGCCTATTAGTAGATTAAATGGTAGATTACTAGCTATTAGAAAAATCATAGGTATAGCTACATTTCCGCTGGTTACTGTTAATGATACCTGTTTTCTTATTGACTTGTTTTGCCTTCCAGTGGCTCCGATTAAAATTATATTTTGAATTGGTAAAGTTGGTAAGATGGCCTTACTATATTTTTGAATTTTGATGTATTCATTGTTGTCGATTAACGACACGTTTGCGCCCGTATCTATCATGAATCTTGTCTCTAGTCCATTCACTTGGGCGATGATATATGCGATCTCATTATTCGAACTATTGTGCGTCATCGTGTCTTCGTTCAATAGTTCTTCTCTCACATTTTTTAAGAAGTGATTGTGCACTATCGTCATTGTATCGTCAGTCATTTTGTCTCGTCCTAGTAAGTACCCAAATTGTCGGTTCAGTGATGGGACCTGATGGATTTTCACTGCCGCGGTCCGTTTAAATCAGGGCTGATCTCCTCAGTCCTGTTGTCTGATTGATTGGGTCTGTCTCTACTCTGTGACTCTTGTACCTCAATGGCATTATTATCGAACGTCACTGAGTTTCGGTTATTCCTGTTGTCATCGCAGCTCCTACTTCGCCGATGTTCATCACGGTAGTGCTGGTTACTCTCCTCCTGAAAACTTCTTCCACGGTTCCCATTATAATTTGCTCGTCCCTGGTACCAACGTCTTCCCACATCTCTATCATCAATGCTTACATAATTCACTTGTCTTCGATATGTTTGATTTTGATTGTTATTATTGCCGTTATTATTATGCCTGTATTGATTATCGTAGTTGTTGTTATAACCTCGGTTGTTCTGGTACTGGTGGTCTCTGTCATTGGCACGCTGGTATCCATTATTGTTATTATTTGTAGGGGAGCTACGGTAATAGTGGTTGTTGTTATTGTTGTTATTATTTGCCGCAATATTTCGTGGATAGTTGTTAGTGTTATTGTGGTTATGGTAACCGCGTTGATAGTGGTTACCGTTGTTGTTGTAACTATTGTTCGGTCTTTGCCCGTTGTTTTCATATTGGGCGTCGCGGCGACCATTATTTCTATTTATTTCATCGTTCCTTCGTCTGTACTGGAGGAAGTTCTTCTACTGCTCCATCTCCGCTAATAATGTCGACATCTCCTCGATGGTTTGTATGCGTCCGTTTATTCGGCCTCTTGTAATTTCTCCGCCATAGTGTTAAGCTAATAGCCTCACTAAACATTCTGTATGAATTGCAGGCTCTAAATGTCTGGCTATGTTTATTTTCCCAAGAAAATATGCGGTTGGAGTTTGCTTGCCGTGCAGGTCATATCGGCCCAATCCTATGTCACTTCTTATCATATGTTGCGTGGCATCAGACCAATATTTAGATTTGAATTGTTTTTTAAATTCTTGGAAGTTTTGTATACTCGGCCGCATCGCCGTCCACCAATTGTCATAGACCTTTCGGAACATTTCGTCCAGCATACTCCTGATCACAAACCATCTGTCTTCTCCGGTTTTGGCTATTTTCTCTTCCACTCGTTCTAAGAATAGCATGGGGTTTCTTCTATAGTTTTGGAAATCGATCACTTCTCGATTTTCCTCGCATGTTGTGTGGGCACCGGTACATTGTCTGTTTTTTAGGGAATTAATTTCATCTCTATGGGCAATTGTTTGGTCTTGTACTCGATTAAGACTAGTACTCATACCTTCTAATCTTTCCCCTATCACTGCTTGGTTGGTTCTTATAATTTCAACTCGTCCATTCGTTTCTTCCCGGACGCTCAGTATCTCTTGGTTCATCCGCTCACACTTTTCCTTGGTCTCGGATTCTACCCTTTTAATTTCAGTCACCGGTTCTTCCAGCTTCTTGTCCCATTCTTCCTGCAATTGCCGGTTATTAATTTCCATCTTGTTATTCCACTCCTCTTTTAATAACTCCTTGTGTTCATCCAATTTTTTCATGGTTTCCTGGTAATTTCCCTTCAATTCTTCCCTCAATGCTCTATTATTTTCGTCTATTTTCTCCTCCATTTTCTTGCTATTCTCTTTCAATTCTCCCATTTTTTCTTCAATTTTCTTATTAGTCTCTCCCAATTTTCGGCTCAACTCCTCCGTAGATTGTTTATTGTCCGTTTTTAACTCTTCCTTCAATTTTTCTAAGTTCTTATTACTCTCCTCCGTAGACTGTCTATTATCACTTTTTAGTTCTTCCATCTTCTTACTGAAATCTTCATGACTCTGTTTTAAATATTCCATAATGCTCTTCATGTCAACGCTCTCTGTGGCTTTGTTCGGTTCTTGTCTATCTCCTTGGTCCTCTCTTATTATTGCTTCTACTTCCTCGACCGGTGTTGCTTCTTTGTCTTCCATGTTTAATTCGTCTACTTTCTTGGTTTCGGCCGCTCGTTTTCGCGATGTTTCTCGCTTCCTCATTTTGTTTATTTTTGTTTGTTTGTCTATAAATTATAATGTAATTTATATTAAATTAAACGCCTCACACGTTGGTTCGCCAATTTGTAACGAACTTATATAGATTGTTTCGTTACTTCTTATTTAAATGTTATGTTGTGTGCACTTACATTACATACACCGCCCGTTGGAAGTGTCAATTTGTAACAAATAAATAATATAGCGACTAACTCGCACTGGAGTCGTCATTTGTAATTATTAATATGTTATGTTGAACGGCGAATGGTTTTGTAATCTGCCGCTCGCTCCCACTATACGTACCGTTTCCGTGACGTCACTCACCGTTGCCAACCGTCGTGGTGTCCTCTGTACTCGGTGAACTTATTTTCTAAATGGAACAGCAATAATAACGACGCAAATATAACATCAAACATATATCCTTATAGAACTCGTTTATTCATTAAAGCATTGGTTAAATTTCTTAAAACTGATTATAATAATCACAATTGTGGCGCAAATTATACGTCTTCTTTTTACCAGTTGGTACAGTAGTAGCATATATTATTCAGTATTTAGTCAGACCAAAAGAATGCTTTGGTTAATGTTTCTATTAAAAATAAAATATCTCAGGGCGTATCTGGTTCGGGGATTACATTTAAACAAAATATTATTCTATAAATCAAAATACAAGTTTTACAGTTCTAGGATATTACAAAGTTAGAGTGTAACGTGCACACAGGCAGTCGTATAGTGATTACTAGTTATGATAGGTTATGTCCAGTTTAGGTGTTTAATAATTATTATCCAAATCAAAAGTTCTTGTGGTGTTTGAAAAGGTGTCAATCTCAAATCGTGTTATTAGTGAGTGTTCTTAGTGTTGGTGTGATACGGTGTCTGTAGATTTAGTTGATTAATACTTAAAAAGTCGTGTATACAAAAGTGGGTGTTGATACACAATATAATAAGATGTCAAAGTCACCAAATCCTCTTCGTTGTATGGTTCGTGGTCGAAGATAGGGCCCACGTCCGCTTCAGTCCTTCTCCCTGGTTCTTGGGGTCTTCTATTTCATATACTGGATGTTCTTCACTTGGTGTAATAGTTTGTGTTATGTATCTCTATCTGTATCAATATGTCTGGAACGTTTTTTCACAGTTTATTCTTAATTATGTTAGACGTTTTACAAACGCGTCTGTACGCTATGACCGTTGTTAAAGAAGTCTCATTTTATTTATCCGAAATTTCTGGTTGCTAAGGGTAAACTTGGAATCTGGTTGGTTGATTCGGATATACATTGTCATATACTTTCATTATTTCAAAATCTAAATTTGTTCAAAACCTTTAAATTAGTATAATTGTTCTGTACTGATTGGGAATTTAAAACTATTATCAGGATTATTTTGATCTTTACATTTGTGACACATAGACACTAAACATGCGTACTTTTACTTAAGAACTACAGATGTTACAATTTTGTTATTTGAATTTTTCTTAAATAACTTGAGATGTAATATTTTGTTTCTAGATTCGTTGTGTACACTATTAACTATAAATATATTTATCCTTCCACATTTGTTTTACAAAATCCCTAACATTATTATCTAAAATTTACAAAAGTTGGTTTTACCTGGCCTATGTACTGGTGTTATTTTCATCACCATGTTTAAAACCTTTAACAGTTAAATTAACTTTTAACAACCATAAAAACTGTTTAACATATAACACAATCTTAACAAAACAAAAAGATATACTATCCTATTAGTTTAATTTCATGCCCACATGGCTATGATTCTACTGAACCTTTGAACAAATAAACTGTTTTTTACTTAATCTATACAATTGTTTAACACTTAGCAATAACAACTTTGTTTATTAGGTTCATAATACATTTTTAAGGAAACTTGGTTGTATGTCCCCTTAATCTTTTTTGTTTCCACATCACTAATGACATAAGTATTATTGTTATTGTTTTTTATAACAATATATGGTCCATTATACAGTAATAATAGCTTTTTTGCTATTCCTTCCTTAGAACTTGGCAATTCGCGGTTTTTTAACAATACTTTGTCTCCAATCTTGTACTGGATCATTTTCTGCTGAATTATTTTGTATTTTTTCCTTCTTTTCTCCACTTGTTCATTCAGTTTGCTGTGGAATCTCACGTTGTCGAACTGGTAAGCTGGGTTGTTTGGGAAGTTGATTATTTCACTAATTTCTCGGGGTGGTAGTCTTTCATGCATTATGGTATATGGAGTATCTTCTATTGCTTCATGGTAAGCTAAGTTGATAAAGCTCTCTGTTTGTGTAATGTAGTCACTCCACTTCTGGTGTTTATCAAAACAATATGTCCTGAGTATACGGCCGACCTCCCTCAGTACTCTTTCCGCCGGGTTGCTATTTGGGTGATAGACAGATGTTTTATATGTCTTGACACCTAGATCTAACAAAGTCTCCTTCCATACCCTTCCTCGAAACTGAGTTCCGTGATCGGTAATAATTGATCTTGGAGCTCCTAACTCTGGTATGTATTGTTGAATCACTATTTGCAGAATCTTTTTTGTAGTTGCCCGATTAATGGGGTATAGTTTTGTAAATTTGGAGTAATGGTCGAACATGATTATAATAAATTTATACTGTTTTCTCCCTCCACTACGAGGTAACGGTCCACACACATCTAAAAATACTCTCTCTAATTTACCAGTTGATGTAATAGGTTGCATAATTCCTTCTGTTTTTTCGTTATTGCATTTTGCCAATTGACAGATGTGACACTGCCGAATACATTCTCTAACTCTCCGGTTGATATTCTTAATGTAAGTGTGTTCCTCAAGTGCCTTCATTACTTTTAATGCACCCATATGCCCATATCGACTGTGGTAGTCCAGTATTAATTCTGTTTCTAAAGCTTTAGGTATCACCACCTTCCATGATCCTTGGTTATTATTTGGTTTGTAAAATAATGTCTTCATGTAGACAGTAATATGCAGTGATTTTTTCATCCTGTTGGATCAGTCTTTGTCTAAAATTGTTGATTTTTGTATCCTCTGTTTGTTGTTGTGAAATTGATTTCATGATGTTTTCCAAATCTGATTTTTTTTTTATTATTGCATATACCTTGATGAGTGTTTCTTTTTCCCCTTCAAAAGTTTCTTGTTCTATGTTAATCCGGGACAATATATCTGCAGCAATATTCTGTTTTCCTGGAACATACTCCCAATTTATATGGTACTCCTGTAGTGCGAGTATCCACCTTGTCAATCTCCCATGGTTAATCTTGCAATTTTTTAGGAAAGATATTGACTTATGATCGCTCCTCACAGTTATCGGGTATCCAAGAATATAGGTTCTGAATTTCCCACAAGCGAATACAACGCTTAATAACTCCTTTTCCGTTACACTATAATTGCGTTCACATCCATTAAGTATTCTGCTTGCAAAACTCACCACCTGATGTTCTCCCTCACTATCTTCTTGATATAATACAGATCCTAAACTCATATCACTGGCATCACAGTTCATAAAGAAAGGTTGGTTGAAATTAGGATGTTTTAATACAACTGAACTTAGGAAATTATGCTTGATCATTTGGAGTAAATTGTCTTGTTCCTGTCCCCAGGACCACTTGTTCTTAGAGGATAATTGTGGAGAAAACTTTGCTGTCATTTCAGAATAATTTCTCTGAAACTTCCTATAATAATTGCAAAGTCCCAGAAATGATTGAAGTTGCTTTTTATTTTTAGGACTTGGGAACTTCTGGATTGCTTCAATCTTTTCATTGGATGGTGTTATTCCTTGTCTTGTTAAGTTAAAACCCAGGAATTGGACTTCACTGGCGATAAGTTTGGATTTTTGAAGCTTTAGGGTAACGTTATTGTCTGATAGTTTTTGTAATACTTGTCCTACTCTGTCACAATGGTCTTCCCAATTCACTGAAGTAATCAACAAGTCATCAACATAGACTGTGGTATATGGAATAGTATCTGGACCCAACACCTGGTCCATACATCTTACGAATATAGCTACTGAGTTTACCAGTCCAAATGGTAGTCTCTTGAACTGGTAGTTCCTCCCTTCGAAAATAAAGGCGACGTACTTTCGACTATCTGGGTGTAACTCCACCTGCCAATACCCACAAACAGTATCCCAGGTGCTGATAAATTGTATGCAATTAAATTTTTTCAATATCTCCTCAATCTCTCCGGGAGATGTTCTGTCATTAACTATGATCTTATTAATCTCTCTAGCATCCAAACAGAGTCGTACTTTGCCATCTTTCTTGGGAACGGCTATTAACGGACTGGTATATGGGGAACAGCTATACTCAATAATATCTTCTGCTATCATTTTGTCTAGTTCAGTCCTCACTGCTTCTTTTAATGCATAAGCAACGGGATATGATTTTTTATTAAAATTTACAGGCTCCTTGAATTGTAGTGTAAATTGATAATCTTTTACTTTGCCAGGTATATCAGAGAAAACATAGCGGTATTTATTATATATTGATATTAACTTTTCTATTTGTTGTGTAGTTAAATTACATTCATTTTGTTCTGACCGAAATTGTCGGATCTCTTCTAATTTTTCCAACCATAAACTGTCTTCACTCCCAAAGTATTCCCTTCTTACATTCCATGACTCATCTTGATTATTATTGAATTTTCTTATACTATTGCATAAAGGTACATTTTTATTTTCTACTAATTTTGCTGTCCATTCTGTATTATCCACTTTTAACGACACTATGGCCTGTCTCATGTCAATTATTGCTGAATATTTTGTCAAAATATCACAGCCTATTAGTAGATTAAATGGTAGATTACTAGCTATTAGAAAAATCATAGGTATAGCTACATTTCCGCTGGTTACTGTTAATGATACCTGTTTTCTTATTGACTTGTTTTGCCTTCCAGTGGCTCCGATTAAAATTATATTTTGAATTGGTAAAGTTGGTAAGATGGCCTTACTATATTTTTGAATTTTGATGTATTCATTGTTGTCGATTAACGACACGTTTGCGCCCGTATCTATCATGAATCTTGTCTCTAGTCCATTCACTTGGGCGATGATATATGCGATCTCATTATTCGAACTATTGTGCGTCATCGTGTCTTCGTTCAATAGTTCTTCTCTCACATTTTTTAAGAAGTGATTGTGCACTATCGTCATTGTATCGTCAGTCATTTTGTCTCGTCCTAGTAAGTACCCAAATTGTCGGTTCAGTGATGGGACCTGATGGATTTTCACTGCCGCGGTCCGTTTAAATCAGGGCTGATCTCCTCAGTCCTGTTGTCTGATTGATTGGGTCTGTCTCTACTCTGTGACTCTTGTACCTCAATGGCATTATTATCGAACGTCACTGAGTTTCGGTTATTCCTGTTGTCATCGCAGCTCCTACTTCGCCGATGTTCATCACGGTAGTGCTGGTTACTCTCCTCCTGAAAACTTCTTCCACGGTTCCCATTATAATTTGCTCGTCCCTGGTACCAACGTCTTCCCACATCTCTATCATCAATGCTTACATAATTCACTTGTCTTCGATATGTTTGATTTTGATTGTTATTATTGCCGTTATTATTATGCCTGTATTGATTATCGTAGTTGTTGTTATAACCTCGGTTGTTCTGGTACTGGTGGTCTCTGTCATTGGCACGCTGGTATCCATTATTGTTATTATTTGTAGGGGAGCTACGGTAATAGTGGTTGTTGTTATTGTTGTTATTATTTGCCGCATTATTTCGTGGATAGTTGTTAGTGTTATTGTGGTTATGGTAACCGCGTTGATAGTGGTTACCGTTGTTGTTGTAACTATTGTTCGGTCTTTGCCCGTTGTTTTCATATTGGGCGTCGCGGCGACCATTATTTCTATTTATTTCATCGTTCCTTCGTCTGTACTGGAGGAAGTTCTTCTACTGCTCCATCTCCGCTAATAATGTCGACATCTCCTCGATGGTTTGTATGCGTCCGTTTATTCGGCCTCTTGTAATTTCTCCGCCATAGTGTTAAGCTAATAGCCTCACTAAACATTCTGTATGAATTGCAGGCTCTAAATGTCTGGCTATGTTTATTTTCCCAAGAAAATATGCGGTTGGAGTTTGCTTGCCGTGCAGGTCATATCGGCCCAATCCTATGTCACTTCTTATCATATGTTGCGTGGCATCAGACCAATATTTAGATTTGAATTGTTTTTTAAATTCTTGGAAGTTTTGTATACTCGGCCGCATCGCCGTCCACCAATTGTCATAGACCTTTCGGAACATTTCGTCCAGCATACTCCTGATCACAAACCATCTGTCTTCTCCGGTTTTGGCTATTTTCTCTTCCACTCGTTCTAAGAATAGCATGGGGTTTCTTCTATAGTTTTGGAAATCGATCACTTCTCGATTTTCCTCGCATGTTGTGTGGGCACCGGTACATTGTCTGTTTTTTAGGGAATTAATTTCATCTCTATGGGCAATTGTTTGGTCTTGTACTCGATTAAGACTAGTACTCATACCTTCTAATCTTTCCCCTATCACTGCTTGGTTGGTTCTTATAATTTCAACTCGTCCATTCGTTTCTTCCCGGACGCTCAGTATCTCTTGGTTCATCCGCTCACACTTTTCCTTGGTCTCGGATTCTACCCTTTTAATTTCAGTCACCGGTTCTTCCAGCTTCTTGTCCCATTCTTCCTGCAATTGCCGGTTATTAATTTCCATCTTGTTATTCCACTCCTCTTTTAATAACTCCTTGTGTTCATCCAATTTTTTCATGGTTTCCTGGTAATTTCCCTTCAATTCTTCCCTCAATGCTCTATTATTTTCGTCTATTTTCTCCTCCATTTTCTTGCTATTCTCTTTCAATTCTCCCATTTTTTCTTCAATTTTCTTATTAGTCTCTCCCAATTTTCGGCTCAACTCCTCCGTAGATTGTTTATTGTCCGTTTTTAACTCTTCCTTCAATTTTTCTAAGTTCTTATTACTCTCCTCCGTAGACTGTCTATTATCACTTTTTAGTTCTTCCATCTTCTTACTGAAATCTTCATGACTCTGTTTTAAATATTCCATAATGCTCTTCATGTCAACGCTCTCTGTGGCTTTGTTCGGTTCTTGTCTATCTCCTTGGTCCTCTCTTATTATTGCTTCTACTTCCTCGACCGGTGTTGCTTCTTTGTCTTCCATGTTTAATTCGTCTACTTTCTTGGTTTCGGCCGCTCGTTTTCGCGATGTTTCTCGCTTCCTCATTTTGTTTATTTTTGTTTGTTTGTCTATAAATTATAATGTAATTTATATTAAATTAAACGCCTCACACGTTGGTTCGCCAATTTGTAACGAACTTATATAGATTGTTTCGTTACTTCTTATTTAAATGTTATGTTGTGTGCACTTACATTACATACACCGCCCGTTGGAAGTGTCAATTTGTAACAAATAAATAATATAGCGACTAACTCGCACTGGAGTCGTCATTTGTAATTATTAATATGTTATGTTGAACGGCGAATGGTTTTGTAATCTGCCGCTCGCTCCCACTATACGTACCGTTTCCGTGACGTCACTCACCGTTGCCAACCGTCGTGGTGTCCTCTGTACTCGGTGAACTTATTTTCTAAATGGAACAGCAATAATAACGACGCAAATATAACATCAAACATATATCCTTATAGAACTCGTTTATTCATTAAAGCATTGGTTAAATTTCTTAAAACTGATTATAATAATCACAATTGTGGCGCAAATTATACGTCTTCTTTTTACCAGTTGGTACAGTAGTAGCATATATTATTCAGTATTTAGTCAGACCAAAAGAATGCTTTGGTTAATGTTTCTATTAAAAATAAAATATCTCAGGGCGTATCTGGTTCGGGGATTACATTTAAACAAAATATTATTCTATAAATCAAAATACAAGTTTTACAGTTCTAGGATATTACAAAGTTAGAGTGTAACGTGCACACAGGCAGTCGTATAGTGATTACTAGTTATGATAGGTTATGTCCAGTTTAGGTGTTTAATAATTATTATCCAAATCAAAAGTTCTTGTGGTGTTTGAAAAGGTGTCAATCTCAAATCGTGTTATTAGTGAGTGTTCTTAGTGTTGGTGTGATACGGTGTCTGTAGATTTAGTTGATTAATACTTAAAAAGTCGTGTATACAAAAGTGGGTGTTGATACACAATATAATAAGATGTCAAAGTCACCAAATCCTCTTCGTTGTATGGTTCGTGGTCGAAGATAGGGCCCACGTCCGCTTCAGTCCTTCTCCCTGGTTCTTGGGGTCTTCTATTTCATATACTGGATGTTCTTCACTTGGTGTAATAGTTTGTGTTATGTATCTCTATCTGTATCAATATGTCTGGAACGTTTTTTCACAGTTTATTCTTAATTATGTTAGACGTCTTACAAACGCGTCTGTACGCTATGACCGTTGTTAAAGAAGTCTCATTTTATTTATCCGAAATTTCTGGTTGCTAAGGGTAAACTTGGAATCTGGTTGGTTGATTCGGATATACATTGTCATATACTTTCATTATTTCAAAATCTAAATTTGTTCAAAACCTTTAAATTAGTATAATTGTTCTGTACTGATTGGGAATTTAAAACTATTATCAGGATTATTTTGATCTTTACATTTGTGACACATAGACACTAAACATGCGTACTTTTACTTAAGAACTACAGATGTTACAATTTTGTTATTTGAATTTTTCTTAAATAACTTGAGATGTAATATTTTGTTTCTACATTCGTTGTGTACACTATTAACTATAAATATATTTATCCTTCCACATTTGTTTTACAAAATCCCTAACATTATTATCTAAAATTTACAAAAGTTGGTTTTACCTGGCCTATGTACTGGTGTTATTTTCATCACCATGTTTAAAACCTTTAACAGTTAAATTAACTTTTAACAACCATAAAAACTGTTTAACATATAACACAATCTTAACAAAACAAAAAGATATACTATCCTATTAGTTTAATTTCATGCCCACATGGCTATGATTCTACTGAACCTTTGAACAAATAAACTGTTTTTTACTTAATCTATACAATTGTTTAACACTTAGCAATAACAACTTTGTTTATTAGGTTCATAATACATTTTTAAGGAAACTTGGTTGTATGTCCCCTTAATCTTTTTTGTTTCCACATCACTAATGACATAAGTATTATTGTTATTGTTTTTTATAACAATATATGGTCCATTATACAGTAATAATAGCTTTTTTGCTATTCCTTCCTTAGAACTTGGCAATTCGCGGTTTTTTAACAATACTTTGTCTCCAATCTTGTACTGGATCATTTTCTGCTGAATTATTTTGTATTTTTTCCTTCTTTTCTCCACTTGTTCATTCAGTTTGCTGTGGAATCTCACGTTGTCGAACTGGTAAGCTGGGTTGTTTGGGAAGTTGATTATTTCACTAATTTCTCGGGGTGGTAGTCTTTCATGCATTATGGTATATGGAGTATCTTCTATTGCTTCATGGTAAGCTAAGTTGATAAAGCTCTCTGTTTGTGCAATGTAGTCACTCCACTTCTGGTGTTTATCAAAACAATATGTCCTGAGTATACGGCCGACCTCCCTCAGTACTCTTTCCGCCGGGTTGCTATTTGGGTGATAGACAGATGTTTTATATGTCTTGACACCTAGATCTAACAAAGTCTCCTTCCATACCCTTCCTCGAAACTGAGTTCCGTGATCGGTAATAATTGATCTTGGAGCTCCTAACTCTGGTATGTATTGTTGGATCACTATTTGCAGAATCTTTTTTGTAGTTGCCCGATTAATGGGGTATAGTTTTGTAAATTTGGAGTAATGGTCGAACATGATTATAATAAATTTATACTGTTTTCTCCCTCCACTACGAGGTAACGGTCCACACACATCTAAAAATACTCTCTCTAATTTACCAGTTGATGTAATAGGTTGCATAATTCCTTCTGTTTTTTCGTTATTGCATTTTGCCAATTGACAAATGTGACACTGCCGAATACATTCTCTAACTCTCTGGTTGATATTCTTAATGTAAGTGTGTTCCTCAAGTGCCTTCATTACTTTTAATGCACCCATATGCCCATATCGACTGTGGTAGTCCAGTATTAATTCTGTTTCTAAAGCTTTAGGTATCACCACCTTCCATGATCCTTGGTTATTATTTGGTTTGTAAAATAATATGTCTTCATGTAGACAGTAATATGCAGTGATTTTTTCATCCTGTTGGATCAGTCTTTGTCTAAAATTGTTGATTTTTGTATCCTCTGTTTGTTGTTGTGAAATTGATTTCATGATGTTTTCCAAATCTGATTTTTTTTTTATTATTGCATATACCTTGATGATTGTTTCTTTTTCCCCTTCAAAAGTTTGTTGTTCTATGTTAATCCGGGACAATATATCTGCAGCAATATTCTGTTTTCCTGGAACATACTCCCAATTTATATGGTACTCCTGTAGTGCGAGTATCCACCTTGTCAATCTCCCATGGTTAATCTTGCAATTTTTTAGGAAAGATATTGACTTATGATCGCTCCTCACAGTTATCGGGTATCCAAGAATATAGGTTCTGAATTTCCCACAAGCGAATACAACGCTTAATAACTCCTTTTCCGTTACACTATAATTGCGTTCACATCCATTAAGTATTCTGCTTGCAAAACTCACCACCTGATGTTCTCCCTCACTATCTTCTTGATATAATACAGATCCTAAACTCATATCACTGGCATCACAGTTCATAAAGAAAGGTTGGTTGAAATTAGGATGTTTTAATACAACTGAACTTAGGAAATTATGCTTGATCATTTGGAGTAAATTGTCTTGTTCCTGTCCCCAGGACCACTTGTTCTTAGAGGATAATTGTGGAGAAAACTTTGCTGTCATTTCAGAATAATTTCTCTGAAACTTCCTATAATAATTGCAAAGTCCCAGAAATGATTGAAGTTGCTTTTTATTTTTAGGACTTGGGAACTTCTGGATTGCTTCAATCTTTTCATTGGATGGTGTTATTCCTTGTCTTGTTAAGTTAAAACCCAGGAATTGGACTTCACTGGCGATAAGTTTGGATTTTTGAAGCTTTAGGGTAACGTTATTGTCTGATAGTTTTTGTAATACTTGTCCTACTCTGTCACAATGGTCTTCCCAATTCACTGAAGTAATCAACAAGTCATCAACATAGACTGTGGTATATGGAATAGTATCTGGACCCAACACCTGGTCCATACATCTTACGAATATAGCTACTGAGTTTACCAGTCCAAATGGTAGTCTCTTGAACTGGTAGTTCCTCCCTTCGAAAATAAAGGCGACGTACTTTCGACTATCTGGGTGTAACTCCACCTGCCAATACCCACAAACTGTATCCCAGGTGCTGATAAATTGTATGCAATTAAATTTTTTCAATATCTCCTCAATCTCTCCGGGAGATGTTCTGTCATTAACTATGATCTTATTAATCTCTCTAGCATCCAAACAGAGTCGTACTTTGCCATCTTTCTTGGGAACGGCTATTAACGGACTGGTATATGGGGAACAGCTATACTCAATAATATCTTCTGCTATCATTTTGTCTAGTTCAGTCCTCACTGCTTCTTTTAATGCATAAGCAACGGGATATGATTTTTTATTAAAATTTACAGGCTCCTTGAATTGTAGTGTAAATTGATAATCTTTTACTTTGCCAGGTATATCAGAGAAAACATAGCGGTATTTATTATATATTGATATTAACTTTTCTATTTGTTGTGTAGTTAAATTACATTCATTTTGTTCTGACCGAAATTGTCGGATCTCTTCTAATTTTTCCAACCATAAACTGTCTTCACTCCCAAAGTATTCCCTTCTTACATTCCATGACTCATCTTGATTATTATTGAATTTTCTTATACTATTGCATAAAGGTACATTTTTATTTTCTACTAATTTTGCTGTCCATTGTGTATTATCCACTTTTAACGACACTATGGCCTGTCTCATGTCAATTATTGCTGAATATTTTGTCAAAATATCACAGCCTATTAGTAGATTAAATGGTAGATTACTAGCTATTAGAAAAATCATAGGTATAGCTACATTTCCGCTGGTTACTGTTAATGATACCTGTTTTCTTATTGACTTGTTTTGCCTTCCAGTGGCTCCGATTAAAATTATATTTTGAATTGGTAAAGTTGGTAAGATGGCCTTACTATATTTTTGAATTTTGATGTATTCATTGTTGTCGATTAACGACACGTTTGCGCCCGTATCTATCATGAATCTTGTCTCTAGTCCATTCACTTGGGCGATGATATATGCGATCTCATTATTCGAACTATTGTGCGTCATCGTGTCTTCGTTCAATAGTTCTTCTCTCACATTTTTTAAGAAGTGATTGTGCACTATCGTCATTGTATCGTCAGTCATTTTGTCTCGTCCTAGTAAGTACCCAAATTGTCGGTTCAGTGATGGGACCTGATGGATTTTCACTGCCGCGGTCCGTTTAAATCAGGGCTGATCTCCTCAGTCCTGTTGTCTGATTGATTGGGTCTGTCTCTACTCTGTGACTCTTGTACCTCAATGGCGTTATTATCGAACGTCACTGAGTTTCGGTTATTCCTGTTGTCATCGCAGCTCCTACTTCGCCGATGTTCATCACGGTAGTGCTGGTTACTCTCCTCCTGAAAACTTCTTCCACGGTTCCCATTATAATTTGCTCGTCCCTGGTACCAACGTCTTCCCACATCTCTATCATCAATGCTTACATAATTCACTTGTCTTCGATATGTTTGATTTTGATTGTTATTATTGCCGTTATTATTATGCCTGTATTGGTTATCGTAGTTGTTGTTATAACCTCGGTTGTTCTGGTACTGGTGGTCTCTGTCATTGGCACGCTGGTATCCATTATTGTTATTATTTGTAGGGGAGCTACGGTAATAGTGGTTGTTGTTATTGTTGTTATTATTTGCCGCATTATTTCGTGGATAGTTGTTAGTGTTATTGTGGTTTTGGTAACCGCGTTGATAGTGGTTACCGTTGTTGTTGTAACTATTGTTCGGTCTTTGCCCGTTGTTTTCATATTGGGCGTCGCGGCGACCATTATTTCTATTTATTTCATCGTTCCTTCGTCTGTACTGGAGGAAGTTCTTCTCCTGCTCCATCTCCGCTAATAATGTCGACATCTCCTCGATGGTTTGTATGCGTCCGTTTATTCGGCCTCTTGTAATTTCTCCGCCATAGTGTTAAGCTAATAGCCTCACTAAACATTCTGTATGAATTGCAGGCTCTAAATGTCTGGCTATGTTTATTTTCCCAAGAAAATATGCGGTTGGAGTTTGCTTGCCGTGCAGGTCATATCGGCCCAATCCTATGTCACTTCTTATCATATGTTGCGTGGCATCAGACCAATATTTAGATTTGAATTGTTTTTTAAATTCTTGGAAGTTTTGTATACTCGGCCGCATCGCCGTCCACCAATTGTCATAGACCTTTCGGAACATTTCGTCCAGCATACTCCTGATCACAAACCATCTGTCTTCTCCGGTTTTGGCTATTTTCTCTTCCACTCGTTCTAAGAATAGCATGGGGTTTCTTCTATAGTTTTGGAAATCGATCACTTCTCGATTTTCCTCGCATGTTGTGTGGGCACCGGTACATTGTCTGTTTTTTAGGGAATTAATTTCATCTCTATGGGCAATTGTTTGGTCTTGTACTCGATTAAGACTAGTACTCATACCTTCTAATCTTTCCCCTATCACTGCTTGGTTGGTTCTTATAATTTCAACTCGTCCATTCGTTTCTTCCCGGACGCTCAGTATCTCTTGGTTCATCCGCTCACACTTTTCCTTGGTCTCGGATTCTACCCTTTTAATTTCAGTCACCGGTTCTTCCAGCTTCTTGTCCCATTCTTCCTGCAATTGCCGGTTATTAATTTCCATCTTGTTATTCCACTCCTCTTTTAATAACTCCTTGTGTTCATCCAATTTTTTCATGGTTTCCTGGTAATTTCCCTTCAATTCTTCCCTCAATGCTCTATTATTTTCGTCTATTTTCTCCTCCATTTTCTTGCTATTCTCTTTCAATTCTCCCATTTTTTCTTCAATTTTCTTATTAGTCTCTCCCAATTTTCGGCTCAACTCCTCCGTAGATTGTTTATTGTCCGTTTTTAACTCTTCCTTCAATTTTTCTAAGTTCTTATTACTCTCCTCCGTAGACTGTCTATTATCACTTTTTAGTTCTTCCATCTTCTTACTGAAATCTTCATGACTCTGTTTTAAATATTCCATAATGCTCTTCATGTCAACGCTCTCTGTGGCTTTGTTCGGTTCTTGTCTATCTCCTTGGTCCTCTCTTATTATTGCTTCTACTTCCTCGACCGGTGTTGCTTCTTTGTCTTCCATGTTTAATTCGTCTACTTTCTTGGTTTCGGCCGCTCGTTTTCGCGATGTTTCTCGCTTCCTCATTTTGTTTATTTTTGTTTGTTTGTCTATAAATTATAATGTAATTTATATTAAATTAAACGCCTCACACGTTGGTTCGCCAATTTGTAACGAACTTATATAGATTGTTTCGTTACTTCTTATTTAAATGTTATGTTGTGTGCACTTACATTACATACACCGCCCGTTGGAAGTGTCAATTTGTAACAAATAAATAATATAGCGACTAACTCGCACTGGAGTCGTCATTTGTAATTATTAATATGTTATGTTGAACGGCGAATGGTTTTGTAATCTGCCGCTCGCTCCCACTATACGTACCGTTTCCGTGACGTCACTCACCGTTGCCAACCGTCGTGGTGTCCTCTGTACTCGGTGAACTTATTTTCTAAATGGAACAGCAATAATAACGACGCAAATATAACATCAAACATATATCCTTATAGAACTCGTTTATTCATTAAAGCATTGGTTAAATTTCTTAAAACTGATTATAACTGATTATAATAATCACAATTGTGGCGCAAATTATACGTCTTCTTTTTACCAGTTGGTACAGTAGTAGCATATATTATTCAGTATTTAGTACAGACCAAAGAATGCTTTGGTTAATGTTTCTATTAAAAATAAAATATCTCAGGGCGTATCTGGTTCGGGGATTACATTTAAACAAAATATTATTCTATAAATCAAAATACAAGTTTTACAGTTCTAGGATATACAAAGTTAGAGTGTAACGTGCACACAGGCAGTCGTATAGTGATTACTAGTTATGATAGGTTATGTCCAGTTTAGGTGTTTAATAATTATTATCAAATCAAAAAGTTCTTGTGTGTTTGAAAAGGTGTCAATCTCAAATCGTGTTATTAGTGAGTGTTCTTAGTGTTGGTGTGATACGGTGTCTGTAGATTTAGTTGATTAATACTTAAAAAGTCGTGTATACAAAAGTGGGTGTTGATACACAATATAATAAGATGTCAAAGTCTACCAAATCCTCTTCGTTGTATGGTTCGTGGTCGAAGATAGGGCCCACGTCCGCTTCAGTCCTTCTCCCTGGTTCTTGTGGGTCTTCTATTTCATATACTGGATGTTCTTCACTTGGTGTAATAGTTTGTGTTATGTATCTCTATCTGTATCAATATGTCTGGAACGTTTTTTCACAGTTTATTCTTAATTATGTTAGACGTTTTACAAACGCGTCTGTACGCTATGACCGTTGTTAAAGAAGTCTCATTTTATTTATCCGAAATTTCTGGTTGCTAAGGGTAAACTTGGAATCTGGTTGGTTGATTCGGATATACATTGTCATATACTTTCATTATTTCAAAATCTAAATTTGTTCAAAACCTTTAAATTAGTATAATTGTTCTGTACTGATTGGAATTTAAAACTATTATCAGGATTATTTTTGATCTTTACATTTGTGACACATAGACACTAAACATGCGTACTTTTACTTAAGAACTACAGATGTTACAATTTTGTTATTTGAATTTTTCTAAATAACTTGAGATGTAATATTTTGTTTTCTACATTCGTTGTGTACACTATTAACTATAAATATATTTATCCTTCACATTTGTTTTACAAAATCCCTAACATTATTATCTAAAATTTACAAAAGTTGGTTTTACCTGGCCTATGTACTGGTGTTATTTTCATCACCATGTTTAAAACCTTTAACAGTTAAATTAACTTTTAACAACCATAAAAACTGTTTAACATAGTAACACAATCTTAACAAAACAAAAAGATATACTATCCTATTAGTTTAATTTCATGCCCACATGGCTATGATTCTACTGAACCTTTGAACAAATAAACTGTTTTTTACTTAATCTATACAATTGTTTAACACTTAGCAATAACAACTTTGTTTATTAGGTTCATAATACATTTTAAGGAAACTTGGTTGTATGTCCCCTTAATCTTTTTTGTTTCCACATCACTAATGACATAAGTATTATTGTTATTGTTTTTTATAACAATATATGGTCCATTATACAGTAATAATAGCTTTTTTGCTATTCCTTCCTTAGAACTTGGCAATTCGCGGTTTTTTAACAATACTTTGTCTCCAATCTTGTACTGGATCATTTTCTGCTGAATTATTTTGTATTTTTCCTTCTTTTCTCCACTTGTCATTCAGTTTGCTGTGGAATCTCACGTTGTCGAACTGGTAAGCTGGGTTGTTTGGGAAGTTGATTATTTCACTAATTTCTCGGGTGGTAGTCTTTCATGCATTATGGTATATGGAGTATCTTCTATTGCTTCATGGTAAGCTAAGTTGATAAAGCTCTCTGTTTGTGTAATGTAGTCACTCCACTTCTGGTGTTTATCAAAACAATATGTCCTGAGTATACGGCCGACCTCCCTCAGTACTCTTTCCGCCGGGTTGCTATTTGGGGTGATAGACAGATGTTTTATATGTCTTGACACCTAGATCTAACAAAGTCTCCTTCCATACCCTTCCTCGAAACTGAGTTCCGTGATCGGTAATAATTGATCTTGGAGCTCCTAACTCTGGTATGTATTGTTGGATCACTATTTGCAGAATCTTTTTTGTGTTGCCCGATTAATGGGTATAGTTTTGTAAATTTGGAGTAATGGTCGAACATGATTATAATAAATTTATACTGTTTTCTCCCTCCACTACGAGGTAACGGTCCACACACATCTAATAATTTACCAGTTGATGTAATAGGTTGCATAATTCCTTCTGTTTTTTCGTTATTGCATTTTGCCAATTGACAGATGTGACACTGCCGAATACATTCTCTAACTCTCCGGTTGATATTCTTAATGTAAGTGTGTTCCTCAAGTGCCTTCATTACTTTTAATGCACCCATATGCCCATATCGACTGTGGTAGTCCAGTATTAATTCTGTTTCTAAAGCTTTAGGTATCACCACCTTCCATGATCCTTGGTTATTATTTGGTTTGTAAAATAATATGTCTTCATGTAGACAGTAATATGCAGTGATTTTTTCATCCTGTTGGATCAGTCTTTGTCTAAAATTGTTGATTTTTATATCCTCTGTTTGTTGTTG
The DNA here is from genome assembly GCA_034769895.1 of Magicicada septendecula. NCBI lineage: Eukaryota > Metazoa > Arthropoda > Insecta > Hemiptera > Cicadidae > Magicicada > Magicicada septendecula. Next base: position 383,729,984 of record CM068373.1, read on the forward strand.
TGAAATTGATTTCATGATGTTTTCCAAATCTGATTTTTTTTTTATTATTGCATATACCTTGATGATTGTTTCTTTTTCCCCTTCAAAAGTTTCTTGTTCTATGTTAATCTGGGACAATATATCTGCAGCAATATTCTGTTTTCCTGGAACATACTCCCAATTTATATGGTACTCCTGTAGTGCGAGTATCCACCTTGTCAATCTCCCATGGTTAATCTTGCAATTTTTTAGGAAAGATATTGACTTATGATCGCTCTTCACAGTTATCGGGTATCCAAGAATATAGGTTCTGAATTTCCCACAAGCGAATACAACGCTTAATAACTCCTTTTCCGTTACACTATAATTGCGTTCACATCCATTAAGTATTCTGCTTGCAAAACTCGCCACCTGATGTTCTCCCTCACTATCTTCTTGATATAATACAGATCCTAAACTTATATCACTGGCATCACAGTTAATAAAGAAAGGTTGGTTGAAATTAGGATGTTTTAATACAACTGAACTTAGGAAATTATGCTTGATCATTTGGAGTAAATTGTCTTGTTCCTGTCCCCAGGACCACTTGTTCTTAGAGGATAATTGTGGAGAAAACTTTGCTGTCATTTCAGAATAATTTCTCTGAAACTTCCTATAATAATTGCAAAGTCCCAGAAATGATTGAAGTTGCTTTTTATTTTTAGGACTTGGGAACTTCTGGATTGCTTCAATCTTTTCATTGGATGGTGTTATTCCTTGTCTTGTTAAGTTAAAACCCAGGAATTGGACTTCACTGGCGATAAGTTTGGATTTTTGAAGCTTTAGGGTAACGTTATTGTCTGATAGTTTTTGTAATACTTGTCCTACTCTGTCACAATGGTCTTCCCAATTCACTGAAGTAATCAACAAGTCATCAACATAGACTGTGGTATATGGAATAGTATCTGGACCCAACACCTGGTCCATACATCTTACGAATATAGCTACTGAGTTTACCAGTCCAAATGGTAGTCTCTTGAACTGGTAGTTCCTCCCTTCGAAAATAAAGGCGACGTACTTTCGACTATCTGGGTGTAACTCCACCTGCCAATACCCACAAACAGTATCCCAGGTGCTGATAAATTGTATGCAATTAAATTTTTTCAATATCTCCTCAATCTCTCCGGGAGATGTTCTGTCATTAACTATGATCTTATTAATCTCTCTAGCATCCAAACAGAGTCGTACTTTGCCATCTTTCTTGGGAACGGCTATTAACGGACTGGTATATGGGGAACAGCTATACTCAATAATATCTTCTGCTATCATTTTGTCTAGTTCAGTCCTCACTGCTTCTTTTAATGCATAAGCAACGGGATATGATTTTTTATTAAAATTTACAGGCTCCTTGAATTGTAGTGTAAATTGATAATCTTTTACTTTGCCAGGTATATCAGAGAAAACATAGCGGTATTTATTATATATTGATATTAACTTTTCTATTTGTTGTGTAGTTAAATTACATTCATTTTGTTCTGACCGAAATTGTCGGATCTCTTCTAATTTTTCCAACCATAAACTGTCTTCACTCCCAAAGTATTCCCTTCTTACATTCCATGACTCATCTTGATTATTATTGAATTTTCTTATACTATTGCATAAAGGTACATTTTTATTTTCTACTAATTTTGCTGTCCATTCTGTATTATCCACTTTTAACGACACTATGGCCTGTCTCATGTCAATTATTGCTGAATATTTTGTCAAAATATCACAGCCTATTAGTAGATTAAATGGTAGATTCTAGCTATTAGAAAAATCATAGGTATAGCTACATTTCCGCTGGTTACTGTTAATGATACCTGTTTTCTTATTGACTTGTTTTGCCTTCCAGTGGCTCCGATTAAAATTATATTTTGAATTGGTAAAGTTGGTAAGATGGCGTTACTATATTTTTGAATTTTGATGTATTCATTGTTGTCGATTAACGACACGTTTGCGCCCGTATCTATCATGAATCTTGTCTCTAGTCCATTCACTTGGGCGATGATATATGCGATCTCATTATTCGAACTATTGTGCGTCATCGTGTCTTCGTTCAATAGTTCTTCTCTCACATTTTTTAAGAAGTGATTGTGCACTATCGTCATTGTATCGTCAGTCATTTTGTCTCGTCCTAGTAAGTACCCAAATTGTCGGTTCAGTGATGGGACCTGATGGATTTTCACTGCCGCGGTCCGTTTAAATCAGGGCTGATCTCCTCAGTCCTGTTGTCTGATTGATTGGGTCTGTCTCTACTCTGTGACTCTTGTACCTCAATGGCGTTATTATCGAACGTCACTGAGTTTCGGTTATTCCTGTTGTCATCGCAGCTCCTACTTCGCCGATGTTCATCACGGTAGTGCTGGTTACTCTCCTCCTGAAAACTTCTTCCACGGTTCCCATTATAATTTGCTCGTCCCTGGTACCAACGTCTTCCCACATCTCTATCATCAATGCTTACATAATTCACTTGTCTTCGATATGTTTGATTTTGATTGTTATTATTGCCGTTATTATTATGCCTGTATTGATTATCGTAGTTGTTGTTATAACCTCGGTTGTTCTGGTACTGGTGGTCTCTGTCATTGGCACGCTGGTATCCATTATTGTTATTATTTGTAGGGGAGCTACGGTAATAGTGGTTGTTGTTATTGTTGTTATTATTTGCCGCATTATTTCGTGGATAGTTGTTAGTGTTATTGTGGTTTTGGTAACCGCGTTGATAGTGGTTACCGTTGTTGTTGTAACTATTGTTCGGTCTTTGCCCGTTGTTTTCATATTGGGCGTCGCGGCGACCATTATTTCTATTTATTTCATCGTTCCTTCGTCTGTACTGGAGGAAGTTCTTCTCCTGCTCCATCTCCGCTAATAATGTCGACATCTCCTCGATGGTTTGTATGCGTCCGTTTATTCGGCCTCTTGTAATTTCTCCGCCATAGTGTTAAGCTAATAGCCTCACTAAACATTCTGTATGAATTGCAGGCTCTAAATGTCTGGCTATGTTTATTTTCCCAAGAAAATATGCGGTTGGAGTTTGCTTGCCGTGCAGGTCATATCGGCCCAATCCTATGTCACTTCTTATCATATGTTGCGTGGCATCAGACCAATATTTAGATTTGAATTGTTTTTTAAATTCTTGGAAGTTTTGTATACTCGGCCGCATCGCCGTCCACCAATTGTCATAGACCTTTCGGAACATTTCGTCCAGCATACTCCTGATCACAAACCATCTGTCTTCTCCGGTTTTGGCTATTTTCTCTTCCACTCGTTCTAAGAATAGCATGGGGTTTCTTCTATAGTTTTGGAAATCGATCACTTCTCGATTTTCCTCGCATGTTGTGTGGGCACCGGTACATTGTCTGTTTTTTAGGGAATTAATTTCATCTCTATGGGCAATTGTTTGGTCTTGTACTCGATTAAGACTAGTACTCATACCTTCTAATCTTTCCCCTATCACTGCTTGGTTGGTTCTTATAATTTCAACTCGTCCATTCGTTTCTTCCCGGACGCTCAGTATCTCTTGGTTCATCCGCTCACACTTTTCCTTGGTCTCGGATTCTACCCTTTTAATTTCAGTCACCGGTTCTTCCAGCTTCTTGTCCCATTCTTCCTGCAATTGCCGGTTATTAATTTCCATCTTGTTATTCCACTCCTCTTTTAATAACTCCTTGTGTTCATCCAATTTTTTCATGGTTTCCTGGTAATTTCCCTTCAATTCTTCCCTCAATGCTCTATTATTTTCGTCTATTTTCTCCTCCATTTTCTTGCTATTCTCTTTCAATTCTCCCATTTTTTCTTCAATTTTCTTATTAGTCTCTCCCAATTTTCGGCTCAACTCCTCCGTAGATTGTTTATTGTCCGTTTTTAACTCTTCCTTCAATTTTTCTAAGTTCTTATTACTCTCCTCCGTAGACTGTCTATTATCACTTTTTAGTTCTTCCATCTTCTTACTGAAATCTTCATGACTCTGTTTTAAATATTCCATAATGCTCTTCATGTCAACGCTCTCTGTGGCTTTGTTCGGTTCTTGTCTATCTCCTTGGTCCTCTCTTATTATTGCTTCTACTTCCTCGACCGGTGTTGCTTCTTTGTCTTCCATGTTTAATTCGTCTGCTTTCTTGGTTTCGGCCGCTCGTTTTCGCGATGTTTCTCGCTTCCTCATTTTGTTTATTTTTGTTTGTTTGTCTATAAATTATAATGTAATTTATATTAAATTAAACGCCTCACACGTTGGTTCGCCAATTTGTAACGAACTTATATAGATTGTTTCGTTACTTCTTATTTAAATGTTATGTTGTGTGCACTTACATTACATACACCGCCCGTTGGAAGTGTCAATTTGTAACAAATAAATAATATAGCGACTAACTCGCACTGGAGTCGTCATTTGTAATTATTAATATGTTATGTTGAACGGCGAATGGTTTTGTAATCTGCCGCTCGCTCCCACTATACGTACCGTTTCCGTGACGTCACTCACCGTTGCCAACCGTCGTGGTGTCCTCTGTACTCGGTGAACTTATTTTCTAAATGGAACAGCAATAATAACGACGCAAATATAACATCAAACATATATCCTTATAGAACTCGTTTATTCATTAAAGCATTGGTTAAATTTCTTAAAACTGATTATAATAATCACAATTGTGGCGCAAATTATACGTCTTCTTTTTACCAGTTGGTACAGTAGTAGCATATATTATTCAGTATTTAGTCAGACCAAAAGAATGCTTTGGTTAATGTTTCTATTAAAAATAAAATATCTCAGGGCGTATCTGGTTCGGGGATTACATTTAAACAAAATATTATTCTATAAATCAAAATACAAGTTTTACAGTTCTAGGATATTACAAAGTTAGAGTGTAACGTGCACACAGGCAGTCGTATAGTGATTACTAGTTATGATAGGTTATGTCCAGTTTAGGTGTTTAATAATTATTATCCAAATCAAAAGTTCTTGTGGTGTTTGAAAAGGTGTCAATCTCAAATCGTGTTATTAGTGAGTGTTCTTAGTGTTGGTGTGATACGGTGTCTGTAGATTTAGTTGATTAATACTTAAAAAGTCGTGTATACAAAAGTGGGTGTTGATACACAATATAATAAGATGTCAAAGTCACCAAATCCTCTTCGTTGTATGGTTCGTGGTCGAAGATAGGGCCCACGTCCGCTTCAGTCCTTCTCCCTGGTTCTTGGGGTCTTCTATTTCATATACTGGATGTTCTTCACTTGGTGTAATAGTTTGTGTTATGTATCTCTATCTGTATCAATATGTCTGGAACGTTTTTTCACAGTTTATTCTTAATTATGTTAGACGTTTTACAAACGCGTCTGTACGCTATGACCGTTGTTAAAGAAGTCTCATTTTATTTATCCGAAATTTCTGGTTGCTAAGGGTAAACTTGGAATCTGGTTGGTTGATTCGGATATACATTGTCATATACTTTCATTATTTCAAAATCTAAATTTGTTCAAAACCTTTAAATTAGTATAATTGTTCTGTACTGATTGGGAATTTAAAACTATTATCAGGATTATTTTGATCTTTACATTTGTGACACATAGACACTAAACATGCGTACTTTTACTTAAGAACTACAGATGTTACAATTTTGTTATTTGAATTTTTCTTAAATAACTTGAGATGTAATATTTTGTTTCTAGATTCGTTGTGTACACTATTAACTATAAATATATTTATCCTTCCACATTTGTTTTACAAAATCCCTAACATTATTATCTAAAATTTACAAAAGTTGGTTTTACCTGGCCTATGTACTGGTGTTATTTTCATCACCATGTTTAAAACCTTTAACAGTTAAATTAACTTTTAACAACCATAAAAACTGTTTAACATATAACACAATCTTAACAAAACAAAAAGATATACTATCCTATTAGTTTAATTTCATGCCCACATGGCTATGATTCTACTGAACCTTTGAACAAATAAACTGTTTTTTACTTAATCTATACAATTGTTTAACACTTAGCAATAACAACTTTGTTTATTAGGTTCATAATACATTTTTAAGGAAACTTGGTTGTATGTCCCCTTAATCTTTTTTGTTTCCACATCACTAATGACATAAGTATTATTGTTATTGTTTTTTATAACAATATATGGTCCATTATACAGTAATAATAGCTTTTTTGCTATTCCTTCCTTAGAACTTGGCAATTCGCGGTTTTTTAACAATACTTTGTCTCCAATCTTGTACTGGATCATTTTCTGCTGAATTATTTTGTATTTTTTCCTTCTTTTCTCCACTTGTTCATTCAGTTTGCTGTGGAATCTCACGTTGTCGAACTGGTAAGCTGGGTTGTTTGGGAAGTTGATTATTTCACTAATTTCTCGGGGTGGTAGTCTTTCATGCATTATGGTATATGGAGTATCTTCTATTGCTTCATGGTAAGCTAAGTTGATAAAGCTCTCTGTTTGTGTAATGTAGTCACTCCACTTCTGGTGTTTATCAAAACAATATGTCCTGAGTATACGGCCGACCTCCCTCAGTACTCTTTCCGCCGGGTTGCTATTTGGGTGATAGACAGATGTTTTATATGTCTTGACACCTAGATCTAACAAAGTCTCCTTCCATACCCTTCCTCGAAACTGAGTTCCGTGATCGGTAATAATTGATCTTGGAGCTCCTAACTCTGGTATGTATTGTTGAATCACTATTTGCAGAATCTTTTTTGTAGTTGCCCGATTAATGGGGTATAGTTTTGTAAATTTGGAGTAATGGCCGAACATGATTATAATAAATTTATACTGTTTTCTCCCTCCACTACGAGGTAACGGTCCACACACATCTAAAAATACTCTCTCTAATTTACCAGTTGATGTAATAGGTTGCATAATTCCTTCTGTTTTTTCGTTATTGCATTTTGCCAATTGACAGATGTGACACTGCCGAATACATTCTCTAACTCTCCGGTTGATATTCTTAATGTAAGTGTGTTCCTCAAGTGCCTTCATTACTTTTAATGCACCCATATGCCCATATCGACTGTGGTAGTCCAGTATTAATTCTGTTTCTAAAGCTTTAGGTATCACCACCTTCCATGATCCTTGGTTATTATTTGGTTTGTAAAATAATATGTCTTCATGTAGACAGTAATATGCAGTGATTTTTTCATCCTGTTGGATCAGTCTTTGTCTAAAATTGTTGATTTTTATATCCTCTGTTTGTTGTTGTGAAATTGATTTCATGATGTTTTCCAAATCTGATTTTTTTTTTATTATTGCATATACCTTGATGATTGTTTCTTTTTCCCCTTCAAAAGTTTCTTGTTCTATGTTAATCTGGGACAATATATCTGCAGCAATATTCTGTTTTCCTGGAACATACTCCCAATTTATATGGTACTCCTGTAGTGCGAGTATCCACCTTGTCAATCTCCCATGGTTAATCTTGCAATTTTTTAGGAAAGATATTGACTTATGATCGCTCTTCACAGTTATCGGGTATCCAAGAATATAGGTTCTGAATTTCCCACAAGCGAATACAACGCTTAATAACTCCTTTTCCGTTACACTATAATTGCGTTCACATCCATTAAGTATTCTGCTTGCAAAACTCGCCACCTGATGTTCTCCCTCACTATCTTCTTGATATAATACAGATCCTAAACTTATATCACTGGCATCACAGTTAATAAAGAAAGGTTGGTTGAAATTAGGATGTTTTAATACAACTGAACTTAGGAAATTATGCTTGATCATTTGGAGTAAATTGTCTTGTTCCTGTCCCCAGGACCACTTGTTCTTAGAGGATAATTGTGGAGAAAACTTTGCTGTCATTTCAGAATAATTTCTCTGAAACTTCCTATAATAATTGCAAAGTCCCAGAAATGATTGAAGTTGCTTTTTATTTTTAGGACTTGGGAACTTCTGGATTGCTTCAATCTTTTCATTGGATGGTGTTATTCCTTGTCTTGTTAAGTTAAAACCCAGGAATTGGACTTCACTGGCGATAAGTTTGGATTTTTGAAGCTTTAGGGTAACGTTATTGTCTGATAGTTTTTGTAATACTTGTCCTACTCTGTCACAATGGTCTTCCCAATTCACTGAAGTAATCAACAAGTCATCAACATAGACTGTGGTATATGGAATAGTATCTGGACCCAACACCTGGTCCATACATCTTACGAATATAGCTACTGAGTTTACCAGTCCAAATGGTAGTCTCTTGAACTGGTAGTTCCTCCCTTCGAAAATAAAGGCGACGTACTTTCGACTATCTGGGTGTAACTCCACCTGCCAATACCCACAAACAGTATCCCAGGTGCTGATAAATTGTATGCAATTAAATTTTTTCAATATCTCCTCAATCTCTCCGGGAGATGTTCTGTCATTAACTATGATCTTATTAATCTCTCTAGCATCCAAACAGAGTCGTACTTTGCCATCTTTCTTGGGAACGGCTATTAACGGACTGGTATATGGGGAACAGCTATACTCAATAATATCTTCTGCTATCATTTTGTCTAGTTCAGTCCTCACTGCTTCTTTTAATGCATAAGCAACGGGATATGATTTTTTATTAAAATTTACAGGCTCCTTGAATTGTAGTGTAAATTGATAATCTTTTACTTTGCCAGGTATATCAGAGAAAACATAGCGGTATTTATTATATATTGATATTAACTTTTCTATTTGTTGTGTAGTTAAATTACATTCATTTTGTTCTGACCGAAATTGTCGGATCTCTTCTAATTTTTCCAACCATAAACTGTCTTCACTCCCAAAGTATTCCCTTCTTACATTCCATGACTCATCTTGATTATTATTGAATTTTCTTATACTATTGCATAAAGGTACATTTTTATTTTCTACTAATTTTGCTGTCCATTCTGTATTATCCACTTTTAACGACACTATGGCCTGTCTCATGTCAATTATTGCTGAATATTTTGTCAAAATATCACAGCCTATTAGTAGATTAAATGGTAGATTCTAGCTATTAGAAAAATCATAGGTATAGCTACATTTCCGCTGGTTACTGTTAATGATACCTGTTTTCTTATTGACTTGTTTTGCCTTCCAGTGGCTCCGATTAAAATTATATTTTGAATTGGTAAAGTTGGTAAGATGGCGTTACTATATTTTTGAATTTTGATGTATTCATTGTTGTCGATTAACGACACGTTTGCGCCCGTATCTATCATGAATCTTGTCTCTAGTCCATTCACTTGGGCGATGATATATGCGATCTCATTATTCGAACTATTGTGCGTCATCGTGTCTTCGTTCAATAGTTCTTCTCTCACATTTTTTAAGAAGTGATTGTGCACTATCGTCATTGTATCGTCAGTCATTTTGTCTCGTCCTAGTAAGTACCCAAATTGTCGGTTCAGTGATGGGACCTGATGGATTTTCACTGCCGCGGTCCGTTTAAATCAGGGCTGATCTCCTCAGTCCTGTTGTCTGATTGATTGGGTCTGTCTCTACTCTGTGACTCTTGTACCTCAATGGCGTTATTATCGAACGTCACTGAGTTTCGGTTATTCCTGTTGTCATCGCAGCTCCTACTTCGCCGATGTTCATCACGGTAGTGCTGGTTACTCTCCTCCTGAAAACTTCTTCCACGGTTCCCATTATAATTTGCTCGTCCCTGGTACCAACGTCTTCCCACATCTCTATCATCAATGCTTACATAATTCACTTGTCTTCGATATGTTTGATTTTGATTGTTATTATTGCCGTTATTATTATGCCTGTATTGATTATCGTAGTTGTTGTTATAACCTCGGTTGTTCTGGTACTGGTGGTCTCTGTCATTGGCACGCTGGTATCCATTATTGTTATTATTTGTAGGGGAGCTACGGTAATAGTGGTTGTTGTTATTGTTGTTATTATTTGCCGCATTATTTCGTGGATAGTTGTTAGTGTTATTGTGGTTTTGGTAACCGCGTTGATAGTGGTTACCGTTGTTGTTGTAACTATTGTTCGGTCTTTGCCCGTTGTTTTCATATTGGGCGTCGCGGCGACCATTATTTCTATTTATTTCATCGTTCCTTCGTCTGTACTGGAGGAAGTTCTTCTCCTGCTCCATCTCCGCTAATAATGTCGACATCTCCTCGATGGTTTGTATGCGTCCGTTTATTCGGCCTCTTGTAATTTCTCCGCCATAGTGTTAAGCTAATAGCCTCACTAAACATTCTGTATGAATTGCAGGCTCTAAATGTCTGGCTATGTTTATTTTCCCAAGAAAATATGCGGTTGGAGTTTGCTTGCCGTGCAGGTCATATCGGCCCAATCCTATGTCACTTCTTATCATATGTTGCGTGGCATCAGACCAATATTTAGATTTGAATTGTTTTTTAAATTCTTGGAAGTTTTGTATACTCGGCCGCATCGCCGTCCACCAATTGTCATAGACCTTTCGGAACATTTCGTCCAGCATACTCCTGATCACAAACCATCTGTCTTCTCCGGTTTTGGCTATTTTCTCTTCCACTCGTTCTAAGAATAGCATGGGGTTTCTTCTATAGTTTTGGAAATCGATCACTTCTCGATTTTCCTCGCATGTTGTGTGGGCACCGGTACATTGTCTGTTTTTTAGGGAATTAATTTCATCTCTATGGGCAATTGTTTGGTCTTGTACTCGATTAAGACTAGTACTCATACCTTCTAATCTTTCCCCTATCACTGCTTGGTTGGTTCTTATAATTTCAACTCGTCCATTCGTTTCTTCCCGGACGCTCAGTATCTCTTGGTTCATCCGCTCACACTTTTCCTTGGTCTCGGATTCTACCCTTTTAATTTCAGTCACCGGTTCTTCCAGCTTCTTGTCCCATTCTTCCTGCAATTGCCGGTTATTAATTTCCATCTTGTTATTCCACTCCTCTTTTAATAACTCCTTGTGTTCATCCAATTTTTTCATGGTTTCCTGGTAATTTCCCTTCAATTCTTCCCTCAATGCTCTATTATTTTCGTCTATTTTCTCCTCCATTTTCTTGCTATTCTCTTTCAATTCTCCCATTTTTTCTTCAATTTTCTTATTAGTCTCTCCCAATTTTCGGCTCAACTCCTCCGTAGATTGTTTATTGTCCGTTTTTAACTCTTCCTTCAATTTTTCTAAGTTCTTATTACTCTCCTCCGTAGACTGTCTATTATCACTTTTTAGTTCTTCCATCTTCTTACTGAAATCTTCATGACTCTGTTTTAAATATTCCATAATGCTCTTCATGTCAACGCTCTCTGTGGCTTTGTTCGGTTCTTGTCTATCTCCTTGGTCCTCTCTTATTATTGCTTCTACTTCCTCGACCGGTGTTGCTTCTTTGTCTTCCATGTTTAATTCGTCTGCTTTCTTGGTTTCGGCCGCTCGTTTTCGCGATGTTTCTCGCTTCCTCATTTTGTTTATTTTTGTTTGTTTGTCTATAAATTATAATGTAATTTATATTAAATTAAACGCCTCACACGTTGGTTCGCCAATTTGTAACGAACTTATATAGATTGTTTCGTTACTTCTTATTTAAATGTTATGTTGTGTGCACTTACATTACATACACCGCCCGTTGGAAGTGTCAATTTGTAACAAATAAATAATATAGCGACTAACTCGCACTGGAGTCGTCATTTGTAATTATTAATATGTTATGTTGAACGGCGAATGGTTTTGTAATCTGCCGCTCGCTCCCACTATACGTACCGTTTCCGTGACGTCACTCACCGTTGCCAACCGTCGTGGTGTCCTCTGTACTCGGTGAACTTATTTTCTAAATGGAACAGCAATAATAACGACGCAAATATAACATCAAACATATATCCTTATAGAACTCGTTTATTCATTAAAGCATTGGTTAAATTTCTTAAAACTGATTATAATAATCACAATTGTGGCGCAAATTATACGTCTTCTTTTTACCAGTTGGTACAGTAGTAGCATATATTATTCAGTATTTAGTCAGACCAAAAGAATGCTTTGGTTAATGTTTCTATTAAAAATAAAATATCTCAGGGCGTATCTGGTTCGGGGATTACATTTAAACAAAATATTATTCTATAAATCAAAATACAAGTTTTACAGTTCTAGGATATTACAAAGTTAGAGTGTAACGTGCACACAGGCAGTCGTATAGTGATTACTAGTTATGATAGGTTATGTCCAGTTTAGGTGTTTAATAATTATTATCCAAATCAAAAGTTCTTGTGGTGTTTGAAAAGGTGTCAATCTCAAATCGTGTTATTAGTGAGTGTTCTTAGTGTTGGTGTGATACGGTGTCTGTAGATTTAGTTGATTAATACTTAAAAAGTCGTGTATACAAAAGTGGGTGTTGATACACAATATAATAAGATGTCAAAGTCACCAAATCCTCTTCGTTGTATGGTTCGTGGTCGAAGATAGGGCCCACGTCCGCTTCAGTCCTTCTCCCTGGTTCTTGGGGTCTTCTATTTCATATACTGGATGTTCTTCACTTGGTGTAATAGTTTGTGTTATGTATCTCTATCTGTATCAATATGTCTGGAACGTTTTTTCACAGTTTATTCTTAATTATGTTAGACGTTTTACAAACGCGTCTGTACGCTATGACCGTTGTTAAAGAAGTCTCATTTTATTTATCCGAAATTTCTGGTTGCTAAGGGTAAACTTGGAATCTGGTTGGTTGATTCGGATATACATTGTCATATACTTTCATTATTTCAAAATCTAAATTTGTTCAAAACCTTTAAATTAGTATAATTGTTCTGTACTGATTGGGAATTTAAAACTATTATCAGGATTATTTTGATCTTTACATTTGTGACACATAGACACTAAACATGCGTACTTTTACTTAAGAACTACAGATGTTACAATTTTGTTATTTGAATTTTTCTTAAATAACTTGAGATGTAATATTTTGTTTCTAGATTCGTTGTGTACACTATTAACTATAAATATATTTATCCTTCCACATTTGTTTTACAAAATCCCTAACATTATTATCTAAAATTTACAAAAGTTGGTTTTACCTGGCCTATGTACTGGTGTTATTTTCATCACCATGTTTAAAACCTTTAACAGTTAAATTAACTTTTAACAACCATAAAAACTGTTTAACATATAACACAATCTTAACAAAACAAAAAGATATACTATCCTATTAGTTTAATTTCATGCCCACATGGCTATGATTCTACTGAACCTTTGAACAAATAAACTGTTTTTTACTTAATCTATACAATTGTTTAACACTTAGCAATAACAACTTTGTTTATTAGGTTCATAATACATTTTTAAGGAAACTTGGTTGTATGTCCCCTTAATCTTTTTTGTTTCCACATCACTAATGACATAAGTATTATTGTTATTGTTTTTTATAACAATATATGGTCCATTATACAGTAATAATAGCTTTTTTGCTATTCCTTCCTTAGAACTTGGCAATTCGCGGTTTTTTAACAATACTTTGTCTCCAATCTTGTACTGGATCATTTTCTGCTGAATTATTTTGTATTTTTTCCTTCTTTTCTCCACTTGTTCATTCAGTTTGCTGTGGAATCTCACGTTGTCGAACTGGTAAGCTGGGTTGTTTGGGAAGTTGATTATTTCACTAATTTCTCGGGGTGGTAGTCTTTCATGCATTATGGTATATGGAGTATCTTCTATTGCTTCATGGTAAGCTAAGTTGATAAAGCTCTCTGTTTGTGTAATGTAGTCACTCCACTTCTGGTGTTTATCAAAACAATATGTCCTGAGTATACGGCCGACCTCCCTCAGTACTCTTTCCGCCGGGTTGCTATTTGGGTGATAGACAGATGTTTTATATGTCTTGACACCTAGATCTAACAAAGTCTCCTTCCATACCCTTCCTCGAAACTGAGTTCCGTGATCGGTAATAATTGATCTTGGAGCTCCTAACTCTGGTATGTATTGTTGAATCACTATTTGCAGAATCTTTTTTGTAGTTGCCCGATTAATGGGGTATAGTTTTGTAAATTTGGAGTAATGGCCGAACATGATTATAATAAATTTATACTGTTTTCTCCCTCCACTACGAGGTAACGGTCCACACACATCTAAAAATACTCTCTCTAATTTACCAGTTGATGTAATAGGTTGCATAATTCCTTCTGTTTTTTCGTTATTGCATTTTGCCAATTGACAGATGTGACACTGCCGAATACATTCTCTAACTCTCCGGTTGATATTCTTAATGTAAGTGTGTTCCTCAAGTGCCTTCATTACTTTTAATGCACCCATATGCCCATATCGACTGTGGTAGTCCAGTATTAATTCTGTTTCTAAAGCTTTAGGTATCACCACCTTCCATGATCCTTGGTTATTATTTGGTTTGTAAAATAATATGTCTTCATGTAGACAGTAATATGCAGTGATTTTTTCATCCTGTTGGATCAGTCTTTGTCTAAAATTGTTGATTTTTATATCCTCTGTTTGTTGTTGTGAAATTGATTTCATGATGTTTTCCAAATCTGATTTTTTTTTTATTATTGCATATACCTTGATGATTGTTTCTTTTTCCCCTTCAAAAGTTTCTTGTTCTATGTTAATCTGGGACAATATATCTGCAGCAATATTCTGTTTTCCTGGAACATACTCCCAATTTATATGGTACTCCTGTAGTGCGAGTATCCACCTTGTCAATCTCCCATGGTTAATCTTGCAATTTTTTAGGAAAGATATTGACTTATGATCGCTCTTCACAGTTATCGGGTATCCAAGAATATAGGTTCTGAATTTCCCACAAGCGAATACAACGCTTAATAACTCCTTTTCCGTTACACTATAATTGCGTTCACATCCATTAAGTATTCTGCTTGCAAAACTCGCCACCTGATGTTCTCCCTCACTATCTTCTTGATATAATACAGATCCTAAACTTATATCACTGGCATCACAGTTAATAAAGAAAGGTTGGTTGAAATTAGGATGTTTTAATACAACTGAACTTAGGAAATTATGCTTGATCATTTGGAGTAAATTGTCTTGTTCCTGTCCCCAGGACCACTTGTTCTTAGAGGATAATTGTGGAGAAAACTTTGCTGTCATTTCAGAATAATTTCTCTGAAACTTCCTATAATAATTGCAAAGTCCCAGAAATGATTGAAGTTGCTTTTTATTTTTAGGACTTGGGAACTTCTGGATTGCTTCAATCTTTTCATTGGATGGTGTTATTCCTTGTCTTGTTAAGTTAAAACCCAGGAATTGGACTTCACTGGCGATAAGTTTGGATTTTTGAAGCTTTAGGGTAACGTTATTGTCTGATAGTTTTTGTAATACTTGTCCTACTCTGTCACAATGGTCTTCCCAATTCACTGAAGTAATCAACAAGTCATCAACATAGACTGTGGTATATGGAATAGTATCTGGACCCAACACCTGGTCCATACATCTTACGAATATAGCTACTGAGTTTACCAGTCCAAATGGTAGTCTCTTGAACTGGTAGTTCCTCCCTTCGAAAATAAAGGCGACGTACTTTCGACTATCTGGGTGTAACTCCACCTGCCAATACCCACAAACAGTATCCCAGGTGCTGATAAATTGTATGCAATTAAATTTTTTCAATATCTCCTCAATCTCTCCGGGAGATGTTCTGTCATTAACTATGATCTTATTAATCTCTCTAGCATCCAAACAGAGTCGTACTTTGCCATCTTTCTTGGGAACGGCTATTAACGGACTGGTATATGGGGAACAGCTATACTCAATAATATCTTCTGCTATCATTTTGTCTAGTTCAGTCCTCACTGCTTCTTTTAATGCATAAGCAACGGGATATGATTTTTTATTAAAATTTACAGGCTCCTTGAATTGTAGTGTAAATTGATAATCTTTTACTTTGCCAGGTATATCAGAGAAAACATAGCGGTATTTATTATATATTGATATTAACTTTTCTATTTGTTGTGTAGTTAAATTACATTCATTTTGTTCTGACCGAAATTGTCGGATCTCTTCTAATTTTTCCAACCATAAACTGTCTTCACTCCCAAAGTATTCCCTTCTTACATTCCATGACTCATCTTGATTATTATTGAATTTTCTTATACTATTGCATAAAGGTACATTTTTATTTTCTACTAATTTTGCTGTCCATTCTGTATTATCCACTTTTAACGACACTATGGCCTGTCTCATGTCAATTATTGCTGAATATTTTGTCAAAATATCACAGCCTATTAGTAGATTAAATGGTAGATTCTAGCTATTAGAAAAATCATAGGTATAGCTACATTTCCGCTGGTTACTGTTAATGATACCTGTTTTCTTATTGACTTGTTTTGCCTTCCAGTGGCTCCGATTAAAATTATATTTTGAATTGGTAAAGTTGGTAAGATGGCGTTACTATATTTTTGAATTTTGATGTATTCATTGTTGTCGATTAACGACACGTTTGCGCCCGTATCTATCATGAATCTTGTCTCTAGTCCATTCACTTGGGCGATGATATATGCGATCTCATTATTCGAACTATTGTGCGTCATCGTGTCTTCGTTCAATAGTTCTTCTCTCACATTTTTTAAGAAGTGATTGTGCACTATCGTCATTGTATCGTCAGTCATTTTGTCTCGTCCTAGTAAGTACCCAAATTGTCGGTTCAGTGATGGGACCTGATGGATTTTCACTGCCGCGGTCCGTTTAAATCAGGGCTGATCTCCTCAGTCCTGTTGTCTGATTGATTGGGTCTGTCTCTACTCTGTGACTCTTGTACCTCAATGGCGTTATTATCGAACGTCACTGAGTTTCGGTTATTCCTGTTGTCATCGCAGCTCCTACTTCGCCGATGTTCATCACGGTAGTGCTGGTTACTCTCCTCCTGAAAACTTCTTCCACGGTTCCCATTATAATTTGCTCGTCCCTGGTACCAACGTCTTCCCACATCTCTATCATCAATGCTTACATAATTCACTTGTCTTCGATATGTTTGATTTTGATTGTTATTATTGCCGTTATTATTATGCCTGTATTGATTATCGTAGTTGTTGTTATAACCTCGGTTGTTCTGGTACTGGTGGTCTCTGTCATTGGCACGCTGGTATCCATTATTGTTATTATTTGTAGGGGAGCTACGGTAATAGTGGTTGTTGTTATTGTTGTTATTATTTGCCGCATTATTTCGTGGATAGTTGTTAGTGTTATTGTGGTTTTGGTAACCGCGTTGATAGTGGTTACCGTTGTTGTTGTAACTATTGTTCGGTCTTTGCCCGTTGTTTTCATATTGGGCGTCGCGGCGACCATTATTTCTATTTATTTCATCGTTCCTTCGTCTGTACTGGAGGAAGTTCTTCTCCTGCTCCATCTCCGCTAATAATGTCGACATCTCCTCGATGGTTTGTATGCGTCCGTTTATTCGGCCTCTTGTAATTTCTCCGCCATAGTGTTAAGCTAATAGCCTCACTAAACATTCTGTATGAATTGCAGGCTCTAAATGTCTGGCTATGTTTATTTTCCCAAGAAAATATGCGGTTGGAGTTTGCTTGCCGTGCAGGTCATATCGGCCCAATCCTATGTCACTTCTTATCATATGTTGCGTGGCATCAGACCAATATTTAGATTTGAATTGTTTTTTAAATTCTTGGAAGTTTTGTATACTCGGCCGCATCGCCGTCCACCAATTGTCATAGACCTTTCGGAACATTTCGTCCAGCATACTCCTGATCACAAACCATCTGTCTTCTCCGGTTTTGGCTATTTTCTCTTCCACTCGTTCTAAGAATAGCATGGGGTTTCTTCTATAGTTTTGGAAATCGATCACTTCTCGATTTTCCTCGCATGTTGTGTGGGCACCGGTACATTGTCTGTTTTTTAGGGAATTAATTTCATCTCTATGGGCAATTGTTTGGTCTTGTACTCGATTAAGACTAGTACTCATACCTTCTAATCTTTCCCCTATCACTGCTTGGTTGGTTCTTATAATTTCAACTCGTCCATTCGTTTCTTCCCGGACGCTCAGTATCTCTTGGTTCATCCGCTCACACTTTTCCTTGGTCTCGGATTCTACCCTTTTAATTTCAGTCACCGGTTCTTCCAGCTTCTTGTCCCATTCTTCCTGCAATTGCCGGTTATTAATTTCCATCTTGTTATTCCACTCCTCTTTTAATAACTCCTTGTGTTCATCCAATTTTTTCATGGTTTCCTGGTAATTTCCCTTCAATTCTTCCCTCAATGCTCTATTATTTTCGTCTATTTTCTCCTCCATTTTCTTGCTATTCTCTTTCAATTCTCCCATTTTTTCTTCAATTTTCTTATTAGTCTCTCCCAATTTTCGGCTCAACTCCTCCGTAGATTGTTTATTGTCCGTTTTTAACTCTTCCTTCAATTTTTCTAAGTTCTTATTACTCTCCTCCGTAGACTGTCTATTATCACTTTTTAGTTCTTCCATCTTCTTACTGAAATCTTCATGACTCTGTTTTAAATATTCCATAATGCTCTTCATGTCAACGCTCTCTGTGGCTTTGTTCGGTTCTTGTCTATCTCCTTGGTCCTCTCTTATTATTGCTTCTACTTCCTCGACCGGTGTTGCTTCTTTGTCTTCCATGTTTAATTCGTCTGCTTTCTTGGTTTCGGCCGCTCGTTTTCGCGATGTTTCTCGCTTCCTCATTTTGTTTATTTTTGTTTGTTTGTCTATAAATTATAATGTAATTTATATTAAATTAAACGCCTCACACGTTGGTTCGCCAATTTGTAACGAACTTATATAGATTGTTTCGTTACTTCTTATTTAAATGTTATGTTGTGTGCACTTACATTACATACACCGCCCGTTGGAAGTGTCAATTTGTAACAAATAAATAATATAGCGACTAACTCGCACTGGAGTCGTCATTTGTAATTATTAATATGTTATGTTGAACGGCGAATGGTTTTGTAATCTGCCGCTCGCTCCCACTATACGTACCGTTTCCGTGACGTCACTCACCGTTGCCAACCGTCGTGGTGTCCTCTGTACTCGGTGAACTTATTTTCTAAATGAAACAGCAATAATAACGACGCAAATATAACATCAAACATATATCCTTATAGAACTCGTTTATTCATTAAAGCATTGGTTAAATTTCTTAAAACTGATTATAATAATCACAATTGTGGCGCAAATTATACGTCTTCTTTTTACCAGTTGGTACAGTAGTAGCATATATTATTCAGTATTTAGTCAGACCAAAAGAATGCTTTGGTTAATGTTTCTATTAAAAATAAAATATCTCAGGGCGTATCTGGTTCGGGGATTACATTTAAACAAAATATTATTCTATAAATCAAAATACAAGTTTTACAGTTCTAGGATATTACAAAGTTAGAGTGTAACGTGCACACAGGCAGTCGTATAGTGATTACTAGTTATGATAGGTTATGTCCAGTTTAGGTGTTTAATAATTATTATCCAAATCAAAAGTTCTTGTGGTGTTTGAAAAGGTGTCAATCTCAAATCGTGTTATTAGTGAGTGTTCTTAGTGTTGGTGTGATACGGTGTCTGTAGATTTAGTTGATTAATACTTAAAAAGTCGTGTATACAAAAGTGGGTGTTGATACACAATATAATAAGATGTCAAAGTCACCAAATCCTCTTCGTTGTATGGTTCGTGGTCGAAGATAGGGCCCACGTCCGCTTCAGTCCTTCTCCCTGGTTCTTGGGGTCTTCTATTTCATATACTGGATGTTCTTCACTTGGTGTAATAGTTTGTGTTATGTATCTCTATCTGTATCAATATGTCTGGAACGTTTTTTCACAGTTTATTCTTAATTATGTTAGACGTTTTACAAACGCGTCTGTACGCTATGACCGTTGTTAAAGAAGTCTCATTTTATTTATCCGAAATTTCTGGTTGCTAAGGGTAAACTTGGAATCTGGTTGGTTGATTCGGATATACATTGTCATATACTTTCATTATTTCAAAATCTAAATTTGTTCAAAACCTTTAAATTAGTATAATTGTTCTGTACTGATTGGGAATTTAAAACTATTATCAGGATTATTTTGATCTTTACATTTGTGACACATAGACACTAAACATGCGTACTTTTACTTAAGAACTACAGATGTTACAATTTTGTTATTTGAATTTTTCTTAAATAACTTGAGATGTAATATTTTGTTTCTAGATTCGTTGTGTACACTATTAACTATAAATATATTTATCCTTCCACATTTGTTTTACAAAATCCCTAACATTATTATCTAAAATTTACAAAAGTTGGTTTTACCTGGCCTATGTACTGGTGTTATTTTCATCACCATGTTTAAAACCTTTAACAGTTAAATTAACTTTTAACAACCATAAAAACTGTTTAACATATAACACAATCTTAACAAAACAAAAAGATATACTATCCTATTAGTTTAATTTCATGCCCACATGGCTATGATTCTACTGAACCTTTGAACAAATAAACTGTTTTTTACTTAATCTATACAATTGTTTAACACTTAGCAATAACAACTTTGTTTATTAGGTTCATAATACATTTTTAAGGAAACTTGGTTGTATGTCCCCTTAATCTTTTTTGTTTCCACATCACTAATGACATAAGTATTATTGTTATTGTTTTTTATAACAATATATGGTCCATTATACAGTAATAATAGCTTTTTTGCTATTCCTTCCTTAGAACTTGGCAATTCGCGGTTTTTTAACAATACTTTGTCTCCAATCTTGTACTGGATCATTTTCTGCTGAATTATTTTGTATTTTTTCCTTCTTTTCTCCACTTGTTCATTCAGTTTGCTGTGGAATCTCACGTTGTCGAACTGGTAAGCTGGGTTGTTTGGGAAGTTGATTATTTCACTAATTTCTCGGGGTGGTAGTCTTTCATGCATTATGGTATATGGAGTATCTTCTATTGCTTCATGGTAAGCTAAGTTGATAAAGCTCTCTGTTTGTGTAATGTAGTCACTCCACTTCTGGTGTTTATCAAAACAATATGTCCTGAGTATACGGCCGACCTCCCTCAGTACTCTTTCCGCCGGGTTGCTATTTGGGTGATAGACAGATGTTTTATATGTCTTGACACCTAGATCTAACAAAGTCTCCTTCCATACCCTTCCTCGAAACTGAGTTCCGTGATCGGTAATAATTGATCTTGGAGCTCCTAACTCTGGTATGTATTGTTGAATCACTATTTGCAGAATCTTTTTTGTAGTTGCCCGATTAATGGGGTATAGTTTTGTAAATTTGGAGTAATGGCCGAACATGATTATAATAAATTTATACTGTTTTCTCCCTCCACTACGAGGTAACGGTCCACACACATCTAAAAATACTCTCTCTAATTTACCAGTTGATGTAATAGGTTGCATAATTCCTTCTGTTTTTTCGTTATTGCATTTTGCCAATTGACAGATGTGACACTGCCGAATACATTCTCTAACTCTCCGGTTGATATTCTTAATGTAAGTGTGTTCCTCAAGTGCCTTCATTACTTTTAATGCACCCATATGCCCATATCGACTGTGGTAGTCCAGTATTAATTCTGTTTCTAAAGCTTTAGGTATCACCACCTTCCATGATCCTTGGTTATTATTTGGTTTGTAAAATAATATGTCTTCATGTAGACAGTAATATGCAGTGATTTTTTCATCCTGTTGGATCAGTCTTTGTCTAAAATTGTTGATTTTTATATCCTCTGTTTGTTGTTGTGAAATTGATTTCATGATGTTTTCCAAATCTGATTTTTTTTTTATTATTGCATATACCTTGATGATTGTTTCTTTTTCCCCTTCAAAAGTTTCTTGTTCTATGTTAATCTGGGACAATATATCTGCAGCAATATTCTGTTTTCCTGGAACATACTCCCAATTTATATGGTACTCCTGTAGTGCGAGTATCCACCTTGTCAATCTCCCATGGTTAATCTTGCAATTTTTTAGGAAAGATATTGACTTATGATCGCTCTTCACAGTTATCGGGTATCCAAGAATATAGGTTCTGAATTTCCCACAAGCGAATACAACGCTTAATAACTCCTTTTCCGTTACACTATAATTGCGTTCACATCCATTAAGTATTCTGCTTGCAAAACTCGCCACCTGATGTTCTCCCTCACTATCTTCTTGATATAATACAGATCCTAAACTTATATCACTGGCATCACAGTTAATAAAGAAAGGTTGGTTGAAATTAGGATGTTTTAATACAACTGAACTTAGGAAATTATGCTTGATCATTTGGAGTAAATTGTCTTGTTCCTGTCCCCAGGACCACTTGTTCTTAGAGGATAATTGTGGAGAAAACTTTGCTGTCATTTCAGAATAATTTCTCTGAAACTTCCTATAATAATTGCAAAGTCCCAGAAATGATTGAAGTTGCTTTTTATTTTTAGGACTTGGGAACTTCTGGATTGCTTCAATCTTTTCATTGGATGGTGTTATTCCTTGTCTTGTTAAGTTAAAACCCAGGAATTGGACTTCACTGGCGATAAGTTTGGATTTTTGAAGCTTTAGGGTAACGTTATTGTCTGATAGTTTTTGTAATACTTGTCCTACTCTGTCACAATGGTCTTCCCAATTCACTGAAGTAATCAACAAGTCATCAACATAGACTGTGGTATATGGAATAGTATCTGGACCCAACACCTGGTCCATACATCTTACGAATATAGCTACTGAGTTTACCAGTCCAAATGGTAGTCTCTTGAACTGGTAGTTCCTCCCTTCGAAAATAAAGGCGACGTACTTTCGACTATCTGGGTGTAACTCCACCTGCCAATACCCACAAACAGTATCCCAGGTGCTGATAAATTGTATGCAATTAAATTTTTTCAATATCTCCTCAATCTCTCCGGGAGATGTTCTGTCATTAACTATGATCTTATTAATCTCTCTAGCATCCAAACAGAGTCGTACTTTGCCATCTTTCTTGGGAACGGCTATTAACGGACTGGTATATGGGGAACAGCTATACTCAATAATATCTTCTGCTATCATTTTGTCTAGTTCAGTCCTCACTGCTTCTTTTAATGCATAAGCAACGGGATATGATTTTTTATTAAAATTTACAGGCTCCTTGAATTGTAGTGTAAATTGATAATCTTTTACTTTGCCAGGTATATCAGAGAAAACATAGCGGTATTTATTATATATTGATATTAACTTTTCTATTTGTTGTGTAGTTAAATTACATTCATTTTGTTCTGACCGAAATTGTCGGATCTCTTCTAATTTTTCCAACCATAAACTGTCTTCACTCCCAAAGTATTCCCTTCTTACATTCCATGACTCATCTTGATTATTATTGAATTTTCTTATACTATTGCATAAAGGTACATTTTTATTTTCTACTAATTTTGCTGTCCATTCTGTATTATCCACTTTTAACGACACTATGGCCTGTCTCATGTCAATTATTGCTGAATATTTTGTCAAAATATCACAGCCTATTAGTAGATTAAATGGTAGATTACTAGCTATTAGAAAAATCATAGGTATAGCTACATTTCCGCTGGTTACTGTTAATGATACCTGTTTTCTTATTGACTTGTTTTGCCTTCCAGTGGCTCCGATTAAAATTATATTTTGAATTGGTAAAGTTGGTAAGATGGCCTTACTATATTTTTGAATTTTGATGTATTCATTGTTGTGGATTAACGACACGTTTGCGCCCGTATCTATCATGAATCTTGTCTCTAGTCCATTCACTTGGGCGATGATATATGCGATCTCATTATTCGAACTATTGTGCGTCATCGTGTCTTCGTTCAATAGTTCTTCTCTCACATTTTTTAAGAAGTGATTGTGCACTATCGTCATTGTATCGTCAGTCATTTTGTCTCGTCCTAGTAAGTACCCAAATTGTCGGTTCAGTGATGGGACCTGATGGATTTTCACTGCCGCGGTCCGTTTAAATCAGGGCTGATCTCCTCAGTCCTGTTGTCTGATTGATTGGGTCTGTCTCTACTCTGTGACTCTTGTACCTCAATGGCGTTATTATCGAACGTCACTGAGTTTCGGTTATTCCTGTTGTCATCGCAGCTCCTACTTCGCCGATGTTCATCACGGTAGTGCTGGTTACTCTCCTCCTGAAAACTTCTTCCACGGTTCCCATTATAATTTGCTCGTCCCTGGTACCAACGTCTTCCCACATCTCTATCATCAATGCTTACATAATTCACTTGTCTTCGATATGTTTGATTTTGATTGTTATTATTGCCGTTATTATTATGCCTGTATTGATTATCGTAGTTGTTGTTATAACCTCGGTTGTTCTGGTACTGGTGGTCTCTGTCATTGGCACGCTGGTATCCATTATTGTTATTATTTGTAGGGGAGCTACGGTAATAGTGGTTGTTGTTATTGTTGTTATTATTTGCCGCATTATTTCGTGGATAGTTGTTAGTGTTATTGTGGTTTTGGTAACCGCGTTGATAGTGGTTACCGTTGTTGTTGTAACTATTGTTCGGTCTTTGCCCGTTGTTTTCATATTGGGCGTCGCGGCGACCATTATTTCTATTTATTTCATCGTTCCTTCGTCTGTACTGGAGGAAGTTCTTCTCCTGCTCCATCTCCGCTAATAATGTCGACATCTCCTCGATGGTTTGTATGCGTCCGTTTATTCGGCCTCTTGTAATTTCTCCGCCATAGTGTTAAGCTAATAGCCTCACTAAACATTCTGTATGAATTGCAGGCTCTAAATGTCTGGCTATGTTTATTTTCCCAAGAAAATATGCGGTTGGAGTTTGCTTGCCGTGCAGGTCATATCGGCCCAATCCTATGTCACTTCTTATCATATGTTGCGTGGCATCAGACCAATATTTAGATTTTAATTGTTTTTTAAATTCTTGGAAGTTTTGTATACTCGGCCGCATCGCCGTCCACCAATTGTCATAGACCTTTCGGAACATTTCGTCCAGCATACTCCTGATCACAAACCATCTGTCTTCTCCGGTTTTGGCTATTTTCTCTTCCACTCGTTCTAAGAATAGCATGGGGTTTCTTCTATAGTTTTGGAAATCGATCACTTCTCGATTTTCCTCGCATGTTGTGTGGGCACCGGTACATTGTCTGTTTTTTAGGGAATTAATTTCATCTCTATGGGCAATTGTTTGGTCTTGTACTCGATTAAGACTAGTACTCATACCTTCTAATCTTTCCCCTATCACTGCTTGGTTGGTTCTTATAATTTCAACTCGTCCATTCGTTTCTTCCCGGACGCTCAGTATCTCTTGGTTCATCCGCTCACACTTTTCCTTGGTCTCGGATTCTACCCTTTTAATTTCAGTCACCGGTTCTTCCAGCTTCTTGTCCCATTCTTCCTGCAATTGCCGGTTATTAATTTCCATCTTGTTATTCCACTCCTCTTTTAATAACTCCTTGTGTTCATCCAATTTTTTCATGGTTTCCTGGTAATTTCCCTTCAATTCTTCCCTCAATGCTCTATTATTTTCGTCTATTTTCTCCTCCATTTTCTTGCTATTCTCTTTCAATTCTCCCATTTTTTCTTCAATTTTCTTATTAGTCTCTCCCAATTTTCGGCTCAACTCCTCCGTAGATTGTTTATTGTCCGTTTTTAACTCTTCCTTCAATTTTTCTAAGTTCTTATTACTCTCCTCCGTAGACTGTCTATTATCACTTTTTAGTTCTTCCATCTTCTTACTGAAATCTTCATGACTCTGTTTTAAATATTCCATAATGCTCTTCATGTCAACGCTCTCTGTGGCTTTGTTCGGTTCTTGTCTATCTCCTTGGTCCTCTCTTATTATTGCTTCTACTTCCTCGACCGGTGTTGCTTCTTTGTCTTCCATGTTTAATTCGTCTGCTTTCTTGGTTTCGGCCGCTCGTTTTCGCGATGTTTCTCGCTTCCTCATTTTGTTTATTTTTGTTTGTTTGTCTATAAATTATAATGTAATTTATATTAAATTAAACGCCTCACACGTTGGTTCGCCAATTTGTAACGAACTTATATAGATTGTTTCGTTACTTCTTATTTAAATGTTATGTTGTGTGCACTTACATTACATACACCGCCCGTTGGAAGTGTCAATTTGTAACAAATAAATAATATAGCGACTAACTCGCACTGGAGTCGTCATTTGTAATTATTAATATGTTATGTTGAACGGCGAATGGTTTTGTAATCTGCCGCTCGCTCCCACTATACGTACCGTTTCCGTGACGTCACTCACCGTTGCCAACCGTCGTGGTGTCCTCTGTACTCGGTGAACTTATTTTCTAAATGGAACAGCAATAATAACGACGCAAATATAACATCAAACATATATCCTTATAGAACTCGTTTATTCATTAAAGCATTGGTTAAATTTCTTAAAACTGATTATAATAATCACAATTGTGGCGCAAATTATACGTCTTCTTTTTACCAGTTGGTACAGTAGTAGCATATATTATTCAGTATTTAGTCAGACCAAAAGAATGCTTTGGTTAATGTTTCTATTAAAAATAAAATATCTCAGGGCGTATCTGGTTCGGGGATTACATTTAAACAAAATATTATTCTATAAATCAAAATACAAGTTTTACAGTTCTAGGATATTACAAAGTTAGAGTGTAACGTGCACACAGGCAGTCGTATAGTGATTACTAGTTATGATAGGTTATGTCCAGTTTAGGTGTTTAATAATTATTATCCAAATCAAAAGTTCTTGT
Source organism: Magicicada septendecula (assembly GCA_034769895.1). Taxonomy (NCBI): domain Eukaryota; kingdom Metazoa; phylum Arthropoda; class Insecta; order Hemiptera; family Cicadidae; genus Magicicada; species Magicicada septendecula. Next base: position 383,756,531 of record CM068373.1, read on the forward strand.
GGTGTTTGAAAAGGTGTCAATCTCAAATCGTGTTATTAGTGAGTGTTCTTAGTGTTGGTGTGATACGGTGTCTGTAGATTTAGTTGATTAATACTTAAAAAGTCGTGTATACAAAAGTGGGTGTTGATACACAATATAATAAGATGTCAAAGTCACCAAATCCTCTTCGTTGTATGGTTCGTGGTCGAAGATAGGGCCCACGTCCGCTTCAGTCCTTCTCCCTGGTTCTTGGGGTCTTCTATTTCATATACTGGATGTTCTTCACTTGGTGTAATAGTTTGTGTTATGTATCTCTATCTGTATCAATATGTCTGGAACGTTTTTTCACAGTTTATTCTTAATTATGTTAGACGTTTTACAAACGCGTCTGTACGCTATGACCGTTGTTAAAGAAGTCTCATTTTATTTATCCGAAATTTCTGGTTGCTAAGGGTAAACTTGGAATCTGGTTGGTTGATTCGGATATACATTGTCATATACTTTCATTATTTCAAAATCTAAATTTGTTCAAAACCTTTAAATTAGTATAATTGTTCTGTACTGATTGGGAATTTAAAACTATTATCAGGATTATTTTGATCTTTACATTTGTGACACATAGACACTAAACATGCGTACTTTTACTTAAGAACTACAGATGTTACAATTTTGTTATTTGAATTTTTCTTAAATAACTTGAGATGTAATATTTTGTTTCTAGATTCGTTGTGTACACTATTAACTATAAATATATTTATCCTTCCACATTTGTTTTACAAAATCCCTAACATTATTATCTAAAATTTACAAAAGTTGGTTTTACCTGGCCTATGTACTGGTGTTATTTTCATCACCATGTTTAAAACCTTTAACAGTTAAATTAACTTTTAACAACCATAAAAACTGTTTAACATATAACACAATCTTAACAAAACAAAAAGATATACTATCCTATTAGTTTAATTTCATGCCCACATGGCTATGATTCTACTGAACCTTTGAACAAATAAACTGTTTTTTACTTAATCTATACAATTGTTTAACACTTAGCAATAACAACTTTGTTTATTAGGTTCATAATACATTTTTAAGGAAACTTGGTTGTATGTCCCCTTAATCTTTTTTGTTTCCACATCACTAATGACATAAGTATTATTGTTATTGTTTTTTATAACAATATATGGTCCATTATACAGTAATAATAGCTTTTTTGCTATTCCTTCCTTAGAACTTGGCAATTCGCGGTTTTTTAACAATACTTTGTCTCCAATCTTGTACTGGATCATTTTCTGCTGAATTATTTTGTATTTTTTCCTTCTTTTCTCCACTTGTTCATTCAGTTTGCTGTGGAATCTCACGTTGTCGAACTGGTAAGCTGGGTTGTTTGGGAAGTTGATTATTTCACTAATTTCTCGGGGTGGTAGTCTTTCATGCATTATGGTATATGGAGTATCTTCTATTGCTTCATGGTAAGCTAAGTTGATAAAGCTCTCTGTTTGTGTAATGTAGTCACTCCACTTCTGGTGTTTATCAAAACAATATGTCCTGAGTATACGGCCGACCTCCCTCAGTACTCTTTCCGCCGGGTTGCTATTTGGGTGATAGACAGATGTTTTATATGTCTTGACACCTAGATCTAACAAAGTCTCCTTCCATACCCTTCCTCGAAACTGAGTTCCGTGATCGGTAATAATTGATCTTGGAGCTCCTAACTCTGGTATGTATTGTTGAATCACTATTTGCAGAATCTTTTTTGTAGTTGCCCGATTAATGGGGTATAGTTTTGTAAATTTGGAGTAATGGCCGAACATGATTATAATAAATTTATACTGTTTTCTCCTTCCACTACGAGGTAACGGTCCACACACATCTAAAAATACTCTCTCTAATTTACCAGTTGATGTAATAGGTTGCATAATTCCTTCTGTTTTTTCGTTATTGCATTTTGCCAATTGACAGATGTGACACTGCCGAATACATTCTCTAACTCTCCGGTTGATATTCTTAATGTAAGTGTGTTCCTCAAGTGCCTTCATTACTTTTAATGCACCCATATGCCCATATCGACTGTGGTAGTCCAGTATTAATTCTGTTTCTAAAGCTTTAGGTATCACCACCTTCCATGATCCTTGGTTATTATTTGGTTTGTAAAATAATATGTCTTCATGTAGACAGTAATATGCAGTGATTTTTTCATCCTGTTGGATCAGTCTTTGTCTAAAATTGTTGATTTTTATATCCTCTGTTTGTTGTTGTGAAATTGATTTCATGATGTTTTCCAAATCTGATTTTTTTTTTATTATTGCATATACCTTGATGATTGTTTCTTTTTCCCCTTCAAAAGTTTCTTGTTCTATGTTAATCTGGGACAATATATCTGCAGCAATATTCTGTTTTCCTGGAACATACTCCCAATTTATATGGTACTCCTGTAGTGCGAGTATCCACCTTGTCAATCTCCCATGGTTAATCTTGCAATTTTTTAGGAAAGATATTGACTTATGATCGCTCTTCACAGTTATCGGGTATCCAAGAATATAGGTTCTGAATTTCCCACAAGCGAATACAACGCTTAATAACTCCTTTTCCGTTACACTATAATTGCGTTCACATCCATTAAGTATTCTGCTTGCAAAACTCGCCACCTGATGTTCTCCCTCACTATCTTCTTGATATAATACAGATCCTAAACTTATATCACTGGCATCACAGTTAATAAAGAAAGGTTGGTTGAAATTAGGATGTTTTAATACAACTGAACTTAGGAAATTATGCTTGATCATTTGGAGTAAATTGTCTTGTTCCTGTCCCCAGGACCACTTGTTCTTAGAGGATAATTGTGGAGAAAACTTTGCTGTCATTTCAGAATAATTTCTCTGAAACTTCCTATAATAATTGCAAAGTCCCAGAAATGATTGAAGTTGCTTTTTATTTTTAGGACTTGGGAACTTCTGGATTGCTTCAATCTTTTCATTGGATGGTGTTATTCCTTGTCTTGTTAAGTTAAAACCCAGGAATTGGACTTCACTGGCGATAAGTTTGGATTTTTGAAGCTTTAGGGTAACGTTATTGTCTGATAGTTTTTGTAATACTTGTCCTACTCTGTCACAATGGTCTTCCCAATTCACTGAAGTAATCAACAAGTCATCAACATAGACTGTGGTATATGGAATAGTATCTGGACCCAACACCTGGTCCATACATCTTACGAATATAGCTACTGAGTTTACCAGTCCAAATGGTAGTCTCTTGAACTGGTAGTTCCTCCCTTCGAAAATAAAGGCGACGTACTTTCGACTATCTGGGTGTAACTCCACCTGCCAATACCCACAAACAGTATCCCAGGTGCTGATAAATTGTATGCAATTAAATTTTTTCAATATCTCCTCAATCTCTCCGGGAGATGTTCTGTCATTAACTATGATCTTATTAATCTCTCTAGCATCCAAACAGAGTCGTACTTTGCCATCTTTCTTGGGAACGGCTATTAACGGACTGGTATATGGGGAACAGCTATACTCAATAATATCTTCTGCTATCATTTTGTCTAGTTCAGTCCTCACTGCTTCTTTTAATGCATAAGCAACGGGATATGATTTTTTATTAAAATTTACAGGCTCCTTGAATTGTAGTGTAAATTGATAATCTTTTACTTTGCCAGGTATATCAGAGAAAACATAGCGGTATTTATTATATATTGATATTAACTTTTCTATTTGTTGTGTAGTTAAATTACATTCATTTTGTTCTGACCGAAATTGTCGGATCTCTTCTAATTTTTCCAACCATAAACTGTCTTCACTCCCAAAGTATTCCCTTCTTACATTCCATGACTCATCTTGATTATTATTGAATTTTCTTATACTATTGCATAAAGGTACATTTTTATTTTCTACTAATTTTGCTGTCCATTCTGTATTATCCACTTTTAACGACACTATGGCCTGTCTCATGTCAATTATTGCTGAATATTTTGTCAAAATATCACAGCCTATTAGTAGATTAAATGGTAGATTACTAGCTATTAGAAAAATCATAGGTATAGCTACATTTCCGCTGGTTACTGTTAATGATACCTGTTTTCTTATTGACTTGTTTTGCCTTCCAGTGGCTCCGATTAAAATTATATTTTGAATTGGTAAAGTTGGTAAGATGGCCTTACTATATTTTTGAATTTTGATGTATTCATTATTGTGGATTAACGACACGTTTGCGCCCGTATCTATCATGAATCTTGTCTCTAGTCCATTCACTTGGGCGATGATATATGCGATCTCATTATTCGAACTATTGTGCGTCATCGTGTCTTCGTTCAATAGTTCTTCTCTCACATTTTTTAAGAAGTGATTGTGCACTATCGTCATTGTATCGTCAGTCATTTTGTCTCGTCCTAGTAAGTACCCAAATTGTCGGTTCAGTGATGGGACCTGATGGATTTTCACTGCCGCGGTCCGTTTAAATCAGGGCTGATCTCCTCAGTCCTGTTGTCTGATTGATTGGGTCTGTCTCTACTCTGTGACTCTTGTACCTCAATGGCGTTATTATCGAACGTCACTGAGTTTCGGTTATTCCTGTTGTCATCGCAGCTCCTACTTCGCCGATGTTCATCACGGTAGTGCTGGTTACTCTCCTCCTGAAAACTTCTTCCACGGTTCCCATTATAATTTGCTCGTCCCTGGTACCAACGTCTTCCCACATCTCTATCATCAATGCTTACATAATTCACTTGTCTTCGATATGTTTGATTTTGATTGTTATTATTGCCGTTATTATTATGCCTGTATTGATTATCGTAGTTGTTGTTATAACCTCGGTTGTTCTGGTACTGGTGGTCTCTGTCATTGGCACGCTGGTATCCATTATTGTTATTATTTGTAGGGGAGCTACGGTAATAGTGGTTGTTGTTATTGTTGTTATTATTTGCCGCATTATTTCGTGGATAGTTGTTAGTGTTATTGTGGTTTTGGTAACCGCGTTGATAGTGGTTACCGTTGTTGTTGTAACTATTGTTCGGTCTTTGCCCGTTGTTTTCATATTGGGCGTCGCGGCGACCATTATTTCTATTTATTTCATCGTTCCTTCGTCTGTACTGGAGGAAGTTCTTCTCCTGCTCCATCTCCGCTAATAATGTCGACATCTCCTCGATGGTTTGTATGCGTCCGTTTATTCGGCCTCTTGTAATTTCTCCGCCATAGTGTTAAGCTAATAGCCTCACTAAACATTCTGTATGAATTGCAGGCTCTAAATGTCTGGCTATGTTTATTTTCCCAAGAAAATATGCGGTTGGAGTTTGCTTGCCGTGCAGGTCATATCGGCCCAATCCTATGTCACTTCTTATCATATGTTGCGTGGCATCAGACCAATATTTAGATTTTAATTGTTTTTTAAATTCTTGGAAGTTTTGTATACTCGGCCGCATCGCCGTCCACCAATTGTCATAGACCTTTCGGAACATTTCGTCCAGCATACTCCTGATCACAAACCATCTGTCTTCTCCGGTTTTGGCTATTTTCTCTTCCACTCGTTCTAAGAATAGCATGGGGTTTCTTCTATAGTTTTGGAAATCGATCACTTCTCGATTTTCCTCGCATGTTGTGTGGGCACCGGTACATTGTCTGTTTTTTAGGGAATTAATTTCATCTCTATGGGCAATTGTTTGGTCTTGTACTCGATTAAGACTAGTACTCATACCTTCTAATCTTTCCCCTATCACTGCTTGGTTGGTTCTTATAATTTCAACTCGTCCATTCGTTTCTTCCCGGACGCTCAGTATCTCTTGGTTCATCCGCTCACACTTTTCCTTGGTCTCGGATTCTACCCTTTTAATTTCAGTCACCGGTTCTTCCAGCTTCTTGTCCCATTCTTCCTGCAATTGCCGGTTATTAATTTCCATCTTGTTATTCCACTCCTCTTTTAATAACTCCTTGTGTTCATCCAATTTTTTCATGGTTTCCTGGTAATTTCCCTTCAATTCTTCCCTCAATGCTCTATTATTTTCGTCTATTTTCTCCTCCATTTTCTTGCTATTCTCTTTCAATTCTCCCATTTTTTCTTCAATTTTCTTATTAGTCTCTCCCAATTTTCGGCTCAACTCCTCCGTAGATTGTTTATTGTCCGTTTTTAACTCTTCCTTCAATTTTTCTAAGTTCTTATTACTCTCCTCCGTAGACTGTCTATTATCACTTTTTAGTTCTTCCATCTTCTTACTGAAATCTTCATGACTCTGTTTTAAATATTCCATAATGCTCTTCATGTCAACGCTCTCTGTGGCTTTGTTCGGTTCTTGTCTATCTCCTTGGTCCTCTCTTATTATTGCTTCTACTTCCTCGACCGGTGTTGCTTCTTTGTCTTCCATGTTTAATTCGTCTGCTTTCTTGGTTTCGGCCGCTCGTTTTCGCGATGTTTCTCGCTTCCTCATTTTGTTTATTTTTGTTTGTTTGTCTATAAATTATAATGTAATTTATATTAAATTAAACGCCTCACACGTTGGTTCGCCAATTTGTAACGAACTTATATAGATTGTTTCGTTACTTCTTATTTAAATGTTATGTTGTGTGCACTTACATTACATACACCGCCCGTTGGAAGTGTCAATTTGTAACAAATAAATAATATAGCGACTAACTCGCACTGGAGTCGTCATTTGTAATTATTAATATGTTATGTTGAACGGCGAATGGTTTTGTAATCTGCCGCTCGCTCCCACTATACGTACCGTTTCCGTGACGTCACTCACCGTTGCCAACCGTCGTGGTGTCCTCTGTACTCGGTGAACTTATTTTCTAAATGGAACAGCAATAATAACGACGCAAATATAACATCAAACATATATCCTTATAGAACTCGTTTATTCATTAAAGCATTGGTTAAATTTCTTAAAACTGATTATAATAATCACAATTGTGGCGCAAATTATACGTCTTCTTTTTACCAGTTGGTACAGTAGTAGCATATATTATTCAGTATTTAGTCAGACCAAAAGAATGCTTTGGTTAATGTTTCTATTAAAAATAAAATATCTCAGGGCGTATCTGGTTCGGGGATTACATTTAAACAAAATATTATTCTATAAATCAAAATACAAGTTTTACAGTTCTAGGATATTACAAAGTTAGAGTGTAACGTGCACACAGGCAGTCGTATAGTGATTACTAGTTATGATAGGTTATGTCCAGTTTAGGTGTTTAATAATTATTATCCAAATCAAAAGTTCTTGTGGTGTTTGAAAAGGTGTCAATCTCAAATCGTGTTATTAGTGAGTGTTCTTAGTGTTGGTGTGATACGGTGTCTGTAGATTTAGTTGATTAATACTTAAAAAGTCGTGTATACAAAAGTGGGTGTTGATACACAATATAATAAGATGTCAAAGTCACCAAATCCTCTTCGTTGTATGGTTCGTGGTCGAAGATAGGGCCCACGTCCGCTTCAGTCCTTCTCCCTGGTTCTTGGGGTCTTCTATTTCATATACTGGATGTTCTTCACTTGGTGTAATAGTTTGTGTTATGTATCTCTATCTGTATCAATATGTCTGGAACGTTTTTTCACAGTTTATTCTTAATTATGTTAGACGTTTTACAAACGCGTCTGTACGCTATGACCGTTGTTAAAGAAGTCTCATTTTATTTATCCGAAATTTCTGGTTGCTAAGGGTAAACTTGGAATCTGGTTGGTTGATTCGGATATACATTGTCATATACTTTCATTATTTCAAAATCTAAATTTGTTCAAAACCTTTAAATTAGTATAATTGTTCTGTACTGATTGGGAATTTAAAACTATTATCAGGATTATTTTGATCTTTACATTTGTGACACATAGACACTAAACATGCGTACTTTTACTTAAGAACTACAGATGTTACAATTTTGTTATTTGAATTTTTCTTAAATAACTTGAGATGTAATATTTTGTTTCTAGATTCGTTGTGTACACTATTAACTATAAATATATTTATCCTTCCACATTTGTTTTACAAAATCCCTAACATTATTATCTAAAATTTACAAAAGTTGGTTTTACCTGGCCTATGTACTGGTGTTATTTTCATCACCATGTTTAAAACCTTTAACAGTTAAATTAACTTTTAACAACCATAAAAACTGTTTAACATATAACACAATCTTAACAAAACAAAAAGATATACTATCCTATTAGTTTAATTTCATGCCCACATGGCTATGATTCTACTGAACCTTTGAACAAATAAACTGTTTTTTACTTAATCTATACAATTGTTTAACACTTAGCAATAACAACTTTGTTTATTAGGTTCATAATACATTTTTAAGGAAACTTGGTTGTATGTCCCCTTAATCTTTTTTGTTTCCACATCACTAATGACATAAGTATTATTGTTATTGTTTTTTATAACAATATATGGTCCATTATACAGTAATAATAGCTTTTTTGCTATTCCTTCCTTAGAACTTGGCAATTCGCGGTTTTTTAACAATACTTTGTCTCCAATCTTGTACTGGATCATTTTCTGCTGAATTATTTTGTATTTTTTCCTTCTTTTCTCCACTTGTTCATTCAGTTTGCTGTGGAATCTCACGTTGTCGAACTGGTAAGCTGGGTTGTTTGGGAAGTTGATTATTTCACTAATTTCTCGGGGTGGTAGTCTTTCATGCATTATGGTATATGGAGTATCTTCTATTGCTTCATGGTAAGCTAAGTTGATAAAGCTCTCTGTTTGTGTAATGTAGTCACTCCACTTCTGGTGTTTATCAAAACAATATGTCCTGAGTATACGGCCGACCTCCCTCAGTACTCTTTCCGCCGGGTTGCTATTTGGGTGATAGACAGATGTTTTATATGTCTTGACACCTAGATCTAACAAAGTCTCCTTCCATACCCTTCCTCGAAACTGAGTTCCGTGATCGGTAATAATTGATCTTGGAGCTCCTAACTCTGGTATGTATTGTTGAATCACTATTTGCAGAATCTTTTTTGTAGTTGCCCGATTAATGGGGTATAGTTTTGTAAATTTGGAGTAATGGCCGAACATGATTATAATAAATTTATACTGTTTTCTCCCTCCACTACGAGGTAACGGTCCACACACATCTAAAAATACTCTCTCTAATTTACCAGTTGATGTAATAGGTTGCATAATTCCTTCTGTTTTTTCGTTATTGCATTTTGCCAATTGACAGATGTGACACTGCCGAAT